>CM045741.1:3630000-3720000 GCA_024760905.1 Plotosus lineatus
ATCCATGAACAGGAGTCCATGGGAGTGGTTTGGCCGAGCTCTCATGGAAGAGAGGGACGGCATACGCTCACCTCCCTGTCACTCCCAGCGATCGCCAGCCAATCGTGGGCATCTGTGTGGTCATACGTGCTAGGGGCCGGATATCACTTTCCTTTAGAGTGTGTGAGACCGCCCCCAAAATACGCATGGTGCCACAGTTCGAAAAGAGGCGGGTGGCGACCATTGCATGTCACAGAGGGGACGTGTGCATGCTTTCGCCCCTCCCTAGTCGGTGGCTGTTGCATGACAGGGAAGGCGATACCTGACGATTGGGAAAAGGACATGAAAAAATTTGCGGGGGAAATGGGGGGGGAAATCCCCAAAAATGAAAAATTTCCATAAAGAGAAGCCGGGCTGCCGCAGATCGGTTGAGTTCATGTGAGAAGTTATCATCGTACCACACCAACAAAATAAAATGGCAGTACGGCGGTAGACGTTGACATTTATTGCAAGACTACGCCTGATCTTCCTTCGCAAAAACGGACTCCCTTTGATTTCTCAATGGTAAACATACAAACTGCGGGACTCACCGGCGCTTCGGTTAAAAGCAGCAAGGACCACCTGATCTCAGGTGTGGTACCCGCAGAGAAACCAATAACCAGAGAGTCCTCGATGTTCTCCCGCGAGTCTGATGGACTGAATGTGTTAATTAGTTGTGCAACACCGTCGTGCTCCTCCAGCACTCGTGTACTGTAAAAATAAATAAACAAACAAACAAACAAACAACCCCGGCCTTTCGATGGCTTCTGAACAGCACACTTAAACATTCAGCGTCAATTTTAGCGCAGACTGAAAGCGTTGGACGTGTCAGAACGTCAGGATTAACCTGCCTTAATAACACACTGCTGTTCCACCCTCCAGTTTTCTTGAGGTTCCCTCACGCAGTACAAAGTAAACAAGCGATGGGAAGCAGCCTCCTTTACACAGAATAACCACTTTAACCCGCCACGTGTCAGCAGAAATGTGCAGGACGCGTCTGTGCTGCAGTAGTAACCAGCGCAGGGGGTCCTGCATCAGACACGCACTATCACAACATCAAGGCTTTTTCACCACTCATACATGCACTGCAACCTGAAACCGAGTCCACCTGGAAACCAGTCACGGCCGAATGACACCAATTTCAGTTTGTGGGGAATCGGGTGTATTTTCCGAGGTAGTCTCTGGAATCTGAGGTAAATGGTTTGTATTCGCGGTGTTGGAGAAAGTTTCGGTTCTGCTCTGAACTCGGTGTGAATTCGTAGCGGCTCAATAATGAGAGAACGGCTTCGGAAGCTCTTCGGGTTTTGCTACACATTTTCGTGGGCCTCAAACTGCACACATGCGAATCTGCCCCCTTTTCACAAAGAAAAACCACGTGAAATTCAAAATGATGACATCGCGCGAATCCGCTTACTTACTGCTCACGCTGCTTTTCACAACAGACCGAGGAAGCGCATCCCGGGTCCGTTCTGAATGTGCTCGGATCCGATTCTCTGGGATGTACTACCAGGGCAGATGGGAAATAAATATCGACTCTGCAGGAATCTAGTGCTGTATTTTTTATTAACATTTCCTGAAATAACTCGTTCAACTCGGATTTCCACATTATTTCGTCTTGCGTAAAACAGGATTTTCCTCACCAGCGCGAGTCAAAAAACTGATCGAGTCTGTGACACACAAACTCGAAGGCTGGCGCTGCGCTCTCTCTCTCTCTCACATGTCCAAATAGTGTAGGCCGAAATAGCAGCTGTCCCATAAGCAAATAAAGCTCATACTGAAATACACGCCTAATTCAACCGGACCCACTGGACTCGGGACAATCACACGGAGGCGACATGTAACACATACAGAGAAAATAAATGGAGCAAAACATCATGAAAGAAAACACCTGGATATATTTGATTTTATTTAAGGGCGAGCCCAGTACAATACATGATACACGGCCGCTGCAGGGTCTCATGTTTGAAGGTTTTTGAAGAGATCGCACACTTTTCAGCCCTCTGAACACGAAGCCGACCGAAAGAAAAGTGCATTATCTCGTCCTATTTCACGGCTACATCGCTTCCGTATGGTTTGGCCTTTATTCTGCACTGCAGTCGATGAATAATTCGGACTTGATTCTCTAGAGTTGGTTGAGACTTTTGAGCCAATGAGGCTGGACTTCAGTCAGAATCTATAGTTTGGGATTCTGGCATGTGGTACAGTGGTTAACACGTCCACCTCACAGCAACAAGGTCTCTGGCCAGTTCCCGGGCTCGTGACGTTTCCGTGTGACGTTCGCATCTTCTCCCCACGCTCTCTTGTTGTTGTGTGTGACTCTGGAGCAAATCAACTTTTTATTTGTTTTATGGCTTACACTTGATGACTGAGCTGAAGATTCTAAAAAACTAACAATGACTGTAATTTATTCTGCAGTTTGGCACGTTGAAGTGAACCCAGACTAGACATTCTGTGACTGAAGTCGAAAGGTCTGAGCTTGAATTCTTCAGACTCTGGACTCAACTTTGACTTGATGCCTTGAAACTCGATTCAGACACCAAAACTACAGACAGTGGACTGACCTCCGGTGCGACAGCTCGGGACTCCAGATACAACATGAATTAGAAAGATTTGGAGCCCGAGTTAAAGTGCAGCAGTGTTGCTCATCCTTACAGTACAACAGTGCTACCTTGAGTTACGTGTGTCCTGTGTCTTTATGAATTTTCCCTGATACGAGCTTAAATCCCACCAGAAATCCACCCAATCCAAACAAACAAAATATAGGAAGAAAAATAAAAAACATTTCACATCAACCCCCAGCGCAAGCACGCAACTAGAAACAGTGTTTACCGCACTTCCTATCGTTTGCTCGGTGCTTTTTCCCTACACCATAGGGAACACAGTGAGAGCGCCACTGCCACCTACTGTAGAGGATGAGCAATTACACAATTCTAGTTCAGTTGGGCAAAAAAGTGTGTTCCCCAGGATCATACACGCCCCCTTGGCATCACGCCGCACTCTCCAAGGGTGGTGTATCCCACTACTGAAGAAGCACTGGCCTTGTGAGAGTTCACCATGAGCCTTTCCTCGCTGTCATTCGTAGCGTGCACACACACAAAATTCTCCTCCTCTGTTACACACCACCTCATGCCTGCCCACGTGACATCTTTGCAAGAGTCGATGATCGGAAGGGTTCGTTGAATTATTGTTTATTCTTGTTTTATTACTATTTATGGATAATTATTATTAATGTTAATGTACATGTATTACTATTATGAGATATTTATTGTTTTCACATGTTTATCTTTAATATATTAGGTGAAATATACGTGTTTTATGTCAAGTTATATGAGTTTGGAAAGGGCTTGGATCGGATTAATTGGTTTTCGATTATTTTATATGGGAATTTTTGTTCTATCCATCAAATATTTTGACTTACGAGCTTGCCCTTAGAACGGATTCATTTCGTAAGTCAAGGTATCGCTGTATAATTGGTGCATATGTGACACATTTAAGTGATACAGTAGCATATTTTAACATAAATGATCATAATCACAAAACTAATGATTTTATCCCATGGATTACTAGCATTGTGCTAAATTACAGACTTTATCAGCTTAGCAGTCGTAACCCCTCCCCTCTAGGAGTGACATCAATACATTGGGTGGGGTTGACACTCTTGTGTAGACTTTGAGATGTCACATTCTAGTGATTCTAAGGATGGCAATGTGGCCAACGGGGAATCCAAAAAGGTTTACGCAGCTAATGTTAAGCCCATGTGACTTTCCTGTCATCAGTTGGTTTAGTAATAAAGAGAAATGTTTTCCATGATTTCTGCGTGTGTTGTTTGTGCAGCCCAGCACTGGACCATAATGTGTTATGATGCTTGGGGTCAGTGACTCAGCCCAGCCAATCCAAAGAGTACGGTTCACTATCAGGCTGAAACAGCCAAACAGAAAGGTAACATGTCCCTGAGCACACCCAGAGTCATAACGCTCGCACACACTGAAATCGGGAATGGACTGCCGTTGGTGGAATGAAGCACTGATTTATACGTGATCGTTTTAAAGAGTGAGTAACACTAATTCACCACAGAGACCCTGTGAGTAAAAGTTACAAATTAAGAGTAAAAACAGTTCACAGTTTAGCTGTAAACTTCAGTACAATTCCCCTAATGTCAAACTCATTATTCATTTCCATCCCGGCGGTCCTGCGAGTGACTAATACGGTAATAAAACAAAACAAAAAACATATTGAACCTCCATACAGACTTCTATATCCATGCAATTTCATTTCCGTGCACCTCCTGGTCTCACTGCCTAATTCTCGAATAATATGAGAGCGTCAGGAGCCTCCGCTATGAAATACACGGCTAATGTGTCCATTTAAGCTCGGTCACTCTAATCAAAGACTCATTACACAAGGCTCTCATTCTCTCCACACACACACACACACACACACACACACACACACACACACACACACACACACACACACAGGGATTAAAAAAACAACATAAGCAGCAAAATTATCTACATTTTTCCAAAATGTCCTTGGGAGAACGAAAGGCTAAATATGTCTCTACCTTCTGTAAAATATGATTAAAATGTTAAAAGCGCTGGTGATTGCTCAGGGAAATCATTAAACCACTGATTACAGCAAATTGGAAGGAGAGGGACAAGAGACGTGCATGAAAAGCAGTCATGGGGACTTAGTGAATGACTTATTACCAGAAAAAGGTAATTCTCCAAAATGTGTGTGTGTGTGTGTGTGTGTGTGGGTGTGTGTGTGTGTGTGTGTGGTGGGGGTGGGGCTTTTAAACATGCAGGACTTTCTGACCTATTTTGTTCTGATAAATGTTTAAAGCCATTCTAGTCGAATCCTTGAATTCAGGTCGAAGCATTAAGAAACAGTTCTACCTGCTCTTCTGTATGGCCTCATGTAATCTTTTGCTGCATGACTGTGGGCTTGATTTCACAAGGTAACCAATCACAGGTGTACAGGCTTACATCGTTAATTGGTTCAAGGAGAGACGACCTAAGTCGAAAACAACTTAAATCAAATTAGCTTGTCTCGAGGCTAGCCTACACCAAATTTACTTGCATACAAATATTTACATATATAAAGTAGTGCCTCAGTACTCGACCATAATTAATTCCCGACGGCTGGTCGAATTCCAAATCTGCTTTTCCCATTACAAATAACGTAAATAGTCTTAATCCGTTCCATTTATGTTATTTGTAATGCAGCTGTGAGGGGGCACAAGCCAGTGTTCATCCTCATGCCGGTCCCAAGCCCGGATAAATGCAGAGGGTTGCGACAGGAAGGGCATCTGGCATAAAACTTCTGCCAATATTGTGATGCAAATAATCAAAACGAAATTCATACCGGATCGGTTGAGGCCCAGGTTAATAACGACCGCCATCAGTGCTGTTAACCAACAGGGTGCTGGTGGAAATTGGACTACTGTTGGTTGAAGACGTCGAAGAAGGAGAGGTGGGAGGCGTGTCCGTAGGCAGAGAGAAGAGGAAAAGCATGAGTCTAGGACTGAAAGTAGGGACTTTGAATGTTGGAACTATGACAGGAAAAGGTAGACAGCTGGCTGACATGATGCAGAGGAGGAAGGTGGACATACTGTGTGTTCAGGAGACCAGGTGGAAAGGTAGCAAAGCTAAAAGTTTAGGAGCAGGGTTTAAACTGTTTTATCATGATGTGGATGGGAAGAGAAATGGAGGAGGAGTCATCTTCAAGGAGGGGTTTGTCGGGAATGTTCTAAAAGTGAAAAGAGTGTCAGACAGAGTGATGAGTCTCAAGTTAGAAATTGAATGCATGATGTTCAATGTTGTTAGTGCTTATGCCCCACAGGCAGGATGTGAGCTAGAAGAGAAGGAGAGATTCTGGAGTGAGTTAGATGAAGTGATGCAGAGTAACCCCAGAGGTGAAAGAGTGGTCATTGGTGCAGACTTCAATGGACATGTTGGTGCACGCAACAGAGGGGACGAGGAAGTGATGGGCAGGTTTGGTATCCAGGACAGGAACATAGAAGGACAGATGTTGATCGATTTTGCAAAAAGGATGGAAATGGCTGTGGTAAATACTTTCTTCCAGAAGAAACAGGAGCATAGGGTGACTTATAAAAGCGGAGGTAGGAGCACACAGGTAGACTACATCTTGTGTAGGCGATGTAATTTGAAGGAAGTCAGTGACTGCAAAGTAGTAGTGGATGAGAGCGTTGCCAAACGGCATAGGATGGTGGTGTGCAGGATGATGCTGATGGTGAGGAAGGTGAAGAAGGCAAGGATCGAGCAGAAGACAAAGTGGTGGAAGCTGAAAAAGGAAGAGTGTCGGGTTGTCTTCAAGGAGGAGTTGAAACAGGCTTTGAGTGGCCAGGAAGTGCTTCCAGATGACCGGACAACTACAGCTAATGTGATTAGGGAGACAGATAGGACAGGACTTGATATGTCCTCTGGAAGGAAAGTAGATCAGGAGACTTGGTGGTGGAATGAAGAAGTGCAGAAGTGTGTACAACAAAGGAAGAGGTTAGCTAAGAAGAAGTGGGACATAGAGAGGACCGAAGAGAGTAAACAGGAGTATAGGGAGACACAGCGTAAGGCGAAGGTAGCGGTATCAAAGGCCAAACAGAGGACGTATGATGACTTGCATGATAGGTTGGACAGTAAGGAAGGAGAAAATGATTTGTACAGGTTGGCACAGCAGAGAAATAGATATGGGAAAGACGTGCAGCAAGTTAGAGTGATAAAGGACAGAGAGGGAAATGTATTGACTGATGACAGAAGTGTGCTGAGAAGATGGAAAGAGTACTTTGAAGAGCTGATGAATGAGGAAAATGAAAGAGAGAAAAAAGTAGAAGAGGTGACTGTTGAGGACCAGGAAGTAGCAAAGATCAGTAAGGGTGAAGTGAGAAGGGCATTGAAGAGGATGAAGAATGGAAAGGCAGTTGGTCCTGATGACATACCGGTGGAGTTATGGAAGTGTCTAGGAGAGGTAGCAGTAGATTTTCTGACAAGAACATTCAACAAGGTCTGAGAGAGTGAGAGGATGCCGGAGGAATATAGGAGAAGTGTGCTTGTGCCCATTTTTAAGAACAAGGGAGATGTGCAGAGTTGTGGCAACTACAGAGGGATAAAGTTGATGAGCCATACGATGAAGTTATGGGAAAGAATAGTGGAAGCTAGACTAAGGGCAGAGGTCAGCATTTGTGAACAACAGTTTGGTTTCATGCCAAGAAAGAGCACCACAGATGCAATGTTTGCTTTGAGGATGTTAATAGAGAAGTACAGAGAAGGTCAGAGGGAGCTGCATTGTGCCTTTCTGGATCTGGAAAAAGCATATGACAGGGTGCCAAGAGAAGAACTGTGGTATTGTATGAGGAAGTCTGGAGTGGCAGAGAAGTATGTTATAGTGGTGCAGGACACGTATGAGCGATGCAAGACAGTGGTGAGGTGTGCTGTCGGTGTGACAGAAAAGTTCAAGGTGGAGGTGAGACTGCATCAAGGGTCAGCTCTGAGCCCCTTCTTGTTTGCTATGATGATGGGCAGGCTGACAGACGAGGTTAGACAAGAATCTCCATGGACTATGATGTTTGCAGATGACATTGTGATCTGTAGTGAGAGCAGAGAACAAGTGCAGGAAAATCTAGAGAGGTGGAGGTATGCCCTGGAAAGGAGGGGAATGAAGATTAGCCTCAGTAAGACAGAATACATGTGCATGAATGACAAGGACCAAAGAGGAACGGTGAGGTTACAGGGAGCAGAGATAAAGAAGGTGGAGGATTTTAAGTACTTAGGCTCAACAATCCAGAACAATGGAGAGTGTGGAAAAGAGGTGAAGAAGCGTGTGCAGGCAGGTTGGAATGGTTGGAGAAAAGTGTCGGGTGTGATGTGTGATCGGAGAGTATCGGCAAGAATGAAGGGAAAAGTGTACAAGACGGTGTTGAGGCCAGCGATGTTGTATGGTTTAGAGACAGTGGCCCTGGAGAAAAGACAGGACGCAGAGCTGGAGGTAGCAGAGATGAAAATGTTGAGGTTCTCTTTGGGAGTAACGAGGATGGATAGAATCAGGAATGAGTACATCAGAGGGACAGCACATGTTAGATGTTTTGGAGACAAAGTCAGAGAGGCTAGATTGAGATGGTTTGGACATGTACAGAGGAGGGATAGTGAGTATATTGGTAGTAGGATGCTGATGTTGGAACTACCAGGACGAAGGCCTAGAGAAAGACCAAAGAGAAGATTTATGGATGTTGTGAAGGAGGACATGAAGGTACTTGGTGTAAGAGTAGAAGATGCAGAGGATGGGGAGAGATGGAGGCAGATGATTTGCTGTGGCGACCCCTGAAGGGAACAGCTGAAAGGAAAAGAAGAAGAATGTCTTTAGCCATTCTGTCATCTTTTGAACAGAACAGAAGTTAACGGTACCGTAACTTATACCATGGGTTATCAAATTAAGTGAAAAAATTATTGAATACAGTACACTATGTTATGGTCTGTGTTGTGAGAGACCGACAGTTTTGGTGGCTCTAACTCTCTCTGTGTGTGCATGCTAGAGAGGGGCGTGGGTGTCACATGCGGGTGGAGTGCTAAGCACACACCTGATTCCATTTAACAATCACCGGGCTTCTCGAAGAGTGACTACGGTTTCCCCATGCTCTAGTGCCTTGTCCCAGTGTCCCGGTGTCCCAGAAGGGCTAGAAGAGTCTCTCACAAAAGAGACCATAACACACTAAAATAAAAACCACAGTACAGTTAAAGCATAACAACAATGAATATAAGATTTTTCCCTTTGTGGTGGTGAGCAGTTGGTATACGTAAATGTTGGAAAGGAAGAGAGGAGCAGGATCCCCTTCCATAACAGAGAGGGAGAGAGGAGGTGGATCCCCTTCCATAACAGCTTCAGGTGAATCAGCCAAAAGTGTTTTTTTTCTCTTGCTACTCGCTTTGGTATGGCTGACTGTTCTTCAGAATGTCCCTTTGTTTTCTTGAAAAACATTTCTAACGTGGCCTTCTTTTCAAAACCTTACGGAAGTGGCTCATGACCTCATCGTTAAAGGTGCTCACATGATACATAGTATCAACAACTTCCGGACTTCCCCAGAACAGCAAGCTTTATCAGGGTGATACGTAGTATTAACAATTTGCGGGCTTCCGGAAAGCGCACATTTCCCCTACCTCTCGGTCTCGTTTTTTCTCACGCTTTTTTAGAGTTCGACTTCCGGATTTTGGTCGACTTCCAGGACAAAAAAAACCTGGATTCCGATTTGCTTGACTCTAAAGCGTTCAAGTACCGAGGTAAAACTGTGTGTGTGTGTGTGTGTGTGTGTGTGTGTATATATATATATATATATTTATATACACACACACACACACACACACACACACACACACACACACACACACACACAGTTTTTAATATACGAAATATACATAGGTGGGTTATATTCCGTTCCCACCCACATTTCCCAGAAATTCACAAATCACTTTGGAAAAACTGAATTTATTAGAAGCAAAAGAACACACTAACCAGGGTGCCAGTAGTTCTGGAGGGTAATTGTGTGTGTGTGTGTGTGTGTGTGTGTGTGTGTGTGTGTGTATCCTTGATGCTATCACTGAATAAATGTATTGCTGTTTTTCTTTTTTGTTTCGACCTTAATGTCATTATCCCCCCGTCCCCTACTCTCCTACTCCATCCTTTCCTCGTCATCTTGCCTTCACATTTCAGACTTCGAAATGGGTCCGTTCTCTTCATCATAACATGATAATGAGATCAGGTTCCTATGGACGACCTTCCTGAGATACAGTTTTGACATTTTGAATGCTCAGTGCTCGGGTCCCTGGGTAATTCTCTGCTTGTCCTGTCGTGTTGCTGCAGCTCTGCTTATAGATAAGAAGAAAAAGGGGGCAGAGATGAATGCTTTGGGTTATCCAGGATGCATGGAGATGGCGTTAATAATATTGCCGAGAAACAACAAGTGACACCAAGAGAGAAAAGGAAAAAACAAGGAAGACTGAAATAACACGAGACAAGAAAAAATACGCCAAGCTCGTCAAATTTCATTAAAATACGTTTGGGGTGTGTAGGAGTGTTTTATACCTGTGGTTGTAACCCCATTGAGAAGCTAATTGCAAATCAGCATTACAGGCAGGTGGCCAGGGAACAGACTACAATAGAGAGAGATAAAAAAAGAAATGGATAAAATGGAGAGATTGAGGCGTGTAGAGAACAGAAAGCAGGAAGAGGGTTCAGGACGCTAATGACAAGACGTTTCCTGTTTGGTTTCGCATTACTTCAATCATATCTCAGTTTTCCTCTGATGTACCATGCAAATGCAGAAAAAGAGAAGCAGAACAATACAACAGGAAGTGGTGAAGGAGGGCGTGATTTTTAAATTTCTCTCTAGATGTTTTCCACTCCCCCCAGTGCACTGACTGGGCTATCAATAGCCGGCCACGTGTCTCACTGTCTGTGCTGGAGGTTCATGTAAAAGAACCACCGCTGACTTTCATAAAGACGAGCTGCAAAGCCATCAGCGTGTTTCTGCCCTGCGATGGCCTGGCGAGCTAACCAGGGTGTACTCTGCATTCTCCCAGAGTCAGCCGAGATGGGCGCCAGCCTCCCTACAACTCCGATTAGAATCAAGTATCGTAGAATATGATTGAATGTATTTTTTGAGACTCCACGTGCATGCAAGCAAATACTTTGCAGCTTGCATATTACAGACGCTCCTCAACTTACGTTTTTGTTAGGTTCCGGACGGCCGAACGCAAGTTGGAAAAAAACGTAAGTTGTTACTGTATGTTCCAGTGACATATGACGTTCATACTATACTGTGTTTTTATCTAGTTTTATGAGGGGACTCGCCAGAAAATGGGAAAAAATATATTTTTAGTGAGTTTTAATCGATTTCACATGAACAAGTGATAGTTGAATACAGTCGTTCCTCAACTTACGCTTTTGTTTGGTTCCAGATGGCTGAATATAAGTTGAAAAAAAAAACGTAAGTTGTTACTGTATGTTCCAGTGACCTATGACGTTCATACTGTACTATACATCCATAAATACCATTATCGTATCTCATAAAACACCCCTAAATTAATTATAATGAACATAACATTTTAAAATAATATCAAATATATCAAATAATATCAACATTAATTTCAAAAAAGTTAAATTCAAATTGATAAATTTTAATAAAATTCACTCATCAAATACAGTATCAAATATAACCTTTAACATTCTCTATGATGCCATCTTTCTGCTTGTAAATGGTTCCGATGGTCGACGGATGGTCACTTCACATGAAGCTGAGCCGAGTCACTTTACATGAAGCTTAAACCAGCCAATCAACGCTTACAATATGTGAGGCACTCCAAATAGTTTTATCTTCACTTGCTTGTGCATGAGACAAAGCGCAGGATATACGGACTTCTGGTCTTTCAAGTGAGCAAGGGCGCCATTGAATACTTGTTTAGTACTCAGCCTGCACTGATTTGAATCACCAGCAGAGCAGAGAGTTCAATATCTTTTCTGGAATCGGGTTTTCATTCATTTTACAACTCTCTTTATTTAACTGAGTATGCATGGTAGATTACACCGATCCGAGCATATAGATAATTCAGTCTTGGGAAAACCGGAAATTCCGGCATATGTCGGAAATTTGCACCCATGCTAGTAAGCTTACACTTCTGACCAACCATATTTGCTTAGGGTTACAAAAGTCCGCAAAACAATGTAAACGCAAAGATCACAGAGACGACGTCTTAACACAAGGGTAACACGCAGTGAACTGGGAAGAAGGAGGGGCACATCTGTCGTTTGTAAACAATGGATGCAGCGTCATTACGCCATTGCGTCATTACGTCAACATACTACGTTGGTACGTTCCGTACTACAGAGAGCATGAAAAAAAACGTAAAACAAATGAACGTAAGTCGGGGAGCGTCTGTATAAACATACATATATAAAATACCAATTTAAATAATATACAGTAGATCCTGGTTATTCGCGGGGGTTTGGTTCCGGCCCCTCCTGCGAATGAAGATAATCCGCGAGTTCCGTACCCGGAAGTAAAACCTCATGTATCATATTACATGCGCGAATGATCAACCAGAAGTAAGATACTAGGTCTCTCTTACATGCGCTGAAATATGCTTCTTAAACACATTCTATAGACAGTCTTACTCATTAATACAGTGTTAATGTCGTAAAATATAGTAATGATTAAGAAAAACCTTTTAATTTTGTACTGTGATATTTATTAATAAAATATATAAATATTATACAGCATCTCTCTCTCTCTCTCTCTCTCTCTCTATATATATATATATATATATATATATATATATATAGAGAGAGAGAGAGAGAGAGAGAGAGAGAGAGAGAGAGAGAGAGGATTTTCTGAGTAGATCCTTCCGTAAGAGAGTGCTCTATACTTTTTGGTAGAGCAAATAACTTTTTACATAGAGCAAATAACAATTCTTCTATAATCACCTGAAGAGAGAGGATGGTTTCACCACCCCTCGAAACAGATCTGTAGTGATAAATTGAGTTTCAATAGAAAGTCTTTGTCCTGTCCTTTTGTTTTATATACATATATATATATATACATATATATATATATATATATATATATATATATATATATATAACAAATATGTGTTTTATATAGAGGTCCTTCTCAACAAATTAGCATATTGTGATAAAGTTCATTATTTTCTGTAATGCACTGAAAAATTAAACTTTCATATATTTTAGATTCATTGCACATCAACTGAAATATTTCAAGTCTTTTATTGTTTTAATTCTGATGATTCTGGCATACAGCTCATGAAAACCCAAAATTCCTATCTCAAGAAATTAGCATATCATGTTCAGGTAGTCTAAACGAGCTATTAACCTAATCATCTGAATCAACCAATTAACTCTAAACACCTGCAAAAGATTCCTGAGGCTTTTAAAAACTCCCAGCCTGGTTCATTACTCAAAACTGCAATCATGGGTAAGACTGCCGACCTGACTGCTGTCCAGAAGGCCATCATTGTCACCCTCAAGCAAGAGGGGAAGATACAGAAAGAAATCTCTGAGCGAAGGAATTATGGAGAAGGGCTGAATCCAGACCTTGGGGGACCTGTGGAAGCAGTTAACTGGGTTACAGGTGCCGCATTCCCCAGGTCAAGCCACTTTTGAACCAGAAACAGCGGCAGAAGCGGCTGACCTGGGCTACAGAGAAGCAGCACTGGACTGTTGCTCAGTGGTCCAAACTACTTTTTTCGGATGAAAGCAAATTTTGCATGTCATTGGGAAATCAAGGTGCCAGAGTCTGGAGGAAGACTGGGGAGAAGGAAATGCCAAAATGCCTGAAGTCCAGTGTCAAGTACCCACAGTCAGTGATGGACTGGGGTGCCATGTCAGCTGCTGGTGTTTGTCCACTGTGTTTCATCAAGGGCAGGGTCAATGCAGCTAGCTATCAGGAGATTTTGGAGCAATTCATGCTTCCATCTGCTGAAAAGCTTTATGGAGATGAAGATTTCATTTTTCAGCACGACCTGGCACCTGCTCACAGTGCCAAAACCACTGCTAAATGGTTTACTGACCATGGTATTACTGTGCTCTATTGGCCTGCCAACCCTCCTGACCTGAAGCCCATAGAGAATCTGTGGGATATTGTGAAGAGAAAGTTGAGAGACACCAGACCCAACACTGTGGATGAGCTTAAGGCCGCTATCGAAGCATCCTGGGCCTCCGTAACACCTCAGCAGTGCCACAGGCTGATTGGCTCCATGCCACGCCGCATTGAAGCAGTCATTTCTGCAAAAGGATTCCCACCAAGTATTGAGTGCAGAACTGAACATAATTATTTGCAGGTTGACATTTTTGTATTAAAAGCACTTTTTTAATTGGTCGGATAAAATATGCTAATTTTTTGAGATAGGTATTTTTGGTTTTTCTTTACTTCTTTTGCAAAAATGATCAATATTAAAACAATAAAAGGCTTGAACTACTTCAGTTGTGTGTAATGAATCTAAAATATATGAAAGTTTAATGTTTATCAGCACATTACAGAAAATAATGAAATTTATTACAATATGCTAATTTTTTGAGAAGGACAAGTATGTGTGCATGTATAGAGAGAGAGAGAGAGAGAGAGAGAGAGAGAGAGAGAGAGAGAGAGATTAACTGGTAATTAAAACACACTGAAAAAAGGCTCACTGACAACTTGTGGCGAATGAGGAAAAAGGGGCTTTAAATCATCTCAACCAATCAGCCGGAAGGAGGACAGCCATTGGCTGAAATTGAATGGCAGGTCAGTTGCTTGGCAGTCCGCGAATACGCAAACCGTGAGTGCAAAACCGCGAATAGTCAAGTTCCTACTGTATAACATATATATTTAAATATGTACAGATATACATAGAATATATATACTTAATACACACTCATCAATGCCTCGGCTGCACCTAGAAATTCTGTCCATAAAAATTATGAACAGAATCGGTGACAAAGGACAGCCTTGGTGGACTCCAACCCTCTCCGGAAATGAATTCAACTTGTTACCAACACGGACCAAACTCTGGCTCCGGTGAGACAGCGATTGAATAGCCTGTAGCAACAGGTCTGGAACGCCGTACTTCCGGAGCACGCCCCATAAGATTGTTCGAGGGACTTCTCCAAATCCACAAAACACATGTAGACAGATTGGGCAAACTCCCATGCCCCTTTCAAGATCATGTGGAGTGTATAGAGTTGATCAAGAGTGCTACGGCCAGGATGAAAACCACATTGTTCCTCCTGAATCTGAGGTTCAACGATCGGTCGGATCCTCCTCTCTAGTTCCCCTGCATAGACTTTCCCGGGTAGGCTGAGAAGTGTGATCCTCTGATAATTGGAACACACCCTCCAGTCCCCCCTTCTTAAAAATTGGGACCACCAGCCTGGTTTGCCAATCCAGAGGTACAGCTCCCGATGACCAGTCGATGTTGCAGAGACGTGTCAAGCAAGACAGGCCTACAGCATCCAGAGCACTGCGATATTCAGGGTGGATCTCATCCAACCCCAGAGCCCGCCCACCAAGGAGCTTTTTGACAACCTCAGTGACCTCCACTCCAGTGATGGGCAGACCCCCACCTAAACCCCCAGGGTCTTCCTTGTCCACAGAGGGCGTGTTGGTGGGATTGAGGAGGTCCTCAAAGTATTCCCTCCACCTCTCAACAACATCCCCAGTCGAGGTGAGCGGCTCCCCACCTCTACTGTAAACAGTGTTCGTGGAGAGCTGCTTTCCCCTCCTGAGGCGTCGGATGGTGGTCCAGAACCTTTTTGAGGCCATCACTCTGCAGGCCCTCACCGAACTGCTCCCACGCCCGAGATTTGCATCTGCGATAGCCTCAGCTGCAGCACATTTGGCCTGATGGTAACTGTGCACTACCTCCACAGGCTAATAAGACCGGATAGGCTTCCTTTTTCAGCTGGACGGCCCCCTTCACCGCAGGTGTCCACCATCGGGGGTTACCGCCACGACAACCACCGACGACCTTTCAGCCACAGCTATGGGCTGCCGCCTCAGCAATAGAGGCACGAAACATGGCCCATTCGGATTCCATGTCACCCGCCTCCTCCGGGACGTGGTTGTAGCTCTGCCGGAGGTGGGAGTTAAAGGACTCTCGGACAGGAGACTCCGCCGCACGTTCCCAGCAGACCTTAATTACACGCTTGGGCCTGCCAGGTCTGGAAGGCAGCCTCCCCCACCACCGAAGCCAACTCACCATCAGGTGGTGATCGGTAGACAGCTCAGCTCCTCTCTTCACTCGCGTGTCCAGAACATACAACCGCAAGTCCGGTGACACGACTACAAAGTCGATCATCAAACTGCGACCTAGGGTGTCCTGGTGCCAAGTGCACTTATGGGGGCACTTATGTTCGAACATGGTGTTTGTGATAGACAAACTGTGACAAGCACAGAAGTCCAACAATGAAACACCATTCGGGTTCAGACTGGAGAGGCCGTACCTACCGATCACACAATTCCAAGTCACACTATCATTGCCCACATGAACGTTGAAGTCTCCTCAGGCAACGAGTCTCCCGAGGGATGTTTAAATTCATGCATATTTAAATATGTGCAGATAAACATTCGATACATATACATATTTAAATCTGTATATCTCACGACAATTTGTGATTGATTTAATTAATTTATGATTGGTTTGGGGATCTGTCTTCCTTTCGGCTTTTTCCCTTTTACTCGGGAGTCGCCACAGCGAATCATCTGATTCGCACATTTGATTTAGTTCATAGGTTTTTACGTTGGATGCTCTTCCTGTCACAACCCTTTTTAGCGCGGGACAGAAACACGCTGACGACTTTGCAGCTCCTCTTTACGAAAGTCAGCAATGGTTCTTTTACATCAACCTCTCACCATAGACGGTGAGAGACATGGCCCGCCTTTGATAACCCAATTAGCTGCAGTGGGGGGGGGGACAGTGACAACCTTGTGGAGAGTGGGACTCAAACCCCCAACCTTTGGATCAGCGATCCAGCGCCCTATACCACTAGACCACCACTGCCCCAATTATGACTGGTTTGGGGATGTTTGGCCAAAAAGAAAAAGGGGGGGAATCTCCTGTTGTAAGTCGAACACAATTTGTTCGCGTCTCATTCTCAAAGCATTCACTTTGTATTTGCATTTCATTAGCAAGAACAAAATGCAAATAAAACACAAATGATGACAAAGTCTCAAACTTCCCACGTGGAAGTTTCTAACTTGTTTTTCCTTGCAAACAAAATGTAAATAATTTGTGACTTTGCATCCATCATGCCAACGTTGCGAAGTTCTCACCATGTTGAAGAGTTTGAGAGTATCCCACGTCAGAGTTTTATTTTGCGACACTTGAAATTTTTGTGCAATGGGTTTACAAACCAGGTGACCAGAATGCGAATGTCATCAGAGAAATTTGAGAATGAAAAGTGACAGCGGCCTGTCGCATCCGTAGCTTCTCCGTCACACCTCTATTGTGATTATCCCCTAATAGTTGAGATAAATATGTGATGGACAAGCGTCCCATCTGAAACGGTTTTCATAAGCTTGGCTCTGGATCTAAATAAGTTTTAGACTGTTGGAGAAAACTGCAGCACCCAGAGGAAACCCAGGCAAGCACAGGAAGAACACACAAAGAGATGTTCTTGCTAGTCACAGGGCTTGCACCCAGAACCTTTTTGCTGTGAAGTGAGAATGCTACCCACTACCCTACCGTGCCACCCAATGTCCCTGTAATATAGGGAGAAAAGACTCAAAACCAACCCCCTCCCTTCCTGAAAGTTCATCTCATTTTGCTCTCTTGACCTCCTAGCCATGGAACGCTGCAGCAGCCTCTGTATGAGCGCGGACGCTATACCCGAACATGGTGCCAGGCTCATCCTGAGACACAGGAAGTACTTGATTGGTTGTTGTACTTCATGTCAGAGAGGGTGAGACACTCAAAAATTACCCGGAGATTATTGTAAATAAACTACAACCTTGTCTCCAATAAGTTGGGACGCTATGTGAAATTAAAAATAACACAAATCAAATAAATCCATATCTCAAGTATCTCAGGTTAAGTCTCAAAGGGTCGGTGTGGGTACAGGTCGTCACTTCATCCAAGTAGTCGCAACACCTTCCACCTGTTTCAATTACTGATTTAAAAAAAGACCAAGTTGTATATTCGTGTTTCAATTTTGAAGCCAAGTGGAGGCCATCTTGGTGAGACCACCTTTCTTTAAGATCTCAAAATGAAGTCATTGAAAGCCTACACAGCTCAAAAACTTGAATATTTTACTGCTGGTGGTCAGCATAACTTACATTTATATAAATTTACCAATAATTTCCTTTAATTTTTTTTTATTAAATTTAAAAAAGCTTTGCATGGCTGAAATAAAGGAGGGTTAAAATAAATTGTACCCTTTGGCAATAATTATTTCTATTTTACCCAAACATCTGTATTTTATTTGAGTATAATACTCAGCAGTACAGTGGTCTCACCACGATGGCACCAGTCTGGCTTCAGGTTTTGCCAAATACAAGCAACAGGTGACACAGACACAAGCCAATCGTTTTCTGAGATCAGTGGTTCGACACCATGGCGCGTGGTGGTTAGCGTGTCTGCTTCACAACAAGAAAGCCTGGGCTCAATTCTCCCGCCGGAGTATTTCTGTGTTGATATTTTTCCCTTTCTTTCGTGTTATGAATGTTGTATTAGCACTGTTATTAGCAAGCTTATGCTAAGCATGTATACGTCCCAGTTGCCTAGCAACAGCTTTCTCTATTCACCTTCTTGTACTACACACTTGTAGAAGAAAGCATACAAGTAGTCATGGAGTGCTTAATAAATTTAAAAATAATAATAAATAAAATATACAGGGGGCGGGAGGAAATCACATGTCTAGAGCAGTGGTTCTCAACCTTTTTTTTTTTTTTTACTCCTGCACCCATAAAAAGATTTTGCTCTGACCTCGCACTCCCTACATTTTCTACTTTGTTCAAAGATAAAGGATGTGGAATGATACTAAAATGTATCAAAAGAAGATATTTATTTCAAAAGGTACAACCCTGCTTCTCACACCCCGTGGAATGATGTCTCGCACCCCTGGTTACGAATCCCTGAACTAGAACAACAGAGCAGAAACATGGTAGCTAAGTTCTGTTGCTTTTTTTAAACCTCTTCGTGTTTATTGACGCATTGCGAACAAGATTCACTTTCTCCAGCACGGAGTAGTCAGAATCTGGACTTTGTGGAACGGTACATTCAGGTAGTTTATTTAAAAAATAAACAATATTACACCATTGATCAGCACCCTGCTCTACGTGGATGTAATAAGGTAATAGTGAGAATGACAGAAACACAGAAAGATCATCAATTAAAATCCGGATGAAGAGCTGCAGTCGCTGCACAGAGGCTCATTCATCAAATACAAAACAAGTGTAGCGTCCCGTTCCTCTGGGCGAGCTGTAAACACAGACGCGTCACGCTTCTTTATCTGAAAGCTGGAAGCTTAAGCTCGAGCTGTAGTACCCAATCCCGCACGGTGATGAGTGAGACGCTGGAATATTCTGCTGCACTCAAGTGAATCATTGCATCTCTTTCCCTGATGTATTAAAGCCAAATTTAAAACAAATACTGTATATTGATGTTCATATTCCACAGATTAAATGAAGAGTGTTTGACATGCATGATACGCTTCGGGACTATGGCTACAATATGTTTCAACACTAATTTCTGAGAGACTTCACCTTTTATTCAGTTATTTATCATCTATATCACATTCAGTACATGATCTCAGTCTGACATGTGATGTATTAACATACAGTGGTATCTTGACTTATGAGTGTCTTTTATAATGAATTTTCCATGATACGAGTTTCGATCCACCAAAAATCTGCCCCATCCAACCAGCAAAATTTTGATTTACAAGCTTTGCTGGGGAAATGGCTTTTCTGGGCTGATTACCCTCATGTTCTTCCACGTGTTTTCCTCCGAGAATGCCTTGTGCAGTGCTTCTCAATTATTTTCTGTCATGCGCCTATAGGAAGAACCACCCCCCCCCCCCCAGCGCCCCGCTGTAAATAGTGTTTAAGGCACTTCATATCGTTTGCTCGGTGCTTCTTCCCGACACCATATGGAACACAGTGAGAGCACCATTGCCACCTACTGTAGAGGATGCGCAATTACACTTAATTCTACAACAGTATGAGAAAAAAGCATGTTCCCCAGGGTCATACATGCCGCTCCCTGGTATCACACCGTGCCCCACTATTTGAGAAGCACTGGCCTGGCACTGACCACGAGCCTTTCCTCACTGACATTCTTAGGGTGCAAATGCATAAAATTATCTTTCTCCTCTGTTATGCACCACCTCCTGCCTGTCCATGTGACATCTTCGCTCGCACATGGCATCTTTGCCGTAGTCGATAATTGGAAGGGGTTAGTTGACTTATTGTTTATTTTTGTTTTATTATTAACTATTATTAATGTTAACATACATGTATTATTATGAAATATTTATTGTTTGTACAATTGTAACATCATGGAGTGTAATTGAGTGTTGTGGTGTAATAGAGTACAGTGGAGTACAGCGTAGTGGAGTATAATTGAGTGTTGTGGTGTAGTAGAGTACCATAGAGTACAGCGTCATGGAGTGTAATTGAGTGTTGTGGTGTAGTAGAGTACAGTGGGGTACAGCATAGTGGAGTATAATTGAGTGTCATGGTGTAGTAGAGTACGGCAGAGTACAGCGTTGTGGAGTGTAATTGAGTGTCGTGGTGTAGTAGAGTACAGTGGGGTACAGCATAGTGGAGTATAATTGAGTGTCGTGGTGTAGTAGAGTACTGCAGAGTACAGCGTTGTGGAGTGTAATTGAGTGTTGTGATGTAGTAGAGTACCGTGGAGTATAGCGTAGTGGAGTATAATTGAGTGTTGTGGTGTGGTGGAGTACACTGGAGAATAGCGTCGAGGAGTATAATTGAGTGTCGTGGAGTTTAGAGTCAGGTGTGTTTTTCTAAACATCTGCTTTTAAATACAGAGAGAACTGCTTCGGATACTCGGGGAGAGAAAAGGCAGACTTGCATTGGAAGTCAACACCGGGTGCGTCACTCCTCTGGGATAAAAATCAACATTAATAAAACTGAACCAAATTCAAAACTCATGGCAAATTGATTACAGAATAAATGTAATCCCACCCAAAGATGGGTGAAAATTCCTCATGCTTCCACAGGCACCGTGTCGTTTTATTGTATTTTGGGCCCAGCTGCAAATAATTACTTTGTCAACAGATGGCTTGAAATATGCAGAGATTAAGTCCTATGCAAATAGTGCTCATGTAATTAGCATCACTCTCAAGGCATGTTAGAAAAGCAGCGGAGGAATTGTGTGGCACTTCCGACTTAAATGTATCCAATTGGTACGTGTCTGTACGCAAAATGAAACGGTTAGTAATCCTCACCGAGCTCCAGATGAATCCCAGATACAAAGGAGTTCAGGAAGAACATGAAGATGACGATGGAAAGCACCGACACACACTTCACCAGTAGGACTTTATCTGTGATTCTGTGCTGCACATAAAAAAGGGATGAGAGTGAGAAAATTAGTGATGGAGGAGTGAGATATACATGGGGGGCAAAGAGAGAGGGGGAGAAGGAGGAGGAGAGAGAAGGGGGGTGGGGGAGAGATGGGGGGGAGAAAGAGAGAGAAGGGGGTAGAGATACAGTAGACCTTCTTCTCCCCGAAACCAATTATGTGCTTTCAGACATAATCAGAGGAATTCATGCTTCTTCGAGAGGACAGTAAAAGCAGAAGATTAGAGGAACTGATAGGTGGGTTTAGTCCAGGAACTGCATGGGGAGGAAGAACATGACTGTTTTATTACAATCATTTTCATCGTTACCTTTTTCTGCAGCTCCTGGATGTTGCTCTCCCAGTTTTTGTCCTCCTGGGATATTTGCCTAGAAGAGAAGGAAATGTTTGCACGTGTAATCACGCTGTACTGGAGCACAGCAAAATCAACGACCTACACAACCACACCTTCATATAAACAGGATTCCTTCACAGGACATTGGGTTTTAGTCTATTTCAAATCAATCATCAGATTTTTTATTGCTGATTAAAATAATCCGAGGTGATACACACGCACATTTCATTAATAAGGCCATCAATCATCCAATAAACAAATCACAAAATCAACCAATCGATACGTCAAATAAGCAATCAAGTAATACATTAATGCCGAGTCATTAACCAATTAATCTATTCATCGATCAAACAATCTTTCAATCAACCAATCAATCAGCAAATCACCCAATTATTAATCAATTGTCAATCAGCCAATCAATCCATCATCATTCAATCAATTATTCAAACATAAAAAATGACTAATTAACCAATCAGTGTAGAAATCAACCACTCAAAGTTCACTCAGTCAATCACCCACCAATCAGGAATCTAGTCAAATAAGCAAACAATCAATTTTCAACCAATCATTTAATCAATGAGCCAATCAATTAATTTAAAAAATAAAAATAAATTCTGTGTCTAAAATATTCCTGACGATTACAAAGCACTCACACTTTATGGACTCCTTCCATAAGTTAGGAATAATATTCGCGCTGGTCATTATCACGGAATAAACCCTGACAGTGGGATCAGGTCCCCGATGCATCTCAGAGAGGTTTCGTATCAACATGAAGGAGTGCAGGTCCTCATGAATGACCGATGCAGTGCATATTATTCCTTTATCACTAAGCAGATTACAAAATATTCACGAAAAATTATTTTATTGCCTCAATCGAGTCGGTCCGTTATCAGAAGATAATTTATAACTGACCAATAAGAATCGAGTATGCTGTATTCTCCAGACTATAAGTCACTTATTTATACTTTGGCTGAAGGTGTGACTCGTAGGTGAAATTATTTCATATAATTCTGTTCATCATAATAATAACAAACATAATTTCACATGTTTGTTATTTTTACACTCACAACCACAAGAGGGCACTCTATGCTTGCGTGCCAGTACCTGCACATCCTGTACCACTGAATAAATGTCCCCAAAAAGAAAATCCTATTCTGTGGATTACAAGCTGCAAGTAGTGAAATATGCAGCAGAAAATGGTAATCGAGCAGCAGAAAGAAAGTTTGGAGTGAACGAGAAACTTGTGAGGGACTGGAGAAAAGCAGAGATTATTATTACTGCAATGAAGAAAACAAAAAAGCAAATCGCGGGCTAAAAGCTAAATGGCCACAGCCAGAGGAACGAGCTCGCACACGGGTGCTTGAGCAATGTGCCGCAGGGAGGAGCTTGTCAACAGCACAGCTGCGTCTCCACACCCAGGTAGTCGTCAAGCAGATGAATATTTATTGCAATTTTATATTGAACACTTCATGATAACCAAAGGGTGGAATTGAGATACACAATCCCACAATTACACGTCGGCCAGAATACATCGATCCAAATTAATTGTTTATAAGCGCTTTGTAATGAGGTCTTTATGGGAATCAGGGTATTAAGGGCTGATGTCTGGTCACATACAGTAATAGTAACGTCATGCTCAGTATAACCTGGAATATAAAAATAGCAGAACATTGATCCAGTCCTTCGTGACCAATCGCACCAGCTTCTGATCATAAAGGCCCACCAAGACCAGAAGGCCAGACTCCCGTCGAAGCCTCTGTGGGATTCACGCCCTCATATCTGATTATTGAGCGTATCCACTGGCGACCCGGCTTCCAACTGTTCGACTGATCTGGGTATGGTACAAGCATGTCCAGGACTCGTGGATGCATTTAAATTGTGGGTCTGGAAGAATAATTCCAGTATATTGACTACAATCGGATATCTTGTGCCTCCTTTTTTTACACACCTCCGTGTGTCCATCCTGTATCCTGTTCTCAGCTAAAAAGAGCTAAGGATCAGATCACCCCCTGAAGACTTGGTTCAAAATGCCAACAAAACATCATGTGAGTCATAACGAAGGAGTGAGTAAAAGACGCCCTGCTGCTGCTCTGTCAAACATTACATTAGTTCCACCAACATCGATCTCACGACGGTGACGTGACCGAGGTGGAGACGTCAGCACTGGTGGTCTGAGACTTTCTCATGAACAGAAGAACTCGAGCTTGGGGAGTCAAGCCTGGTCTCAAGATCATCTCTGGATTGAATTCGACTTATCTTCAACTTGTTGGTTTTTGTGCTCGGCCTCAGTCAGAGCTTTTTGAAGATGGACAAAGAGTTTATAAAATACAGAAAGCCCCTGTTATTCGCGGGGATTACATTCTTCCTCCACACACGGATCCCAGAACTCGGCGAATTACTGACACTGTTTTAAAACCCTATGTATGATATTACATGCGCTAAAAGATTCCTGTGAAAGCCATTCTCTCGCCAGTCTCACTCATTCATACAGTAGTAATGCAGTACAATGTAGTAATGATTAATAAAAACTTTTTAGTTTTGTACTATGATAATATTTCTGAATAAATGAAGTGCACCGGGTTGATGTTCACCATGGTTCATGATTTCATGGTGGGTTTAATTGTTGTCTGATAAGTTTCATGTTTTTTTCGGTGGAGTTTTTAATTCGTTTCTGGTTTGTTTGGTTTCTGGATTTCTGATCAGATTAAATATTTTCTGTTGGCTTCCTGATGGGCTTCATAGTTATCTGGTGGGCTTGATGGATTTTTTTATTAGTTTAATGGTTTTCTGATGGTCATCTGGTGATTATCTAGTTCTAACAGCTTTGATGTTTATTTAATGGTCTTAATGGCTCTCTGTTGGATTTAATGGTTTTCTGAAGGGTTTAATGGTTCTCTTGTGGGTTTCTAATGGATTTGATGGTTAGCTCATGGGTTTGAGGTTTAACGGATGTGTTTGATGGTTCTGCGGTGGATTCCTAATGATTCTTCAATGGCTTTGGTAGGGTTCTGAAGGATTCAATGATTTCATATTGGGGTTAATGGTTCTCTAGTAGTTTAGTGACGGGTTTGATGATTTTCTGATGGTTTTTATGTTTTTCTTTTAATGGATTGGATGGATCTTTGGCGGTTTTCTGATGGGTTTGATAGTTGTCTGATGGTTAACTGATGGATGTAATGGACTTCGAATGGTTTTGATGACTTACTGATGTTTTCAGTGGTTCTCTGGTGGTTCTCCAATGGCGATCATGGCACGCTGGTGTTTTATTAATTGGTTTGATGGTTGTCTGTTGGAATTCTGATGGGACTAATAGTTGTCCAATGGGATTGATGATTTTCTGAAGGGTTGGCCCAAACCCTCTGAAGATTGGTCTCGACTCAATATCAGCTGGGTCATGATCTCAATTTTTGTCCCGGTCTGGTCAACAGTGCACATAATTAAAATGAACAGATAGATGCTTTTGGCTTAGAAATTGACTGGATTGTGAAGCTGAGATTTTAATGCACCTTCTGAACTGTGCCAGGAATCCAAGAAATCGGAATTTTGTGATAGCATTAAAGTGGCCTATCAGCTTTTTCTCCACCGTAAAGCTTTAATTGTCCTTCAGGGTGAGATGTGTTTGTGAGTGCTGTGTGCAGTACCTCTGAAAGGTCCGGAGTTTCTTGCGCAGGAGACTCTCCTGGTTGAGAACCTTCTGCATGAGAAGACATTTGACAGCGGTCTCCTCACGGCTGGCAGGGTTGATCCTTTGTGCTGTCTGTTTCCAGACTAGTATCTCGTGCTTCAGCTCTGCAGGAGAGAATAAAAATAAAAAACAAAAAAAACAGGAAATGTAATTTTCAACCAAAATGAGCAGCACTCTTCTGGAAATATGTTTATGGGAAAATGAGGAGTTGCTACGCATGGATGATGTTTTATTCTTTAACACAATAAAGATAGCGGGAGATAAAGTTCCCACTCTGCTTCTGATTCATTTATGGGATTGAGAATTCTCATCTCTTGCTGAGCGTTCAATCAGCTTTTATATATTTATTCACATCCCAGATGCTCAAAGCCTTTTTTAAAGCTTTTACATATTTATTTCTGGTATGATATTCAATGCAGGGGCCGTGAGATGCTGGTAATGGTGCTGCAGATGCTGTGAACACGAGTCCACTGCTCGGCCTGCTGGTGCCAATATTGAGTGAAATGGGATTGGAGTCTTTGCCCTGAATACAAGAATGTCATACAGGTAAAAATCAAATAGGAATTGTGAATGTCAGACACTGCAGAAAAAGCCTCGTAGGGAGAACATGCTCACCCTCATTCACTCATTTTCGAAGCCGCTAAATCCCGATTCGGGTCGCCATTGAGCCCGAGATCCACAATAACGAGGCAAATTTTTCAGATACAATCTACTGAGTTGCAGTTGATTTACACCGAATACCTACAAAAATATTTCTACATGGAAAGATGGTCAAAAGAAACCCATTAAAGAATTCCATGTCTTAAAGTTGCAAGTTGAAATCTCAAAGATTGTAAACGCAGATTGATTTTAATGACAATAAAAATTCATCGGCAGCAAATACAGAAAATGAAGCAGAACAGACTTGAGAGACTTTTATACTCAGTAAGTAAAACCATGAACTTGAGTAAATTTGTGACTAACTAGCTTTAGATGAGATATAATATTGTGTGTGAACAGCACCTAATCTTCTCCTGTAATGTTCCACAAGATCGGAGAAAACAGAAAGAGGATCTTGGACTGTTTCATCTCTGCACAATCTCTCTAAATCAGGGCTCCCCAACTCCCGGTCCACAGACCAGTACCAGTCCGTGGATCATTTGATACCGGTCCGCAAACAAAATCTTTCATAGTACAAATTATAGTTTTTTTATTCGAGCTTCTGGATCTTATTTTGAAAAACGACTGTTTTTGACATTGCCACAGAAGCACTGAAAGCCCTTCTTCCGTTTCCAACCACATATCTTTGTGAGGCGGGATTTTCTGTGGTGACAGCCACCAAAACAAGACTACAGAGTCGACTCTAACCGGTCCACGGAAACATTTTCAGATATAAAACTGATGCCTGGTGCGAAAAAGATTGAATACCTCTGCTCTAAATCATCCAGCGACCTGGTCCTCTCCTCTGCTCTCTCCTCTCCAACTCCTCACTCCACATGGTTTCAATGGGGTTCAGCTCTGGGGACTGAGGTGGCCATGGAAGGAGCTTGATTCTGTCTCTAGTGAATCAGTTCTGTGTGGATTTGGTAACATGTTTAGGGTCATTATCTCGCTGAGAGACCCAGTGACGACTCATCTTCAGCTTTCGAGCAAAGGCCACCAGAGTTTGACTTAAAATGTCCTGGGGTTTCAAAGCATTGATGATGACCTGCAGCCTAACAAGGTTCCCAGGGCCTCTGGAAGAGACACAGACCCACAGCACCACCGATCCTCCCCCAGACTTCACAGGGGGCATGAGGTGCTTTTCTGCATTCTCATTTTTTGTGTTCCGCCAGACCCACTTAGAGTGTTTGTTGCCAAAAAAGTTCCATCTTGGTCTCATCTGACCAAAGCACACGGTCCCAGGTGAACTTCCAGTACGGTTAGCGAACACCAAGCATTCACATTTATGACTGTCAGAGAGAAAAGGTTTTCCCCCTGCATGCCTCCCAGACAGCTTGGGAGCATGTGTTGGTTGTTTTGAAGACTTTGTGATCCCAAGATGCTCCCATTTTTTTCACAGTGAGCTTTGGGGAACTTTTTATTTTTCTTATCCTCCTCCTCACTGTGTTGTGGCAACCTTGTGTCCTTATCTTGTTCACCACTTTTCCGGTTGCTTTAAACCTCTTAATGATTCTCTTGACAGTGGATATGGGAGCAGGTGCAGGCGAGGGGAGATTTTCTTGTAGCCTTTGCCTGACTTGTGAAGGTCGACACACACCTGCCTCACTTGAATGGTGAGTTCCTTTGTCTTTCCCATGTTGAAGAGTAGATAAGAGAAATGTACTCTGTGTCACGTCAATTTTATTCCCCAGAGAAACAGGAAGTGATGAATTACTAATTAAAACGTTCCTGGATAGTGTGATGAACTTTGAAAACTACCGGAGAAATGACGGAAATACTTCTTAAATAAATAAATAAATTACATTTATTTACAGTACTAGGAATTTTTAGGGGCTCAATAATTGTAGAACAGGTGATTTTATAAAAAATAATTATTTCTTAGTCAGGGATTTTTTTCCCCCCACCAATAACTTGTATCAACCAAACTGTCAAAAAAAAGTCTCACATTGTGAGCTTCTGCGTAACCGTCAACACAGAGATCTCAGGTTCATGTAAAGGCTCACGCCGCAACGGTCCTCAGCTCGAAGTCCATGGGAGCTAATTGGCCAAATTCTCACGATTGAATGGGATGCGCTCAACTTCCTGTACAGTAATCACCAGTGAATCATGGGAGTCCGTCGGTTTGTGCTCTTTCCCTGTGAGAGTGTTGGGCTGCTCCGTGGGCAATTACACGTGCACAGCAGTTCTTTAAGATGGAGGTGGTAGCATCTTGCCTCACGGGATGGGGGGGGGGGTTCACACACTTTCCCTCCTCCCTGATTGGTGGTTGTCGTAGGTGATAGGTACTCAATACTTTACAGATCAGAAGTGGAAGCTAACATTTGAGGAGAAAAGGTTGTTTGGGGGGTTTGGGGGGGGGGGGAGAATCTCAAAATGTTAAACAAGCTTTTCAACTCCTGGATGTACAATTTTGAAATCGAAATTAAAATCGAATGGAGTTTTCCTTTAACAAAGCTCCGCCCCGTTAGAAATTGCATGAAAATCCACATGTAAAATTTTTGTAATTCACACAAATAAACCAAAGGTAAAACACAAACTCATTAGTGGCGGCAATATATTAAGTAAAAGGGCCACAACCACATGAAGAAAATGAGGTTAAGCAACAAAGCAAATAACTATTATTATTATTATTATTATTATTATTATTATTATTAACAACAGGGCAGACTTCAGAAATTCACTGTATAATAAAACACAAACTCCCTAAGGATTAGTTCCCTCAGGGCTCCTGAGTGGCTTATCGACTCCAGTTTAACGCCGCAGCCGTCCGTAGCCAGGAGTCCATGGGCGCTAATTGGCCGAGTGCTCAGGTGAGGGAGGGAGGGATGGCCTGTTCTCACTTCCCAGTTACTCACAGCGATCACCAGGCAATCATGGGTGTCTACGAGCTCATTCATACAAGGGGGCAGATAGCGCTTTCCCTCTGAGTGTGTTAGACCGCACCCAAATTCATATGCGGAGTAGTTCGAAAAGAGACATGTGGCTAGCATTACACCTAGGGAATGTGTGCATGGTTTTTCCCCTCCCTGGTCAGCGGTGGTCGAATGATAGCGAAGGTAATACTTGATGGGTGGGAATTGGATATGACCAAATTGGTGAGAAAATATCAAAAAAATCCCCCCTTAAAGCATGGTTCCCTTAAAGGTTCCTGAAGAAAGTTCCTTCATTCATTCACACGATACATTTATCCTTCTCGGCTTGCTGTGAGGCCGAAGAATATTTCAGCCCACTTTGGGTGAAGGTGAGGTACAACCTGAACATCTCACCAATCTATTTCAGGGCCAGCTCATGCATAACCAGTCACACACAATCACACCTAGGTGCAGTTTGGAACACACAGCCTAATGTACGAATCTTTGGACTGTGGAATCAAATTGGAGTACCTGGAGGAAACCTATGCAAGCCCAGGGAGAACACGCAAACTCCACACACAAAAAAATATATATATCGTGAGCCTGAGACAATTTGGTGTTCTCCAAACAGGATAACCACCATGCCCGCCCCCCCCCCCCCCCCCCCATCCCAAAAGTTCCTGCAGCAGAAGAAATAATGTTCAAACATTCCTGAAACCCAATCTCAATGGTCAAGAGTCTATAAACGACATCTCTCAGACCTAAAGATGTTTCAACTCATGAGATCAAAAAGACCTCAGAGTCTCGAGGCCACTTTAATTTTCAAGCCCACTTTCATATTGAATGCATATCAGCAACCTTTTAATGACATCATCCACTTGGTGTAAATGTTCACGCATGTAAATTACCAACAGCAAAAATGAACTGATTTAAATCGCAGAAGTGCCCGCTGTGTATCGAGCCTCAAAATGACATGGAACAGAAACATTACGACGCCAGATAAAGCTCTTCCTGGTTCTTGTGGATGAAACTTCAACAGAGGAATTGAGAGAAATTTGTATTCCGAGAAGCCCGACTGCGTATAAAAAGAGTTGCAGAAGAGGATCTGTTATGTGAATAGCTTGTTATCTTCTTTCCATTAGTCTCAGGTGTTCTGAAGAGGGCTCAGGTGTGGAATGAGATGAAGTCGTGATGAATTGTCTCCTGGAACCACAGTGTCTGAGATCTGGAGGAGGGTCTGAGCTCTGGGATTTGAACTTTGACCATCATGTACACCATCTCGGTCTTCAGAGCCAGTGTTTTCGCTTCTACAGTTTGAAACTTTCCTAAAACTTGCTTCTTTTAAACATGGTTTTGAGTTTATGGGTCTTTTCTGGAACTTACTGATGAATCCCCCCCCCCCCCACACACACACACACACACACACACACACACACACACAGAGTTCTGCTACACATGGTTCTGGAGTTTTTAACCCTCAGCCATCAGATCTTGGAGTATTGCCATGACCTATGTCCTTTTCTACATTTATACTTTGTCTGGGTTATGTCTCAGGAACTGCTCTGCCAATCATCCCAAAGCTTGGAATGCAGGTTTCTATAATATTTGTACATAGGCTTGTCAGTTTCTTTGTTTGACCTTGTCTAGATGACACTGGCTGTATAAATTTTGTCCAGGCAATTTCCAAATAACTGTTGGCTGGCTCAGGGGTTTCACCATCTCTGATGGCTAATTTGGGTCGGATGATTCCCCTTAACATGTTTCTGGCGCTCTATGCCTTCTTTGGTAATTAGTACTGGATGTTTCAAATTGCTTGGATCTAGATAAACATAGTTCTGCATTTGTGGATTATCTCTTGGTTCCTTTCTGTAACATGGTTCTGGATTTTGGTTTCTCTCTGCAATATGATGTTTTTCTACAATTTTCAGTGTGAGAGGAGTTTCTGTAATATAAACAAAATGTAAGGCTTTTAACATGTCTTCACCGGGGTGTCAACAATTACGGAGCACATTGTGTGTGTGTGTGTGTGTGTGTGTGTGTATATATATATATATATATATATATATATATATATATATATATATATATGCACATACATACATATATCTTCTTCTTTTCCGTTCAGCTGTGCCCTTCAGGGGTCGCCACAGCGAATCATCTGCCTCCATCTCACCCTATCCTCTGCATCTTCTTCTCTTACACCAACTACCTTCATGTCCTCCTTCACCACATCCATAAATCTCCTCTTTGGTCTTCCTCTAGGCCTTCTGCCTAGTAGTTCTAACCTCTGCATCCTACTACCAAAACAGTAGGCCCTCGATATTCGCGGGGGTTCGGTTCCAGCCCCTCCCGTGAATGAAGACAATCCGTGAGTTCTGTACCCGGAAGTGAATCCCCATGTGTCATATTACATGCACAAATGAGCAACCGGAGGTAAAATACTATGTATCGATTACATGCGCTAAAATATGCTTCTTAAACACATTCTATAGGCAGTTTTACTCATTAATACAGTATTAATGTAGGAATGATTAAGAATTTTTTTTCCATTTTTACTGTTATATTTATTGATGATAAAATATAAACATTATACAGCATATACTGTTGTAAAACATTAGTATTAAAGTCTTTTTCAATTATTCTTTTATTAAAAATATTATTATAATAATTAAAGTTTAGAATGTTTGTGCGTGAGATTTTATGTTCTGTAGCATGTTTAACAAAAGTTACCAAAAGGACAAAACTTTATTACGCTTCATGTCCTTTTACATTGAACTTGGGGTGACATCTTGGAGTGACGTCTCCAAGATGGCGCTGCCTAGAGGGCGACGTCTCCGAGTTCTCAGAGTCAAATTGTTTCTTTGTTTGTTTTAATTTGTTTTGTTTGTTGCTATGAGCTGTAGGCTAACATGCTATCCTGAGCTAATATGCTATGGTAGCTCAATGCTAGCCGCACTGCACACATACATATATAAATATACATACATACACATACACACACATACATATATCATGTTCTCTCTGTGCCTATGTGGGTTTCCTCTAGGTAATCCAGTTTCCTCCCGTGCTTCAAAAACATGCACAGTTGTCTAAATGGCGGTTCCAATTTACAAATACGTAGATGCGAGTGTGTGTGTGTGTGTGTGTGTGTGTGTGTGTGTGTGTGTGTGTTGCCCCGCAATGGCCCGGCGAATCATTCAGGGTGTACCCTGCCTTCGTCCCAAGTCAGCTGAGATGGGCATCAGCTTCCCTGTGATGCCAATCAGGATTAAGTGACTTATAAAATGAATAAATTAACGGAATTACAGGACAATTCTTACTGTATTATTAATTCATGTGTCAAAAAACAGACTTGATTGATTTTTTTTTTTAATGATTATAGGACTGTTTAATTTCTGCATACTGCTAATGCAGCCGTGAGGGGGGCACAAGCCAGTGTTCACCCTCACGCCGGTCCCAAGCCTGGATAAATGTAGAGGGTTGTGACAGGAAGGGCATACGGCGTAAAACTTCTGTCAAAATTCTCATGCAAATGATCAAAACGAAATTCATACCGGATCGGTCGAGGCCCAGGTTATCAATGACCGCCATCAGTGCTGTTAACCAACAGGGTGCTGGTGGAAATTGGACTACTGTTGGTCAAAAAAGGAGAGGCTGGAGGCGTGTCCATAGGCGGAGAGAGAAGAGGAAAAGCGTGAGTCTAGGACTGAGAGCAGGGACTTTGAATGTTGGAACTATGAAAGAAAAAGCTAGAGAGCTGGCCGACATGATGCAGAGGAGGAAGGTGGACATACTGTGTGTTCAGGAGACCAGGTGGAAAGGTAGCAAGGCTAGAAGCTTAGGAGCAGGGTTTAAGCTGTTTTTATCATGGTGTGGATGGGAAGAGAAATGGAGGAGGAGTCATCTTGAAGGAGGGGATGGTCAGGAATGTTCTAGAAGTGAAAAGAGTGTCAGACAGAGTGATGAGTCTCAAGTTAGAAATTGAAGGTGTGATGTTCAATGTTGTTAGTGCTTATGTCCCATAGACAGGATGTGAGCTAGAAGAGAAGGAGAGATTCTGGAGTGAGTTAGATGAAGTGATACAGAGTACCCCCAGAGGTGAAAAAGTTGTCTTCAAGGAGGAGTTGAAACATTCTTTGGGTAGTCAGGAAGTGCTCCCAGATGACTGGACAACCACAGCCATTGTGATCAGGGAGACCGGTAGGAGAGTACTTGGTGTGTCCTCTGGAAGGAAAGTAGATAAGGAAACTTTGTGGTGGAATGAGGAAGTGCAGGAGTGTGTACAAAAGAAGAGGTTAGCCAAGAAGAAGTGGGCCAGTGAGAGGACCGAAGAGAGTAAACAGGAGTACAGGGAGACACAGCGTAAGGTGAAGGTGGCGGTGTCAAAGGCCAAACAGAGGGCGTATGATGACTTGTATGATAGGTTGGACAGTAAGGAGGGAGAAAATGATTTATACAGTTTGGCACAGCAGAGAAATAGAGATGGGAAAGACGTGCAGCAAGTTAGAGTGATAAAGGACAGAGAGGGAAATGTATTGACTGATGACAGAAGTGTGCTGGGAAGATGGAAAGAGTACTTTGAAGAGCTGATGAATGAGGAAAATGAGAAAGATAGAAAGAGTAGAAGGGGTGACCGTTGAGGACCAGGAAGTAGCAAAGATTAGTGAGGGTGAAGTGAGGAGGGCATTGAAGAGGATGAAGAGTGGAAAGGCAGTTGATGACACACCGGTAGAGGTATGGAAGTGTCTAGGAGAGGTAGCAGTAGATTTTCTGACAAGAACATTCAACAAGGTGTGAGAGTGAGCAGATGCCGGTGGAATGGAGAAGTGTGCTAGTGCCCATTTTTAAGTACAAGGGAGATATGCAGAGTTGTGGCAACTACAGAGGGATAAAGTTGATGAGCCATACGATGAAGTTATGGGAAAGAATAGTGGAAGCTAGAATAAGGGCAGAGGTCAGAATTTGTAAACAACAGTTTGGTTTCATGCCAAGAAAGAACACCACAGATGCAGTGTTTGCTTTGAGGATGTTAGTAGAGAAGTACAGAGAAGGTCAGAGGGAGCTGCATTGTGCCTTTGTGGATCTGGAGAAAGCAAATGACAGGATGCCGAGAGAAGAACTGTGGTATTGTATGAGGAAGTCTGGAGTGGCAGAGAAGTATGTTAGAGTGGTGCAGGACATGTATGAGAGCTGTAAGACAGTGGTGAGGTGTGCTGTCGGTGGGACAGAAGAGTTCAAGGTGGAGGTGGGACTGCATCAAGGGTCAGCTCTCAGCCCCTTCTTGAGGTGGAGGTATGCCCTTGAAAGGAGAGGAATGAAGGTTAGCCTCAGTAAGACAGAATACATGTGCATGAACGAGAAGGACCCAAGAGGAACAGTGAGGTTACAGAGGGCAGAGATAAAGAAGGTGGAGGATTTTAAGTACTTAGGCTCAACAATCCAGAGTAATGGAGAGTGTGGAAAATAGGTGAAGAAGCGTGTGCAGACAGGTTGGAATGGTTGGAGAAAAGTGTCGGGTGTGATGTGTGATAGGAAGGTATCAGCAAAAATGAAAGGAAAAGTGTACAAGACGGTGATGAGGCCAGCGATGTTATATGGTTTAGACACGGTGGCCCTGGGGAAAAGACAGGAGGCAGAGCTGGAGGTAGCAGAGATGAAAATGTTGAGGTTCTCTTTGGGAGTAACGAGGATGGATAGGATCAGGAATGAGTCCATCAGAGGGACAGCCCATGTAAGAGATTCTGGAGACAAAGTCAGAGAGGCTAGATTGAGATGGTTTGGACAAGTACAGAGGAGGGATAGTGAGTATATTGGTAGTAGGATGCTGAGGTTGGAACTACCAGGCAGAAGGCCTAGAGGAAGACCAAAGAGAAGATTTATTGATGTGGCGAAGGAGAACATGAAGGTAGTTGGAGTAAGAGAAGAAGATGCAGAGGATAGGGTGAGATGGAGGCAGATCATTTGCTGTGGCGACCCCTGAAGGTAAAAGCCGAAAGGAAAAGAAGAAGAACTTCTGCATACTGCTCTCACTCAATCGCTTTGATCTTAATTCTTACCTGATGCAAACACACAGCCCACTCAAACACACACACACACACCGCAAAAGCTTTCAAATAGATCACACACACACACACACACACACACACACACACACACACACAGGATGTGTGCCCCACTTCATACTTATTAATAAGCGATGGATGCATGATGCAGACGCTCTTTTGGAGATCACGTCTTTAAAGCCGTTTAAAAGGTCAGCGTTCAAAAGAACAAACGCGCTTGATGTTGAAGGGACTTGAGAACAAGTGGGTCAATAAAACCGCATCTTCGTTTTTTAGGGCTTATGATCGTATGCAGTGTGTGCGTGTGTGTGTGTGTGTGTGTGTGTGTGTGTGTGTGTGTGTGTGTGTGTGTGTGTGTGTGTGTGTGTGTGTGTGTGATTTATGTATTTGTTATACATGCTGGTGTGCTCAAGGACATGTTATAAATTCCAAGATTAAACTTGTGGTGTTTCCAAAAAGTCCCAAAATAATTAATGAAAAATCTTTGTCTTTTTTTTCTACTTTGATATATTATTTACACCACATACATACCTTGCTGTAAATTTTTTCCAAGGACAGGAATACATAAAAACCTACAGCTATAAGTAAAACCCGTTTCTGGAAGCTGAAACCCTGGGATTATTTCAGCCATCAACCCTTGAAGAACCCTTTTGTACCGAGTGTTAAGATAAAGATTTGATTTGTGCGAGAGCTGATGGATGAGCGAGAAAATAATGAGGAATAATTAGAAGTTGCTCCATTCGTAGTGCACACTGGTGGGGGGCTTTAAGATTCATTGGTGCATTAATCCCTGTGGAAAGTTCTAGAAACAGCCAACTGGGACGAGCTTCATCCGGTTTCTTTTTTACCTTAGCACTATCACTGAAACAAGTTGCCGCCTCATCCCACTGATGCTCAGTGTGGGTTGTGGCCATCAGTGAACCGACGTGTGAGGCTCATCCTAGCAGCTCCCAGTTCGTTACAGTTCCTTCATCGCCACCGGGCTTCCAGTTACACTCCAACAAACAAGACACCTTGCACGGTGGTTAAGATGGTTGGTGTCATGTGCCCCCCCAATGGACTACCTCTCTGGATCTCCTCATCAAATACCTAGTGGAGCTCATAAGTGCAACAATCAAGGTTGATGAGGAGGTTGCCCCGCAGTAGCAGTTCACTTGCTCATCGATGCCATTCTTTTGGCCATTGCACGACTGACTCAGGCAATGACTTCCTTTACTGCTCACACTGTCCAGCACCCTGCTACCAGTGCCTTGCCATGTCCCTTGGTCCCAAGGTCAGGGAGGTTCAAGCCTCACTATCCCTGGGTTGTCTCTGCTTTCCCCACAATGCACTAACGGGGTTATCAAAGGCTGGCCATGTCTCTCACTGTCTGTGGTGAGAGGTTCATGTAAAGGAACCACTGCTGACTTTCGTAAAGAGCAGCTGCATAGCCATCAGCATGTTTCTGCCCTGCAATGGCCTGGCGAGCCATTCAGGGTGTGCTCTACCCTTGCCCAGAATCAGCTGAGATGGGCACCAGCCTCCTTGCGATCCTAATTAGGAATAAGCGGCTCAGAACATGAATGAATCACGTTCCTGTAAATTTGCCGTATAGATTTATGAACATAATATCAGGAAGATCCGAACGGCCTCAGCAGAGTAAACACGGCATCATGTCCACGCTGTTCGCCTTGTAGAACACATGTGGCTGTCACCTACGGCAGGATTTATAGATTCAATTAAACTGTTGAAGACTAGAGACTAAATATGGAGGGAAAGGCGTAGAAATGAGATTAATAAAATAAAAAGTTGTACATCATTTGGTCCTCCAGTGGAATTGGCAGCAGAAATGAGAAGAGTCCAAAAAATACATAAATAAATAAATAAAAGCCCACGAAGATACAGGAAGCAGTTTAATGCTGTATTTATGAGGTCATCATCGTGAGCCACATGTGCAGAGAAACCTCTGTGACACTGAAGCACTGACGGGAGATTTAACAGGAATTTCGCTGCGATGAATTCATTTTGTATTATTATGTGACACCCTGACGCTTTCGCCACCTGATCCCCCGAGTCGAGTGTATCACAGACTTACACTGGTTTCAACGCCACAGAGATGTTTTGCACCAAGACTTTTTGTTTAAATAGAAAATTTAACACGCTTTTTTTTTTTTTTTTTTAATTCTGAGACACCGAGATCACAATCTTTACAGACAAGATAAGGATTTAAATGAGAAACTGGGTGTGGTTTAAACCAGAAGTGTCCGAACTCACTGGAAAAATCTCCGAATGCATCATATCTAAAGGACGAGGTAAATCAAGCAATGAGCGAATCACGTAATCACCTGTGGTTGGCTCTGGTTGCCTATTTTTATTTATTATTAATATTAATGTTCATTTATTATTATTATTATTATTAATAGTAAATATTTATTGTTTTTACATGTTTATCTTTAATATATTAGGTCAAATGTACGTGTTTGTGCAGGTTATACAAGTTTGGGAGGGAGTTGAAACGGATTAATTGGTTTTCTATTATTTCCGATGAGAATTTTTGTTTTATCTAAGGAACATTTTGAATTACGAGCTCGCCCTCGGAACGGATTAATTCCATAAGTCAAGGTCCCACTGTATTCCAGAAAAACTGAGCAAATGAATGTCAAGGTTTTATTTAATAATAAATAAACAATAAATCAATTTACCCTTCGATCATCAACTGTGACAAAGATGTCACGTGGGCGCGAAAATGTCATGTGGACAGGCATGAGGTGGTGCATAACAGAGGAGGAGGAGAATTTTGTGCATGTGCATGCTACGAATGCTGGTGAGGAAAGGCTCGTGGTGAGCTCCCATAAGGCCAGTACTTCTAAAATAGTGGGGCGTGCCCCCCTTGGGGAACATGTATGCCCCTGGAGAACATACTTTTTTGGCCATACTGTACTAGAAGTAAGTGTCGTTGCACATCCTCTACAGTAGGTGGCAGTGGCGCTCTCACTGTGTTCCCTATGGTGTATGGAAAAAGCACCGAGCAAATATGAAGTGCAGTAAACACTATTTATAGTTGTGCACAGGCACTGGAGGAGGGGATGAAGTTTTTTCTTCCTATAGGGGGCATCACAGAAAATTGAGAAGCAGTGCACAAGGCATTCTAGGAGCGCGGAGGAATATACGCAAAAGAATACAAGGCTAATCGGCTTGGAAAAGCCATTTCCCCAGCAGAGCTTGTAAATCAAAATTTTGCTGGTTGAATGGGGCAGAGTTTTGGTGGATCGAGGCTCGTGTCATGGAAAATTCATTCTAAAAGACACTCATAATTCACGGTACCGCTGTATATCTCATTTACAAAAAATAGTTAAGAATATGAAGAAAAGAAGAAGAAAAAGGAGAAGGAATAGTGAATACGGTGAAGAAGAAGAACAAGGAGAATGAGTAAAATGAGATGGAGTAGAAAGAGGTGATATTACACTTGTATGATAGAATTATTCAGGGGTGGGACTTTGTGTACAGTATGAATTGAGAAGCACTTCTGAAATGCAAATTATATGGGGGGGGCCAAGGTACTCTGAAGTTCTGCGAAGGGGTGATGAGATGAACATCTGTAATTACACAACAAAGCACAATTTTGGGGAATTTTGACAAATTGACCTCAGTATGACCTTGAAAAAATAGGTCAAGGTCACAGTTTTCAGAACTTATGTTAAAAGGTGTTGAGGTTGGATGGACTCGTAAAATATAAAAGTAAAAAACAAATTGCCTTGATGCTTTTATGCTAATTTGAGACTATACAGGAGTAGTATAGTGGTGTAGTGGTAGGTACATCCGTCTCACAGCTAGAAGGGTCGATGTTCATGTCCCGGATTCATCTTGGGAATTTCTGTAGGAGGCTGCATGTTCTCGCTGTGCTTGCATGAGCTTCCTCTGAGTGCTCCAGTTTCTTGCCACAGTCCAAAAACATGTACCTTAGGAGACTGAGCTGTTTCAAATTACTTATTGTTGTGTGTGTCTGTCATCCTACAATTGACTGCGAGCTGGTTAAAGGTCTACCTCACCGTTGCCCAGTGTTGGCTGAGATAGGCTCCAGCCTCCCAACAACCCTAATAGAATTAAGTGGTTCCAAAAAGGAGATGAGAGAATTAATATTCAGTCATTCATTTTCTGAACCGCTTAATCCTAATTAGGATCACAGGGAGATTGATGCCCATGTCAGCCGACTCTGAGCGAGGGCAGAGTACATGGCAGGCCATTGCAGGGCAGAAACACACTGACGGCTATGGGGATCCTCTTGGCGAAAGTCAGCAATGTTTTTTTTACATGAACCTCCACCACGGACAATAAGAGACATGGCCGGGCTTTGATAACCCGGTTAGCGCATTGGGGGGACAGCAGACAACCAAGTGATAGTGGGGCTTGAACCCACAACCTTAGGATTGGTAATCCAGCACCTTAGCACCAGCCCAGAATTGACAGAATGAGTATTCAGAGCGTGTTGTATCATCTACTCACCCACGATCTCACTGGACTCTTTGTTGTAGAGTTTCTTATTCCAGTAAAGAATCCTCAGAAAAGGAAATGAGGTCAGAAGGACCAGGCAGACGCCCAGGAACATGTAGCCCGTAAACGCAGCGAAGTCCAAACCCTGCCAAAAAGGAAAACACATCATGGACAGAACAAGTACAAATAAGTTTCAGAAAACTGATGGGTGGATTTATCATCATCTCACAGGCTTCAGATCTCATTAACCCTTCAATCGCACCTTCAAAAAATTACTTCGGAATAAATTACAATCAGAGACGTTGTTTATATTTACCATATTTCTAATGCACTAAATCTGTGTGAGAGCCAATCAGATTTCAACCTTTCAGATCCTGAATCTTACAGCCAGGATAGTGTAGAAACTATAACATGCTAATGAGGCTCTGATGTCAGAGCCCTCGTCACGGGAAACATTAACCTTGAATTTTGCATCAGAGGACCGGAAAAGCCTTCTAATGGCCTGGGCCAGCTGTCCAGGGTGTGCCCCAGCCCTCGCCCGGAGTCGGTCGAGATGGGCATTAGCCTCCCCGAGGCCATAATTAGGATTAAGCAGTTCAAAAAAATGAAAGAGTGCATGAATGAGGACTGGAATAATCATGTGATTACCATAAATTAGGATCTGCGTGATGACAGCAATACTGTATAGAAGTTATTTTCAACCATGACAATGAAAAAATACTGAATTCTGATTGGCTGACCTCTATAACATACCCATCAAGGGTTTTCTGGTTTGATATAAAACATTTGAGAGTTTTTTTAAGGGGACCGAAAACAAAAGGAAAAACTAAAGAAGTTTAAGTAAAACATATTCTGCTAAATGGGCCGTTTTTGCGAGTGTTTTATTTCTGCAATCTTTGCGAATTTGAAATGACAAGCGACCATCAAAACCTACACTTCACATGAGGCGAGTAAATGAGTCCAGTCGCCCAAATCGAATGGGATACAGCATTCACGCCACGATCGTAGAAGTTAAAAACAGCAGCGTCAGTGTTGAATTAGTTACGAAAAACATCGCTCGGGTTACCTGAACCTGCAGGAATATCGGCACCAGAACCAAATCTGCAAATGAGCATGCCGACATCATTATGGGCCCGAAATCTAAGAAGTTGAGTGTAAAATACGGGCATTATAATTATAATACAGATTTCAGAGCATGTGTTGGACTTTATGCCTATGGACAGTGGTGGTCTGATGGTATAGGGTGCGGGATCGCTGATCCTAAGGTTGTGGGTTCAAGTCCCACTCTCCACAAGGTTGTCACTGTCCCCCCAGTGCAATAACTGGGTTATTAAAGGCCGGCCATGTGTGTCACTGTCTATGGTGAGAGGTCGATGTAAAAGAACCATTGCTGACTTTCGTAAAAAGGAGCTGCAAAGTCGTCAGCGTGTTTCTGTCCCTCGCTAAAAAGGGTTGTGACAGGAAGGGCATCCGACGTAAAAACCTACGAACCAAATCAAACATGCAATTCAGATGATCCGCTGTGGCGACCCCTGAGAAAGGGAAAAGCCGAAAGGAAAAGAAGAAGTGTGCAGTGGAATATGGGATCCAAGCAGCTGCGAGGCATTTTTCTAAGCCCAGGGTCACCACTATCCGAACGCCCTGTCCGATATTTCCAGACAGGGAAGTTCAAGAGTCGAAAGTTATAAAAAGTCCGTATTAAGTGATAGAACTTCATCATCAGCGGCGTGGGAGGCCACCGCATAATGAGTTGGACCAGTCGATTCACACGTACATTAAAATCCTGAGGCTGGCAAGCGGCAAAGTGAACAGGAACACTATGAGTTGAGGCGCATACGGAACAGAACTGCACCAAAACTAAACCGTCTTATCAGACAATGGGAGCTCAGTTCAATACCATGGGTGAAGTCCGTTATGAAAACAATGGGATTTGTACAGAGAAAAGGCAATTTTGAGGAGATCAAATAAGTGTTCCACCAACAGATTTCAGACAAGAAAGAGAACATTCTAATGACATCATAAACCGGACCTTGACTGGGTTAAATTCGTCCCTACCAGTGAGTGGAAAACGGCACAAGAGGGAAGTAACAGTTTAGTAATGGAGCGGGGTGTTCTGTTAAAATATGCAGAAAGAAATGGATTCAAGTTCACCATTTATACAAATTTTAATTTAACCTCATTAAACTTTAATAATAATTTTTAAAACATGAAACATGAATAAAATAAACTATTTTATCCACAAATAGCACAGACCTACATGGACTAGTACCAGTAGGTCCACAAATGTTCCTGAAATTTTAAAAACGTATAAATTTTTCATCCATTCATTCATTTCCTGAACAGCTTAATCCTACTTAGGGTCGTGGGGAGGCTGGCGCCCATCTTAGCCGACTCTGAGCGAGGACAGAGTATACCGCAGAAACACGCTGATGCCTATGCAGCTCCTCTTGTCGAAAGTCAGGTATGGTTCTTTTACATGAACCTCCACCACAGACAGTGAGAGACACGGCTGGCCTTTGATAACCCAGTCAGTGCACTGGGGGGACAGCAGAAACAACTCCGTGATGGTGAGGCTTGAATCCCCAACCTTGGGATCAGTGATCCAGCACCTTACCACTAGGCCACTACTGCTCCCCCCATCAGGCCACCACAGCCCAATACCATAAACATTTCAACTTAATTTTTAAAATTTGTTTGCCGACCTCATTATTATTTGTCTTTTAAATATTTAGATAAACAGACGCTCCCCAACTTATGTTTTTAATTGGTTCTGGACGGCCGAACATAAGTTGAAAGTGAACGCAAGTTGTTACAGTGACGTATGATGTATGATGTGTGACGTATGACGCTCATACTGTACTATACATCCATAAATACCATTACCGTATCTCATAAAACACCCCTAAATCAATTATAATAAACATAACATTGTAAAATATCATCAAATATATCAAATAATATCAACATTAATTTCCAATAAGTCACTTATTTATACCGAGTTACTTTACATGAAGCTTAAACAGTCAATCAACGCTTACAATATGTGAAGCGCTCAATACCGAAAGTAGTGTACTTGCAAAAGTAGTGTACTTGCTGTGGGTTATACAGACTTCCGGTCTTTCAAGTGCACAAGGGTGCCGTTGAACTCGTTTAGAACACAGCCTGCACTGATGTGAATCCCAGCAAAGTGGGGATTCAAAAGTTCTTTCTTTTGTGTAAGTAAGTACACTTTATTCAAGAGATGTATACAAAGAACAAGTACAAATCCTAATGAATATTATTATAACAATAAGTATACACTCTTAAGATTCTGCTAAAAGATAATAAATATCTGTAATTGCTCTGTAATTTGTGGATTCAGGTTTTCATTGTACAACTCTCTTTGCTGAACTGAGTATGCATGGTAGCTTGTGCGGATCTGAGCAGATAGTTAATTCATCTCTGTGTATGAGACTCGCACCCATGCTAGTAGGCTTACACTTCTAACCAACTATATTTGCTTAGGGTTACAAAAGTCCACAAAACAATATAAACACAAAGATCACAGAGACGACGTCTTAACACAAGGGTAACAAGCTATATTTGGTCTTCCTTTCGGCTTTTTCCCTTTTACTCGGGAGTCCCCACAGCAAATCATCTGATTCGCACGTTTGATTTGGCAGAGGTTTTTACGTCAGATGCCCTTCCTGTCACAACCCTTTTAGCAAGGGACAGAAACACATTGACGACTTTGCAGCTCCTCTTTACGAAAGTCAGCAATGGTTCTTTTACATCAACCTCTCACCATAGACAGTGACAGACATGGCCCGCCTTTGATAACCCAGTTAGCCGCACTGGGGGGGACAGTGACAACCTTGTGGAGAGTGGGACTTGAACCCCCAACCTTTGGATCAGCAATCCAGCGCCCTATACCACTAGACCACCACTGCCCCCAAGGGCAACAAGCTATAGCTATATATATATATATATATATATATATATATATATATATATATATATATAGCTATATATATATATATATATATATAGAGCTATATATATATATATACATACACACACACACACACTCAGTGTGTAGTTTGTAAACAATGAATGCAGCGTCATTGCGTCATTACGTCAGCATACTACGTAGGTACGTCTAAACTCAAAATTTGCCTTTTTTTTTGGTTACGTAAAATCGAAAAAACGTAAGTCGGGGAGTGTCTGTATATTTAACCGCTAACCAACTGGGAAGAGATCTCGTGGTTCCAGGGTTCGACCTGAAACACACTGGAGGGACTAAGTCTCTTGACTTGTCTGGGAGCGCCTCGGTGTCCCCCAGAAGGGCTGGAAAAAGTGGCTGGGTGAGAGGGACGTCTGGACCTCATTGCTTAGGTTGCTGCCTGCACGACCCGACCCTGGAATAAGCAGAAGATGATGATGATGATGATGATAGTATATAGTATGCCCATGTGGGGCCAGTGGTGTAGTGGTTAGGGTGCTGGGCTCATGATCAGGAGGTCATTGGTTTGAATCCCACTTAGACCCCAACCATGCTAAGATCCCTGGGCAAGGTCTTAACCCCAAGTGTGCCTCTGTTCACCCAGCAGTATAAATGGGAACCAGTAAAATACACTGGGAAGGTAACCTGCAATGGACTAGCGTCCCATCCAGGAGGAGTTGAACTCCCGGTCGCTTCAAGCTACAGAAACCAGGGATAAGCACCTACCTGATGAGCCACTAGGCTCAGGTGTAAAAAGCCCAGCTTTACCGTACCAGTAGACCAGTTGGTATAAGATAAAGTATTTTTAATTGGACAATAATAAAATTAGAACGTTTTAATAGTAGTTGTATCAGTCAATGATCTTAAATTTTGTTGGGGTTTTTTTTTGGATTCTGCAGGTGGAGATTAAAATCCTGGATGATGAGTGTGAGACAACTGGCTGTTACTCTCAGTGGAAATTTTCTTCCTTTCGCCGATCCGAGCAGATAGATAATTCAGTCTTAGGAAAACCGGAAATTCCGGCATATGCCGGAAAACTTGCACCCATGCTAGCAGGCTTACGCTTCTGATCAACCATGTTTGCTTAGGGTTACAAAAAGCCTCAAAACAGTGTAAACACAAAGATCACAGAGACGACGTCTTAACACAATGGTAGCACGCAGTGAACTGGGAAGAATTAGGGGCACGTTCAGTCTGTCGTTTGAAAACAATGGACGCAACGTCATCATGTCATTATGTCAGCGTAATACGTAGGTACGTCTCGTACTACAGAGAGCATGCTAAACTCAAAATTTGACAATTTTTTGAGGGAAAAAAAAATCGTAAAATTGAAAAAATACGTAAAACAAATGAACATAAGTCGGGGAGCATCTGTAGTCCCAAGGACATCCTCTATGTTGAACTCGCTTTAGGCAAGGGAACCGTTTGCCGGCCCCAACTGCGATTCAAGAATGTCTGCAAGTGTGACATGAAAGCACTAAATATCACACAGAGAACTGGAAAGATTCAGCAGCTGATTGCAGCAAATGCTGTCGTGTTCTTCAAACAACTGAAGTACAGCGAAATAAAGATCCAGAGCATAGCAAACAACAAGAGATGAAACCGGAAGGCGCACACCAATGCAGCCACCCCAATTAACCATACCTGCAGCCAGTGTGGCCGAGATCGCCACTCCCGCACTGGTCTCACCAGTCACATGCCGCGCTGTCGCTGAGGTAAAACCAGACTTTCTCTAGGCTGGCACAAATTCCATAGTCGACATCAACTGACAGAGGCCTACTACTATTACCACTACGACTACTACCACCACTACTACCACTAACACTACCACCATTACCACTACCCCTACCACTACTACAAATACTACTACCACCATTACCATTACTATTACCACTACCAACACTACTACTACTACTACCACTACCACTCCTACTGCTACCACCACTACCCTTACCACTACTACAAATACTACTACTACCACTACCACCACTACTAATACTACGACTACTAATTCTACCGCAACCACTACCAATACTACAGTATTTAGCTATAAATCGATGCATCATATCACTGCAGCTCTTTAGAAACATTCTGTGGGCTAGTGGAGCAAACAGGAAACTGTGTATTTGAACATAATCATGACCCTGGAATATCATGATGCCATTGACAGCAGAGGTTCCTGTCCCTGTTCCTGTCGAACCTTCCGTGATGCATTACAGTGTTTTCAATACACCTACTAGAGACTGGAAGGCTGTTCTATGTTATGATGATTACTTTCATCAGGCGTGGAGGAAACAAGAAAACAAGGAGGAGAAGGAAAGGAGGGAGAGGAAAAATAACAAAAGTAATCAGACAATGAAAAATTAGGGAAAGGAAGGAGAGAAATAAGAACAGGAGGAGGAAAAGAAAGAGGAGGGGGAGGAGACAAAGAGGAAAAAGAAAGAGTAGAAGACGACAACAAAAAGAAAAAGTTTAGAAAAGAGGTGAAGGAGAAGATCGAGATGAAGAAAGAAAAAAGAGGAGGAAAATCGGAGGTGAAGAAGCAGCAGCAGTAGGAATAAAAAAGTGGGAGGAGAAAAAGAAACTCGTAGATACAGTAAAGTTAATTGCGTAACTTGGTTTCGTAGAAGAGCAGAATAAATATTTTTTAATTCTTTTTAAATATCTGTTCTGGTTCATGATTGGTGGAAAGCGTTACATTGCTCTTCTTCACTGAGCGTCCCTCAGGTGAAGGAATAATTTTTGCACGTACCAGTATTCTGACCTATAAACATTCGAGTGGAGCCTTGCGGTGAACCTGATCTGACCCAACTTCAGTTTACCTTCTTTCTATTGATGCTACTGTCATCTGGATTTGAGAATCGGAAGGCTGAGTTGACATTGTTTATTCTTTTTTTATTATTGTTTATTATTCATTATTATTATTAATGTTGATGTACATGTATTATTATTGTTATTATTATTATTAAGTATTCATTGTTTTTACATGTTTATCTTTAATATACTGTTAGCCCTCTACTTACGAAAACCTCCGAGTACGAAAAATCCAGGTTACGAAAAACAATTTCCTAAATTTTCATCCTCTTTTTTACAAAAACCACCTCTTTTTACAAAAAGCGCTCACAAGGAAGCAAGTTAATATTGAATCAGGACCTCTGATCTTTCAAATAGGTACTGTAATTCCGCTTTAAATACAACATTACACCCATTTAAACATTTAAATAGAATTGCTCTGTCGGTTGCGCATTGCGTGTGGGCGGAGCCCGCATTCGGCAAAACACACCAGAGTTTTGTGTGTGTGTGTGTGCGCGTGTGTGAGTGTGTGAGAGAGAGAGAGAGAGAGAGAGAGATAGAAACAGTGTGTGTGTGTGTGTGTGTGTGTGTGTGAGAGAGAGAGAGAGAGATAGAGAGAGACTGTGTTCAGAGTCTGTCAGAGATGAAAGGAGGCGTTCTTTAATCTTCTCTTTTGAGAGAGCACATTGCAGCTCATTTTTTCATTTTTTTAAGTTGTTTAATTCAGTAAATGATTCATAAATGTGGCACGCTCCGCCGAATGGAAGCAAAACGCGGCTCATCCGGACCGCCGATCACACAAGGAAACAAGTTAAAGTTGACCTCCGATCTGTCAAGCAGGGAGTGCGCTTTGAATTCCCCGTCTTGAAATGCTCCGGCGTCCTGCATGTGGCCACATTCGGCGAGTGCGCCACAAATGTGTGTTTGTGTGTGTGTGTGTGTGTGTGTGTGTGTGTGTGTGTGTGTGAGAGAGAGAGAGAGAGACCAAGGGAGAAAGTGATAGAGAGAGATAGAGAGGAAGTGTGTATGTGTGTGTGTGTGTGTTAATAAAAAAATGTTTAATAATGGTTTAATTAATAAATATGTTAATAAAATGGTTTAATATGTTAATAAAATGTTTAAATGGTTAATAAATAATTTTCTTTTAACACACATTTCATACAAAATTGGTGTACTTTTATCATTTTTAAAGGGTTTATGGGGTAGTCTTGGGAACCTTGGAACGAATCATTTTTTATATGAAAAATGCGCCTCTACTTACGAAACCTCCAGGCTACAAAAAAGGTTCTGGAACAGATTATATTTCGTAAGTAGAGGACCGACTGTATTAGGTGAAATCTACGTGTTTGTGTCAGGTTATATGAGTTTGGGAGAGGGTTGGAACGGATTAATTGGTTTTATATTATTTCCGACGGGAATTTTTGTTTTGTCTCACAAACTTTTTGACTTACGAGCATTAATTTCGTACGTCAAGGTACCGCTGTACTGTACATTCTTACAATCAGATACTTTCAACTTTACATTTTGTTAGCATGTGGCATGACTGGTGGATTTATATTAAACCAGAATAATACAGAAACCACCAGGTGTCCCACCGTACAGCAGTATCACTAAATAATTGTTTCATATCTGTTAAATACTAGGGTAGAGTCATAGCGATTGGCTTTAATAAGTGTCTTAATTATGTGTAATATAAAAGGTGGTCATTAAGTCTAAATTGGGGGTCCTGCGTATATGTGGTAAAATACTTATATAGTATATATGTTTGCTGTATCTACTCACTTGTACACATTGGTGAGTCAGGGCTATTGATAGTTTCACACATAGTTTCAATATGTTTAAGGACACATGTACTTTAAGGTAGTAGTGGTGTGAGACCTGGGTGCACGTGTACTGGTGGTATTTTAGAATGCTTTGGGGGTTGCGCAATCACAGGGGAGTGTTGCATCCTATAGAAAACGGTGGAAAGGACTGGAGTTGCACAATCCAACGGAGGGGAGGAGCAACACAGACATGTCTGGGCTTGTCGGGGCTTGCCTGGGCTTATTCAGGCTGGTACCAGAGAGAAAACAACTGGTTGGGGAAACCAGGACCACTTGGTGTGGATATAGCTATCAAGGACTGAGGAGAAGGAGCAGCATTTCAAATCTGTAAGGATTCTTGGTGAATTCCAGGGCTGAACGGTCCTTCACTCAGACTTTTTGCTTTGCTATCCTGGATATTTGTTAGGACGACTCAAGAGTGGATCCACGAAGGATCTCTGGAGGATTGTCCATTTTGGTTGGCTGCATCTCCTCAGGAGTGTTTTTTTGTCACCAGAAGTGACTTTCTCAAGGATACATGTCAAGACCTCGTTGTATCGTCAGGAGATCCACTGAATGATTGTATGGACAGATACATGTATAAATTGCAGTTCTTCATTTGCAATCGAGTTTGGTGAGATCATTCCCCCACAGTGAACTCGACTTTGTGCTCACACCCAGAGTAGTTAGTTCTTATAATAAATGGTACCTGTGCACAACATAGTAACTGTATCATACCTTGTTTAATGGTTAATTATTTAAAAGATTATTTAAAGTTAGCCACCTTGTTTGTTGGTCATTTCCTTGCTAAGTCTGTACGGGTTCTTTTGATATTCTTTGGTGTTTTCCATTTGTAAGAATTTAAGAGGGCCACGTAACAATATCCACCTTCCAGAACAACATCGTCCTGCTTTAACAATGTAAAATAAACCATAAAAATCTAGTTTCATTTGGGTTTGTTTTTGTGTTTATGTTTCTGCATAGTATATACTCAAACAATTATTCACCTCAGGCTTAGAGGATATTGCTTCATATTCTCTCCCCCATAGTCAGCTTTGCTTCCAGCGGAAAATGAAGGAATTTGTTCTGAGATGTTGATAGTGTAAGACTACAGTTCCATGACCTGCACAGGAGTAATAATCATCTCAGGTCAGAATTGATATGGTGAGGCTTTTAATGATTATTCCTTCCCACCCCGAGTCTCCCACATGGCCCTCGTCCCTGCAGTCAAATACCCACAACAGGTCAAAGACATGACAGACACCTGGCAAGCTAGCGCTTCCTGTACAAACGAACACGCATCGCTGTCTAAACATGCTTCGGTCTCATTTCATCCTAATGACGTTTCTATTCTTTCTAAATGTGACAAAGCTTTTGTTTTCACTTTCATCAATGTGATTTATCCCCCGATTCTCATCTCCATGCCGGCAAATGAACCTGACAGAAATGCATGCTGCAGTATTGGAGATATTTCACGCTCTGATAAATACAATGATTGATATGCAGCGCATGACATGAACCACAAACACAAAAAGAAAACAGCAGCATGGAAAAAGCCAGGATTTATAGTTGTGCCGGCGAATGCATATACATGATAAGACGAGGTGATCGGGGAAGAAACTGATAGAGAAACCAGATACAAAATCAGCTCTTTCAAGCAGGATGCTGGGACATCTGGCTGGAGATAAGAGCTAAGAAACAATATAGTCCCGTATAAGTCCTTGAGAGAAGAAAAGTTTTCACAGGAAGAGGTGGCGCCGTGTGTCACGGTGCATCAAGAAATGGTTGGAGAAAGACATGGGAGGAAAGGGAGAGACTGGAAAACTGGTGTACGGAGACCTCTACAGGGGGCTTGGAGAAACGAGAGCGAGGAGAAGCAGAACGACTATAATGTTACATCTCAATCGCATGGATAATCAGGGTGCAGATGGTGGGGCTGACAGGGGAGGATAGGTGCGTCCCACTGAGTTTTATAGGGACTCCAATACCTCTGAGGAGGAAGGACGTCCGATAAGCAGCTTCACATTATTGGTTATGGTGGTTTGTATGGATTTTAGATTATATACTCTGACCATCATCACTGTAGGTGATTGCTGCAGGCCTCTCAACACCAAACTGTCCTGCACATGCCAATTTTACACAGTAAAAGTCCTTTGGGCTTTTTACACCGACCCTAGTATCTCATCAGGTCGGTGCTTATCCCCAGTTTCCATAGCGTGAAGCTACCAGGAGTTCAACTCCTCCTGGATGGGATGCTAGTACATCGCAGGTTACCGTCCCAGTATATTTTTACTGGTACCCATTTATACTGCTGGGTGAACAGAGGCACACGTGTGGTTAAGACCTTGCCCAGGGGTCTTAGCACAGTGAGGGTCGAACTGGGATTTGAATACACAACCTCCCGATCATGAGCGCAGCACCCTAACCACTACTCCACCAACCCCAATTTATACAGTGGACACTGTAAAGTGGTTCACCTTACTGTGCTTTAATGATCGAACACTCAGAACTACCTCCTCTTACTTGTACTATAACATGGGGCAGTGTTGGATCGGTGGTTACAGCTCTGGAATATCGATGAGAAGCTCCAGGTTTCAAGCCCCATTACCACCAAATCCAAGCGTCGACAACTGACATGACACCGGCCGGTCTTTCTAAACCTGCAAACGCCGAAACGGTTAAGTACATATTTCACTTTCATAAAGCAGCGCGTGATACCGAGAACACGTTTCAGAGAATCCGTTCTGGTGACTTTCCCAGTAATCCTAGCAGAACACTTAGAAGTTAAATAATTTACAAACATGCTCCAAGTGACTATTTCTCTATTTGCATCATAAATAAACCCTGAATGTTCATAGAACAGATGACTCAAACTTTCAACCAATAGCACATTGCTATAATTTTCCAATGACATGATCGAGCAGTAGCTATTAGCAAACTACCTAATATGACCTGTCCTGACAGGATTCCCAAAAAGGCCAAATGTTGAAAATATCTACAATTATCCCTGTTAGCATTAAACTTACAGAACATGAAACAACTTTTGCTAACTAGCTAACTGCTAACAATATACAGTTACATAACTTTGTTACTATAAGCAGACTTAATCATTTCTTTGTTATTCTCATTAGCATCATCTCGCTAGGAAACATTGCTAAGAATGAGTCAGAATTAGCCAGATAACCTAGCGTCCTATTAGCCTGTAAGATCTTCTTCTTCTTCTTCTTTTCCTTTCGGCTTTTCCCTTCAGGGGTCGCCACAGCGAATCATCTGCCTCCATCTCACCCTATCCTTTGCATCTTCTTCTCTTACACCAACGACCTTCATGTCCTCCTTTACCACATCCATGAATCGTCTCTTTGGTCTTCCTCTAGGCCTTTTGCCTGGTAGTTCCAGCCTCAGCATCCTATTACCAATATACTCACTATCCCTCCTCTGTACATGTCCAAACCATCTCAATCTAGCCTCTCTGACTTTGTCTCCAAAACGTCTTACATGTGCTGTCCCTCTGACGTGCTCATTCCTAATCCTATCCATCCTCGTTACTCCCAAAGAGAACCTCAACATTTTCATCTCTGCTACCTCCAACTCTGCCTCCTGTCTTTTCCCCAGGGCCACTGTTTCTAACCCATACAGCATCATTGGCCTCAACACCGTCTTGTACACTTTTCCTTTCATTTTTGCCGATACCCTCCTATCACACATCACACGGACACTTTTCTCCAACCATTCCAACCTGCCTGCACACGCTTCTTGACCTCTTTTCCACACTCTCCATTGCTCTGGATTGTTGAGCCTAAGTACTTAAAATCCTCCACTTTTCTTATCTCTGCTCCCTGTAATCTCACCGTTCCTCTTTGGTCCTTGGCATTCATGCACATGTATTCTGTCTTACTGAGGCTAATCTTCATTCCCCTCCTTTCCAGGGCATACCTCCACCTCTCTAGATTTTCCTGCACTTGTTCTCTGCTCTCACTACAGATTACAATGTCATCTGCAAACATCATAGTCCATGGGGAATCTTGTCTAACCTCGTCTGTCAGCCTGTCCATCACCATAGCGAACAAGAAGGGGCTGAGAGCTGACCCTTGATGCAGTCCCACCTCCACCTTGAACTCTTCTGTCACACCGACAGCACACCTCACCACTGTCTTACATCTCTCATACATGTCCTGCACCACTCTAACATACTTCTCTGCCACTCCAGACTTCCTCATGCAATACCACAGTTCTTCTCTCGGCACCCTGTCATATGCTTTCTCCAGATCCACAAAGGCACAATGCAGCTCCGTCTGACCTTCTCTGTACTTCTCCATTAACATCCTCAAGGCAAACACTGCATCTGTGGTGCTCTTTCTGGGCATGAAACCAAACTGTTGTTCACAAATGCTGACTTCTGCCCTTAGTCTAGCTTCCACTATTCTTTCCCATAACTTCATCGTATGGCTCATCAACTTTATCCCTCTGTAGTTGCCACAACTCTGCACGCCTCCCTTGTTCTTAAAAATGGGCACCAGCACACTTCTCCTCCATTCCTCTGGCATCCTCTCACTCTCTAAGACCTTGTTAAATGTTCTTGTCAGAAAATCTACTGCTACCTCTCCTAGACACTTCCATACCTCCACCGGTATGTCATCAGGACCAACTGCCTTTCCATTCTTCATCCTCTTCAATGCCCTCCTCACTTCACCCTTACTAATATTTGCTACTTCCTGGTCCTCAACAGTCACCTCTTCTACTCTTTTTTTCTCTCTCATTTTCCTCATTCATCAGCTCTTCAAAGTACTCTTTCCATCTTCCCAGCACACTTCTGTCATCAGTCAATACATTTCCCTCTCTGTCCTTTATCAATCTAACTTGCTGCACGTCCTTCCCATCTCTATTTCTCTGCTGTGCCAACCTGTATAAATCATTTTCTCCCTCCTTACTTTCCAACCGAGCATACAAGTCATCAAACGCGCTCTGTTTGGCCTTTGACACTGCTACCTTTGCCTTACGCTGTGTCTCCCTGTACTCCTGTTTACTCTCTTTCGGTTTTGTCAATGTCCTACTTCTTCTGAGCTAATCTCTTCCTTTGTACACACTCCTGCACTTCCTCATTCCACCACCAAGTCTCCTTATCTACTTTCCTTCCAGATGACACACCAAGTATTCTCCTACCCGTCTCCCTGATCACATTCGCTGTAGTTGTCCAATCATCTGGAAGCACTTCCTGACCACCCAAAGCCTGTTTCAACTCCTCCTTGAAGACAACACGACACTCTTCCTTTTTCAACTTCCACCACTTTGTCTTCTGCTCTGCCTTTGCCTTCTTCACCTTCCTCACCATCAGCATCATCCTGCACACCACCATCCTATGCTGTTTGGCAACACTCTCACCCGCTACTACTTTGCAGTCACTGACTTCCTTTAAATTACATCACCTGCACAAGATGTAGTCTACCTGTGTGCTCCTACCTCCACTTTTATAAGTCACCCCATGCTCCTCTCTCTTCTGGAAGAAAGTATTCACCACAGCCATTTCCATCCTTTTTGCAAAATCTACCAACATCTGTCCTTCTGCGTTCCTGTCCTGGATACCAAACCTACCCATCACTTCCTCGTCCCCTCTGTTTCCTGCACCAACATGTCCATTGAAGTCTGCCCCAATGACCACTCTTTCACCTCTGGGGGTACTCTGCATCACTTCATCTAACTCCCTCCAGAATCTCTCCTTCTCTTCTCGCTCACATCCTGTCTGTGGGGCATAAGCACTAACAACATTGACCATCACACCTTTAATTTCTAACTTGAGACTCATCACTCTGTCTGACACTCTTTTCACTTCTAGAACATTCCTGGCAAACTCCTCCTTCAAGATGATTCCGACTCCATTTCTCTTCCCATCCACACCGTGATAAAACAGCTTAAACCCTGCTCCTATGCTTCTAGCCTTGCGACCTTTCCACCTGGTCTCCTGAACACACAGTATGTCCACCTTCCTCCTCTGCATCATGTCAGCCAGCTCTCTACCTTTTCCTGTCATAGTTCCAATATTCAAAGTCCCTACTTTCAGTCCTAGACTCATGCCTTTCCTCTTCTCTCTCTGGCAACGGACACGCCTCCCGCCTCTCCTTCTTCGACGTCTTCGACCAACAGTAGTCCAATTTCCATCAGCACCCTGTTGGTTGACGGCACTGATGGCGGTCGTTGTTAACCCGGGCCTCGACCGATCCGGTATGTCATTCTTTCTTGTGATTCGCATAGTTTATTTGGCATTTGTTTTACGCCGGATGCCCTTCCTGACGCAACCCTCTGCATTTATCCGGGCTTGGGACCGGCGTGAGGGAGAGACACTGGTTTGTGCCCCCCCCCCTCACGGCTGCATTGTCCTATTAGCCTGTAAGATAACAGGAGCTAATCTGACGGGACTTCTAAGAGGACTCCATGCCGTTGTAACAACAGTTGGAATCTTCACTGGTAATGTTAGCATGATAGCAACACATAACCAAGTGCTAGGATTCACTAACTCGTAAACAGAATCAATAAACGTTTGTTTACATTCTTCAGAGTTATTCTCATTTAACTCAGAAATCTTGACTCATTTCCGCAGTTGATATCTTTATTGCTAGACTGCTAGCAAAAGACAGGAGATAGCACACGGTCATATGCACAGGCAGGAAATATCACACAGATTCAGCCACTCAAAGTCGTTTCCTATCAGGTTTCCTTTTTCTATGATTAACCATAATAAAGTTTCTCTGAGATCATTCTGTACAAATTAATATTTTAAAATTTTCTATTTTATTTTACCCCCCCACCCACACACACACACACACACACACACACACACACACACACACACACACAGCTGACAATGTTCAATGTTTAACTCAGGACAATGCAGCAGATGGAACTTCCACATGACAGCTTGTAACAATTCTGATACAGCACTGCTGATTCTCAATTCTGATTGGTCAATTTAGATTGTTTGATACTGATTGGTCAGATTTAATTGATCGGCTCTGCTCCCAAGTGGCACATCACCAAAGTGTGTGCTATTAGCCCAGAGAGCACAAGTTCGAATCCAGGTTAATTCCATAGATATCCATAACCAGGCGTTCATGGGAGGGACAGCATATGCTCACATCCCTGTTGTGCACAGTGATCGCCAGTCAATCTGTCTGTGAGCTCATTCGTACAAGGGGGCGGATAGTGCTTTTTCCTCGTGCCTTGCACAGCAACCAAAATACACTTCAGTTCAAAAAGGCTGATTTCTAGCATTACATATCACCGCGGGGGCATGTGAATACTTTCGCCCCTATTGGTTTGTGGGTGTGTGACAGGGAAGGTAATACTTGATGGGTGGGAGATGGATACGAATAAATTAGGGGGAAACGTGAGGGATTGATCAACTGTTTGCTCGCTTCAGATTGGTCAATTCTGATCGTTCAAATCTAACTAGCTAATTTGGACTGGTCGATTTAGATTGGTTCGGCTAGGACGATTCTAACCGCTCGATTCAGATTGGCTGATTCAAATTTGGTCACTTCTGATTGGGTAGACTGTGTGGATGGAGTTTGTTATTTTCTAACTCAGCTCAGGTAAATTTTGAGGTGTTTCTCAGAATTCACTCGACAGATTGAAGTGATTTTTTTTTGACGTTGTCGCTTTAAGCCAGTTCTCGTCCGCTTTCCCGTGATGAAGCTCCAAGATCCAGTTCAGATCCCAGAAGATCCACAAGATAATTACAGCCTGACAGATGATTTAAGTCTCTCATCACTCACACCACTGGGTGAATAAGCAGAAACAGCCGACCGACAGACAGACAGACAGATACACACACAGACACGCACACACACTCAATCACACACCACGCACATACAGACTCACACACACAGACTTGCACGCACACTCACACTCTAGACCCAGACATATACACACACACACACACACACACACACACACACACAGACTCGCGCACGCACACAGACTCACACCACACACACATAGACTCACATACAAACTCACACACCCCACACATACGCAAACTTTTAATTTTGGTCACACGTGTCATACTGAATAAAGCTTTCATCTACCTGTCTGTCTCTCTGTGTGTCTCAGTCCATCTCCCCCTGTCTGTCTCTACAATTCATGTTCTCTTGTCTTTCACCTGTGTCTCTGCTTTCTGTCTGTCTCTCTAATAAGGATATTTCTACCGCCGTCTCTCTCTCTCTCTCTCTCTCTCTCTCTCTCTCTCTCTCGCTCTCTCTCACTCTCACACACACACACACACACACACACAAAATGGGGGTTTTACGTGTCGCCTGTGTTTCAGTGAGTCACTCATTTATTGCATCAGCTTGGTGAAAATCTACACTCAATTACACACACACAGTTTTTAGAAAGGAGTCCAGACAGTGTCTGAACGCAGTAATGGTCCTCTTGTGTGTGTGTGTGTGTGTGTGTGTGTGTGTGTGTGTGTGGATGATGATTGAGAAACTTGAAGTGTATATCATTTTTAATTTTTAATATTTGTGAATGATCGACATACCCACACACAGAAATGCACCACCCCGTGAACTCAGATACATTTTTCGTTATCGGAAAATAACAAATGGAAACGATGAGTCTTCACAACAACGGACGAAAGCAAACGCCGAGGGTTCCCTCATCACCGAAGTCACACCCGTCCGGATCACTCATGATAATCCGACAAATCCGCAGAGCAACGCTGGGCTAGTGAGTGCCGCACATTCAGCTCCGTGATACACTTCCCTTTTAATATCATGTGACCTCACGTTTCCATTAGCATTTTTTATATTAGCCAGCCCTGTGAGACAGAGCCTTGTCTGTCTCTCAACCTGTCTGTCTGTTTCTGTGTTTTTCTGTCTTTGCTCTCGCTACACCCCTGCCTGTCTCACTTTCTCTCCATGAGATGTGTGTCTCCCTCATGTCTGTGAGTTTTGTTTGAGTCTCAATCTCTGTTTGTCTTTCTCTACTGCATCCCTCTGTCTGACTCTCTGTTATGCTGTATGCCTCACTATCTGTCTGTGTCTCACCCCATGTCTTTCCCTCCTCCAAGTCTCTGTCCCTTCTTTTGCCAAGTCTCCTCCTCTGCCTGCCTGTCTCACTGTACATATGTCTATGTTTCATTCTTTGTCTGTCCCTGTGCCTCACTTTGTGTCTATATCTTTGTCTGTCTCTGTCTCTACCCCTGGCTGCGTGTGTGTCTCACTCTTTCTGCATGTCCCTCTTCTATCTGCGTCTCTGCCTATCTGACTCTCTGTCTCTACCTTTATCTGCCTGTCTGTGGAGTGTCTTTCTAGGTTTCTCTCTTGTTGTCTGTTCCTGTGTCCCTCCATCTTCCCTCTGTATACGTCTCCCTCTGTCTATGACACTCTGTGTCTGTCCTTTTTTTCTGTATATCCCACTTTTCTTTTCGAGTCTGTCAGTATCTCTTTGTCTTCTTTTTTCTGTTTCTTTTCCTCTTTGTCCATCCTGCACTGTGCTTCTCCATGTCTCTCCCTATATTTGTCTTTCTGTCCCCTTTTCTCTGAATCTCCACCTCTGCCCATCTCTTCCCCCACTGTCTATCTGTCTGTCTTTCACTGTCTGTTTATCTCTCTTGGTTTTCTTCTCCCCCCTGTTCAAAATAAACGCGGGGTGTTTAAAAATTGAATAAAGCTCAAAGAGAGATTTCCTTTCGGCTTTTTCCCTTTTTTAGGAGTCGCCACAGCGAATGATTCGCACATTTGATTTGGTTCATAGGTTTTATGTCGGATGCCCTTCCTGACACAACCCTTTAGCAAGAAAAATGTGCAGAAACACGCTGACGGCTTTGCAGCTCCTCTTTACGGAAGTCAGCAATGGGTCTTTTACATCAACCTCTCACCATAGACAGTGACAGACATGGACCGCCTTTGATAACCCAGTTAGTGCACTGGGGGGGACAGTGACAACCTTTCTACAGACAGTCTTACTCATTAATTCAGTATTAATGTAGTAAAATATAGTCATGATTCAGAAAAACTTTTCAATTTTTACTCTTATTTTTATTGATGATGAAATATAAACATTATGCAGCATATACTGTTGTACAGCACTCGTTTTAAAGACTTTTTCAATTATTATTCCAGTACAGTACCCAAGTTAATTCTGAGAATGTTTGTGCGTGAGATTTTATATTCTGTAGCATGTTTAACAAACGATACCAAAAGGATAAACTTTATTACGCTTCATGTCCTTTTACATTGAAATTGCAGTGACGTCTTGGAGTGACGCCTCCAAGATGGCGCTGCCTAGAGGGCAACGTAGCGGAGTTCTCAGAGTCAAATTGTTGCTTTGTTCATTTTAATTTGTTTGTTCATGTTTTGCACTATGCTCCTCTATGATCAGTCGACCCTACTACAGCTATGGGCAGCTTCAGCTTCGGGCAACTAAGCACGCAACTTCTATTTTGAGCTTACTGTATATGCTATGGCAGCTCAATGCTAGCGGTTACCGGCTAAGCCCAGACGGAGTTCTCAGAGGCTTGGTTAGCACTTCCGGCCATACTGCTTGAAAATGTTCAGTCCCTGCGAAACAAGATGGACGAGCTTCATGCTCAGATTGTAGCGCAGAGGGATCTACAGGACTGTGTTTCTGTAAAACGTGGCTCGAGGAGAGTACACCCGATAAGGCAATTCCTCCAGCCGGCTACACGGTCTTCATCCCCTGCAATCCCAAGCGCCGGAGTCGTCGTGCGGCCCCTTCCCGCCTGGGCTTCTTGTAGCATATTAGCTCTGCTAACCGCATCCTGGCTAACAAGCCAAGTTGAACGTGCTTGGTTATACACACCTGAGCTGTAGTAGAGTCGACCGGTCGTAGACGAGCAGAGTGCAAAACATGAACAAACAAAACAACAAATAACACAAATTAAAATGAACAAAGAAACAATTTGAGTCTGAGAACTTCTATCGTGAGCTGCTATGCTATGGGAGCTCCATGCTAACTGCCCAGGCGGAGTTCTCAGAGGTTTGGTTAGCACTTCTGGCCATACTGCTTGAAAATGTTCAGGCCCTGTGAAACAAGATGGACGAGCTTTATGCTCAGATTGCAGCGCAGAGGGATCTACAGGACTGTGGTTCTGTGAAACATGGCTCGAGGAGAGTACACCCGATAAGGCAATTATACCAGCCGGCTACACAGCCTTCATCTCCTGCAATCTCAAGCGCCGGAGTCGACGTTCGGCCCCTTCCCGCCTCGGCTTATTGCTACCTTATAACTTATTTGCACTCTGCTCAACATGCTCAAACAGCATGTTAGCTCTGCTTGGTTATATACGTCCGAAGATACTCCGATCTTATAGCTGTAGTAGAGTCGACCGGTCGTAGACGAGCAGAGTGCAAAACATGAACAAACAAAACAACAAATAAAACAAATTAAAACGAACAAAGAAACAATTTGACTCTGAGAACTCCGTGACATCGCCCTCTGGGCAGCGCCACCTTGGAGACGTCACTCCAACTTCAATGTAAAAGGACATGAAGAGTACTGTAATCAAGTTTAACATCCAGCGTTTTCTATTGCTTAGCCAGAGAAGACACACAGCGTTTGAGTGGTACCATAGAGCTTAACTGGTAATTAAAACACACACAAAAAAAAGAGGCTCATTGACAACTTGTGTGGAATGAGAACAAAGGGGCGGGACGTCAGCTCAACCAATCAACAGAAAGGAGGACAGCCATTGGCTGAATTTGAATCACGTGCCGGTTGCTTGGCAGTCAGCGAATACTCAAACCGTGGGTGCAAAACCGCGAATGGTCAAGGGCATACTGTACTCAAAACCGCAATCATGGGTAAGACTGCCGACCTGACTGCTGTCCAGAAGGCCATCATTGACACCCTCAAGCAAGAGGGTAAGACACAGAAAGAAATCTCTGAGCGAATAGGCTGTTCCCAGAGTGCTCTATCAAGCCACCTCAGTGGGACATCTGTGGGAAGGAAAAAGTGTGGCAGAAAACGCTGCACAACCAGAAGAGGTGACCGGACCCTGAGGAAGATTGTGGAGAAGGGCCGATTCCAGACCTTGGGGGACCTGTGGAAGCAGTGGACTGGGCTACAGGTGCCGCATTCCCCAGGTCAAGCCACTTTTGAAGCAGAAACAGCGGCAGAAGCACCTACAGAGTTACAGAGAAGCAGCACTGGACTGTTGCTCAGTGGTCCAAAGTACTTTTTTCGGATGAAAGCAGATGTTGCATGTCATTCGGAAATCAAGGTGCCAGAGTCTGGAGGAAGACTGGGGACAAGGAAATGCCAAAATGCCTGAAGTCCAGTGTCGAGTAGCCACAGTCAGTGATGGTCTGGGGTGCCATGTCAGCTGCTGGTGTTGGTCCACTGTGTTTTATCAAGGGCGGGGTCAATGCAGCTAGCTATCAGGAGATTTTGGAGCACTTCATGCTTCCATCTGCTGAAAAGCTTTATGGAGATGAAGATTTCATTTTTCAGCACGACCTGGCACCTGCTCACAGTGCCAAAACCACTGCTAAATGGTTTACTGACCATGGTATTACTGGGCTCAATTGGCCTGCCAACTCTCCTGACCTGAACCCCATAGAGAATCTGTGGGATATTGTGAAGAGAAAGTTGAGAGACACCAGACCCAACACTGTGGATGAGCTTAAGGCCGCTATCGAAGCATCCTGGGCCTCCGTAACACCTCAGCAGTGCCACAGGCTGATCGGCTCCATGCCACGCCCCATTGAAGCAGTCATTTCTGCAAAAGGATTCCACACCAAGTATTGAGTGCAGAACTCAACATCATTATTTGAAGGTTGACTTTTTTGTATTAAAAACACTTTTTTATTGGTCGGGTGAAATATGCTAATTTTTTGAGATAGGGAATTTTTGTTTTCTTTACTTTTTTGCCAAAATTATCAATATTAAAACAATAAAAGGCTTGAACTACTTCAGTTGGGTGTAATGAATGTAAAATATATGAAAGTCTAATGTTTATCACTACATTACAGAAAATAATGAACTTTATCACAATATGCTAATTTTTTGAGGACTAGTGTACACACACACCGTATATAGTCTACATTTTAATAATTGGTTAACAAGAATTAAAAGAAATAGGGCATCTGGATGTATATATTATTTGTTATTTACCAATTACACACACACACACACACACACACACACACACACACACACACACACACACACGCCCTGTGGATGCAATCAGCCCAAGAGGACTCGTAATGCCTTTTATCATCATCTAAGTCTGTGTTTTGTGCCTCACAAGTGTTTAAACACATTAATATAAACACCTCGTTTCTGATTGCAGGTAGTGACACACACTCACACACACACACACACACTCACACACACACACACACACACGTCTTGTTGCCTGCAGCGGGGTCAGAATGAGGTTGTATCTCAGCGTTACAGACAGAGCCGTCACCTCTGCAGCCCTCGGGAGCAAACAGCAGGTAACTTCACCTCACGATAAAATGACCAATAAATCAAAATAAAGCTCAGGACTCGGAATCTGAAACATACATCACAGAAACACCACCCTGCACACACACACACAAAAATACTGGTTCACCCAGCATGGGCAGGTTTTTTTTAACCCCGGACAAGAGGGCAGGTAAGGTTGAGGTGATTTTGAACCTGAAATGAGTACGCTGCTACACGACAAACAATGAGTTATTATTTTCAGGGTCATATCCGAATATCTAAACTCAAGCAGTGTAGTGTTAACCTCACTCAAATTTAACGAGGAGGGCATTCAGAGAGTGCAAACCACCGCCAAGGCGGAAAAAAGTACACAGCACCCCTTGCTGGACCTGCTGGAATATCACACTTCACATGATATTACACTCACTCATTGGCCAAACTGCTTAATCCTTCTTTTAGGGTCACGGAGAGGCCGAAATCAAACTTTGTTGAAATTGAGTGAAGGGGAAACTCACCCTGAACGATTTGACAGTCCATCGCAGGCAACAGACATACGACCGTTCACACTTCCAAATTTCCCCTAGGAGTGAGGGTGAATGGTTGTGTGCGTGATGTCCCTGGGATGGGCTGCAACTGTTGTACTTTACCTTCCAGTGATGGCTGTATACTGTACCTTACCCTCTTCCAGCCATCCAGTGTTTATTGCAAATAAAGGAAATGTTCCAAAAATAAAACATTGCAGACAGAGCAAAGGTTCTCAACAGTCCAGCAAGCATTTGTCCATGTCTGAAGGAATTCAGATCGTACCGTATTGCGCACGTGTTGGTTGGAGACGATGATGACATTGGGGGGATCTCCAACTGCGGTCGCAGCTCCTCCAATGTTGGTGAAGATAACCTCAGCGATTAGGACGTGTCTGGGGTCTAAATTCAGCACCTCACATAACCTAAACACACACACACACACACACACACACACACACACACACACACACACACCTCAAGCCAACATTGACCTCAAAGAAAACTTCACCCCAACTATCACATAAACTTTATCACAAATCTCAATCCAAACATCACTTCAGCCTCAAACAAACCTCACCCCAACCCAACCCTCACCTCAACCCTGCCTGAACCATCTCAATCCAATCCTCACCTCAATGTAGACAGACAGACAACTTGTCATCTCAAACATAAATTTACATTCACCAACCTCACCCCGCAATCCAACCCTAACCCAAATCCAACCTCACCCCAAACCAAAACTGAGGGAGAGAAATAGGGTGAGAAAGAGCAAAAAAAAAAAAAATAGGGAGATCGAGAAAGAGTTTGAGAAACAGACAGAGAGATAAGAAAGAGATCACAAAAGATAAAGACAGAAAGAGCAAGAGAGAGAGAGAGTGAGTGAGTGGGCCCTGTAGTTGACTGGCAAGCTATTCAGGATGTGCTCTCCCTTCGCCTAGAGTTGGCTGAGTTAGGCTCCAGACTTTCCGCAACTCCAGTAGAAATACGCGGTACAGCAAAATTAATAAAAAAACTACACATCTCACAATCCAGTGGATTTGAACAGAGTGAAATTCTACACTTTCGACAGCCGGATCGTTGATTGACGGCTCACACGTCAAGGTCATTTCCAACTCAAGCTTGAGGAATACACACAGCATGAATCACCCCCCAAACCCTGTATGTAGAAACATTTCGGTGTATGAACACAGGATATGATCGTTCCAGCCGTGTACCGCCGCTGTACCGTACCTGATGGTGACTGGAGTGAAGAGCATCATGGTGGTCACGTTGTCGAGGAATGCAGAGAGGACAGCAGCGATGAGACACAGGATGATGATCATCGGCCAAACCCGTCCTCTGGACAGCTGATACGCCTACAAGACACATGGTCATGCACAAACATCTCAAAATGCTACAGAGAAGAGCAAAACATGACACATTTCCAAACAGAGAAAACATATCTCCAGGGGGTTTTTTTTGTTTTTTGTTTTTTTTAGGAAATTTTTTTTATAAACTCTGCCCCCAAAATGGAGTCTTCATCACAGATGTTTGTTCGTTCACTTATTTGCAAACAAAATCCTCTCATCTATTTTCACCAAACTTGGTGGGGGCACAACCTGACCCGAGTCCCAGAGATGATCTGATTTTCAAATGACAAGGTCAAAGGTGAGGGTCAGAGCAAGGTCACAGAGTTTTGGAAATGGAGACGTTATAGCTTTGGAACGTTTGCTGATGATCGACATGACATTGCTAAGAAACACCAACAGGAACCCATATGGACTTTCAAATGAGACAATTACATTTGCCCTTGAGTGACCTTGAAAGGTCTGATCGCAGCCAATGAAGCGAAGGTTTTTTTTTGTAATTTGGTCACCACTGGTACGAGAGAACACATCCAAAGATGAGCACATGGGTGTTTAAAAGCAGAACCCAAACATGGCCGATTTATGACACTGCATGATGCAGGTAGCACACACTGGGTGAAGTTTATTTATTCATCATGATGCTGATTTCGCGCTCCGTCCGATAGCGACATTCATGTTCGCGACGAACACCTGCGCTTAGACCCGAAGATTTTTTCTTTTCCTTCCTCAGTCCAAACATTCAAAAGAAATTAATAGATGTTCACTCCAGGAGCATTTCTCTGAAACACTCAAGACTCAGAGGTAGAGCTTCTTCAAGAGAGCATCGTCGGACGAAAAAATGTTTCATGCTCGTCATCCCACAGCCAGCAAGACAGACGGGATGTTGTTGTCATGGAAACACTTTGTATCTGCCAGTCTGTTTGAAGGCGTCCGAATTGAGAAGCATTACGGTCCTGCGCCAATCCACCTGTGATGTCATATCTTTTAAATTAAACTTGATCCGTGTGATCAGTCACACACACACACACACACACACACACACACACACACACACACACACACACACACACACACACACACACACACACACACCGATACAGTGTCCAGAAGATCGAAGACACCCAGCAAGATTTCATTATGAAATGAATTTCTGTGTAATTAAAAATTTCCGTGTCCTGGTGCTCCATGGTTTCTGGACATCATCGTGTACACAGGATTAAGTCCAGCAAACCTTGGAGGAAAAAATAAAAACAACGATTCCTGACTTTCCCTACTTGGACCACGAATGATGCATTTCCATGTACTGTATCTCATCACATCTGACCGACGTGCCGTCTGTCCTTTATACACTTCCATCGCTCGAGCGGCGGTCGTTCCATTTCCCAATATTCAACAAGAACATTCTCACCTCCCAGAACTCCTTAAACACAGACTACCCTGGATCCGAGGGGATTGTGGGAATTTTAAAGTATGACCAAACACAAGCTTAGTGCTTTGGACCATTAAGATGATCACCATCACCATCATCGTTTAACTCCACATATATTGAGATTTATTTTAGTACCAGATTCAAAAAATGATGATGATGATGATGATGATGATGATGATGATGATTCATTCATCATTCATTTTCTGAACCGTTTAATCCTAATTTGCGGCGCGAGGAGGCTGACATGCATCTTAGCTAACCCTGAGTTGAGGGCAGAGTACACCCTAGACAGCTCACCAGGCCATCACAGATGCAGGATTATATTCCCTGGAGAAGCAGCATCATCAAATTATTAGTAGGACTCAGAAGGTCAGTAACATGGACACAATGAACAGCTTCTATTCACAAATAATAACTTTAGATAATAATTGTTGAATTAGTGATACTGAGCTGATTGTCGGATCTTCATAGGTTGAACTTTTCTTTATTATCAAAAGTGAATAAATGTCGATCCATCAGTGATCGGTGGGCGCACAAGATATACCGTGTAACACAGACAGGAAAAGTTACGGATATCATTGACCTGTTTTAAGTCTTTTGCTGATTTAACCAATTTTGCCACACACATGCAGATTATGTTGTTCATGGTGCTGCACCTTTGCGCCGATTTATGTGGTTATTGGATCTGTGGACACCTGAGCAGAGGCTCAGTGGGATGTGAAAATAATGAGGTCTTTCTGTTGTCACAAATGTGAGTGTGAAAAAGGGAGTAAACTAAGAAATATTTGAATTTAACTCTGTTCATCAGATCCACATACAGGATTTTCAAATGATTTTATCTCCCAGGCACGTACTAAAGATTTTGATGCAGTGATTCACAAATAAACTGGGACATGGAAATATTTATTCAAGTTAGAAGTTGGGTAGTTAGATAATGTACCAGTTTCATGATCAGACCCACACACACACACACACACACACACACACACCTCACCTTAACAGCACAGTAATCAAAGAAGCCGGTCTCAGAAAAAATAGCCACCAAAATCATCTGAAAATGAGAAGGAAATAACAAAGTCCAAGTGTTTTAGATGTAATTATGCATTAATAAATCCGGTCCTGTCTCTCAGCCATGGATATGAGCAGACATTTACACAATGATTTATTGGACAAAATATATTCATTGTTTACATTTTATGTACAACAAAAGGACATTTCTATAAATAAAAGATTTCACCTTTAATTTTAAATTCTCTGTAGTTTAATACATTCATTAATTCTCTGACCCACTTAGTCCTAATTAGGGTTGCAGGGAGGCTGGCGTCCATCTCAGCCAACTTTGGGTGAGGGCAGAGTACACCCTGGCAGCTCTAGTTAAAAAAGCTATAGTGTAGTACGTGTGAACTCACAGACCTCCATAACTGAAGGATTTAAAAAGTTCATGATTATTAAAGTGCATCCAATGAAAGACACAGAGTTATTTGTCTTTTTTTTTTTAATGTTAAGAACATTATGTATTTATTATAACAGCTTTATTTATCACAAAACAAACAAAAGTTTAACGGAAACACAATCTGTGATTTAATCTTATCAAATTTAATAACAAATGTCAATGGGTGAAGATGGTGGAGGCGGAGCTAATGGAGGTGGTGGAGGGAGAGGGGGGCGGAGGTGAATTTTTTGCCCCTGACTGTATTTATCCTGTAAATTTCTTTTACTCTAAGAAGCCCCAGTGTGTGTTTGAGCTGCACTGCATCAGTGTTGATTTTATGGATTGGTTTCCATGGCGATATAAAATCTCATACAGGACAAAGTGGACGAGGTGGAGTTGGAGTGTTTGTTGGCAAAGGATTGAGATTCACTTTAGCACATTAAAGAAAAGTATGCATCGACTCATGGAAAGAAAATGAGGAGCGAAAAAAGAAAAACTCAAAGTTCGGTTTCAATGGATTTAATTTAACCCTTTAAACTCACAAATCGAGCTCCATCCTGCCGAGAACGTTTGCCACACCCTGAAAAACACACTTTAGAATTATAATATCTGAACTGAACAAAAATAACCCAAAACATTTTACGGAGGATTAGTCATTAGCACATCCGCCTAACAGCAGGAAGCGCCTCGATTCACATCCTGGGCTTGGTGAGGATGTTTCGGTGTGGAGTTGTCATGCTCTCCCCTTGTTTATGTGGGTTTCCTCCAGGTATTCGAGTTTCCTCCCACAGCTCAAACACATGCCCATTAAGTTAACAGACTGGTTCCTGTTGCACAAAGGTGTCAGTGTGAATGGCTGTACCCGAGTTGGCCCCGTGATGGAACTGTTCACTTGCACCCCGTCTTTCTGCCTCATAGCGACCCTGACAGGTTTAAGTGGCTCGATAAATTAATAAATGATCATTTAAGAGTGAGAAGCTTGAATTGTATCATGTGAGGAGTCATGTAATCACCGAAGTAAATCACTAAATGAGTCATTTTCTGATATAGGTGAATCACTATAAGTCATGTACTGTATTTATTTAAATAAATCCTTAAAAGGAGTCATTTATTATTGTAAATGAATCACATGAGTCAGTTAGTCAGGCATGAATCATTAAAAGAGTCATTTGAAAAATGTAACTGAATCACTTGATTGTTCATATACACGTACTGACAAAAGTGAATCACTCAAGGGTCCATTTGTTCATGCAAGTAAAGCACTCAATAAGTGTGTGTGTGTGTGTGTGTGTGTGTGTGTGTGTGTGTGTGTGTGTGTGTGTGTTCTCACCATGCCAAATAACAAGGCCAGTGTTTCAAAGTCAATCCACTCGACAACCGTCATCAGACTGGGCCTCTACAGGAAACAGAGAGAGAGAGAGAGAGAGATTTACCAAAAAGTCTGAAGTACAATATAAAAAGGAAAAGTTTTTAAAGAAATTAAAAAGCTAAAAGTATGGATTGAAAAAAGGAGATGGAGATAAAGGAGAAGTGAAAAGGGCGATGGAGGAGAAGGAGAAAAATTATGGAAAGAAAATAAAGAAAATCAATTTAAAAATGTGAAATTGTACAGCTATGAATTTAAAAATTAATAATTTTATTATGTACTTTAACATTAATACAGTTTTTATTTGAAACAAACAGGTCATTTCTTCACCATTTAAAACCTTCCTGTACATTCCATGGACTTTTTTTTAATCTCCATCACAGCAGTGTGAAGCTCACGGTGGATTATTTCTAGAATAGACTTCTCAGTGAGATATGTAAATTTATTCTCACTCTTCACTCATCAACACTAACGATCATCACTTCACTTCTGCTTAATTAACCAGATTCTTGGAGCTCATCACTCGAGTGGTCTTCATCAAAAAAGGTGTTTTTTACTCTGGAATTACATCAGTGATGGACCCTCTCTGCATGCTTCATGGTTTAAAGATGAATTTAATTGCTTGACAACTGAATCAAGAAATGAGTCATTTAATACCGTTGGTGAATCCCTGGAGGAGTCGTTTAATAATGTAAGTGAATTACATGAGGAGTCCTAATAGTAATGTGAATGAATCAGGTCAGGAGTAATTTGTCACCTTCAATGAATCACTTGCGGAGTTTTGATGAATGTTTATAAATAATTGAATTAAATCTTTACATGTTGGAGCCATGTAATATTTTAAGTGACAAATGATGTGAGAAATCAATTATTACTGTTTTTAATTAATGTATTAATGTGAAGGAAATAATTCAGGAGTCATTTACTAACATTAATGAATCACACAACGAGTCAGAGAATCACTTGAGGAGTCATTTAGAATTCCTGAAGAGTGGTTTATTCATGTGGCTCAGAGAATTTTTCCAAGATTACTGTGGACAAATAAATTAAAGTAAAATTAAAGTTAACTTTATAAAATAAAATGGAGACATCATAGATTCATGGGACTAAATTATTCTGTGTGTGTGTGTGTGTGTGTGTGTGTGTGTGTGTGTGTGTGTGTGTGTGTGTGTGTGTATAAATGTAAATAATTTTCATTCATTTGTTCATTTTCTCAACTGCTTCTTTCTGATTACGGGCGCAGGAAGGCTAGCGACCATAACAGTCGAATCTGGGCACATGCGGGGTGCACCCTGAACAGCTTGCCAGGCCATCGCAAGGCCAATGCTCACAAACATTTACACACACTCTCACATACATGTCAATTTACAACAGCTAATTGAACCTCCTGTGCATGTTTTTTGGGTTGTGGGAGGAAACCGTATTATATATGGAAACCCACGCAAAGCAACTAAAACTCTACAAAGTGAAAATGGACTTCGGGAGATCGAAACAAACCGAGCACTCTGCCCTCTACATTGAGGTAGGTGGAGTGCTTCAAGTTTCTTGGAGTCCACATCTCTGCTGACTTCACCTGGACCACAAACATCTCCCACCAGGTCGGGAAAGACAACAAAGAATGTTCTTCTTCAGGAAGCTCTGAGAAGCCCGTCTACCCCGACCCATACTGACCAACTTTTACCGCTGCGCCATCGAGGGCCTCCTGACCTACTGCTGTGCAGTGTGGGTGGGTCAGTACTCGTAATACAGAGGACAGGAAGGCCTTGCAGTGGGTGCTGAGGACGGAATAGCAGGTGATTGGAACTACACTACCCCCCTTGGGGACATTTACACTGGGCAGCACGGTGGCGCAGTGGTTAGCACGTCCGCCTCACAACAAGAAGGCCTGGGTTCGAGTCCAGGCCTGGGCATTTCAGTGTGGAGTTTGCATGTTCTCCCCGCGCTTGCGTGGGTTTCCTCTGGGTACTCCGGTTTCCTCCCACAGTCTAAAAACATGCACAGTAGGTTAATTGGCTAAAATAATCTGCGACGAGGGCTTCACCAAGTTGTGCTCAATCCCTTTCCTTAATGAATAAAATACGTTTCAATCAAAATCATGTACACTGGCAGACTTCAGGGGCGAGACAGTGGAAATATCAGGGACCTCAAACACCCTGGCCACGCCCCGTTCTTCCCTCTACATGTGCATAGAGAGGTGTGTATGTGGGATACATATACATGTATAGCTTCGTGTGGTTCCTTCGTTGTCTTTGTGCGCTTTCTTTTTGTTATTGCTGGTAAACAGAGAGCTGCTAAACTGATGGTCATTGTTCATGCAACAGTTGATCATATAGAGATCTCGATCTTAATTTTTGTCTGATGATATGTACATGTATCAGTAAATGTATAAGTATATATGGAAGTATAAGTTGATGAATAAGTAGAATTAGATGTAAAAGTATAGGCACTCAAGGACTGGTGTGGACACGTGTCAAAAACACACAGATGTCCAAGAGCACAATACAGCCTCTCCCAGGCAAATCCACCCCAAGTGCACATCATGAGTATGGCAACACTAACAGGGTTCTGATGAACGCTGAGTGATCAGCGCCACAAAAACTGGACCACCATCACTGCCTTGTGGACTAAGGTTTTTGAACCAAAGGCTAAGGGTTATGTAACCCTGACAGGAACCTTCAGAGGAACTTGGGCTTGTTGCATGGCTCCCTGGTGTGTGGTCTGTGCTCTGATGCCCAGCAAGCCCAGTCCCAGTCATGGGTAAATGGCTTGATGGGGTAAACGGGGCTATACTAAGCTGTTGTGAAGACAATCCATCTAGCAGAGAAAAAACTCTGATATAAAAATCATAGCGTTCACGGAGGAACGTTCCCACATCGTGCTGGTCTGTTGCCGACTATCTTGCATCTGCTTGTTGCTAGATCTCACCTTTTTGAACCGAGAGAGCGACTTAACTGTCATACAAAGCTATGTCTCTGTCTTTTAACATCTGTGTACAGATACTCCTTCAGATCAGTATCTGTATATGTACACAGTGGTACCTTGACTTACGAGTGTCTTCTATAACGATGTTTCCATGATACGAGCTTTGACCCCACCAAAAATCTGTCCCATCCAACAAGCAAAATTTTGATTTACGAGCTCTAGTGTAATTGCGCATCCTCTATAGTAGGTGGCAGTGGCGCTCTCATCGTGTTCCCAACAGCAGAAGGGCCACAGTGAGAGTGCTACTGACATCTACTGTATAAGATGCACAATTACACTTAATTCTAGTACAGGATGGCAAAAAAAGCTTGTTCCTCAGGGTCAGCCACCGCGCCAATTTGAGAAGCACTGGCCTGGTGGGAGCTCACCATGAGCCTTTCCCCGCTGGCATTCATAGCGTGAACATGCACAAAATTCTCCTCCTCCTCCTCTGTTATGCACCACCTCATGCCTGCCCACGTGACATCTTTGCCACAGTCAGTGATTGGAAGGGTTAGTTGACTTATTGTTTATTCTTGTTTTATTATTATTTAGTATTAATTATTATTAATGTTAATGTACATTTATTATTATTATGAAATATGTATTGTTTTTACATGTTTATCTTTAATACATTAGGTGAAATATACATGTTTGTGGCAGGTTATATGAGTTTGGGAGGGGCTTGTAACAGATTAATTGGTTCTCTATTATTTCCGATGTGAATTTTTTTGTTTTATCTAACAAACATTTTGACTTACGAGCTCGCCCTCGGAACAAATTATTTTCGTAAGTCAAGGTACCATTGCATCTAGATTTATAAGTGTATGGATATGTATGCCACTGCCGATGCTTATGGGAGCCAATTGGCTGAGCTCTCAGGAGAGATATGGATGGCATATACTCACTTCCCTGTCACTCACAGTAATCACCAGCCAATCATGGGCATCTGCGAGCTTATTCATACAAGGGTGGATGGTGTTTTCCCTCTGAGTGTGATACACTCGCCTCCAAATATGTGTGGCACCACAGTTCGAAAAGTGGCTACATCACATGTCATGGAGGGGGCGTGTGCATCCTTTCACTCCTTCATAGTTGGTGGTGGGTGTGTGTGATAGGAAAGGTAATACCTGATGGGTGGGAACTGGTTACAACTAAACAAGGGGGGGAAATGGAGAATATTCCAGAAAAAAAAAAAAAAAGAAGTGTATGTATAAGTAGAAGTGGAGGAATGTTTCTGTGTAAAATTGAAGGAATCTCAACACATACATCTCCAATGTAGGCAAGAGCAGCCAGAGCAGCCAGTGATCCCAACATAGCCGCCAGTGTGCGATGAACAATCTACAACAGGACGACAAAAAAGTTTTAGAAAACATCAAAATAAATCAATAAATAAAAACTTGAACTTATTTTAATATTTTTAAATATTTCCACGTTTAATATTTTTATATTATTAAACCTTCACTTCATACACATTATTAATATTATTATTATTATTATTATTATTGTTATTATTATTATTACTCAGCAGAATAATTAAATAGAAATTAAATATACTTTAAATACATCAAAACATTCATTCATTATCTATGCTGCTTATTCCTTGGTTGTGTGCAATGGACTGGTGAGCTGTTGTGGGTGTACTGCACCGTTTCACCACGAGTTGGCTGGTGTAGGCTTTAGCCTCCCTGTCACCCGAGTAGTACAGAGTTTCATGAATGACTGAATGTTATAAACGACTTATATTATTATCTTCAGTATAATTTGTGAGAGGTATTTAAATCTCAGTCACCTGGTGTTTTCGTGCTGTCACTTTATTTGTCTGAGGTATTTATCTGATGTTTCCATCGTTTTGTTTGTGACAGGAACATCGAAACGTGAACAATTTTGAGAAAACACTGGTACGGAGATTCAAAACTCTTTCAAAAAATATTCTTGTTTTATGTTCGATCAAACACAGTGTTCCCTGTGTACAAATCTGTCGAAGTCGCCGATACGCCGGGAAAAAACACTATAACCATCCAGGGTGGAGGCGCCATCACAGCGCAGCATGTGTTCTTCAGAGGAACAGGGGAAAATGTGGAGTATTGTTATGACTGAATGAATAAGTGTGTGTGTGTGTGTGTGTGTGTGTGTGTGTGTGAGACTCCATTTAGCTGTCGACCCCTCCACTCCTGACGACACAAAATGTCAGCTTTGCTACAGAATTCCGTTGAAATTCTTATTGCGGATCTGTCCATGTTCATTATTGCGTTCTCCGGGGACACCGCAGCCCCGTTACCCTGTGCATTACCCTGTGCGTTACCTTGTGCGTTACCTTGTGCGTTACCCTGTGCGTTACCCTGTGCCGGAGGTCATGAATATTCCATAACGTGCGATGAAGCTGTTTAAAAGGCGTCTGGTGTCAGAAATTTCAAAATGTATTATTTATCTGTCATTTAACACATAAATATTCATAAATACTCCATGCCAAAGGTGTTTCCGATTTGGGAACGAGCGTCGGCTCAATTTACAACAAATAACCACAGTTTTAACCTGATTATTAACAGCTCGCCTCACTGTGTGCACTCATTATATACTTATTTATATTCAAATTATTTATGTGCTCATTACTTGTACCACTGCAGTGCTGACTTATAAATGGAGCTTTTTACAAAGTTTATATTTCAGGCTATTTCATGAAGATTTTGTTCATCTCCAAGTACATGGATGAGAGGCGGGGCTATATAGAAGGTGGAGTATAGGATGTGTGGAATTGTATGGGAGGTGGGGCTTTATGCCTATGGACTTGCATGACCACCAGAGCAAAATATCCATGTAGTTATGTCAGTGCCTCTCAAACAGTGGGGCGTGCGATATGATTTGACCCCGGGGGACATGCTTTTATGGAATGGTGTACGGGGAATTAAGTGTTATTGCACCTCCACTCCACTAGTTAGCAGTGACGCTCTCATTGCAGTGTTATGGTGGAGCGGTTTGTCGCACGAGCAAACGATATGAAGTGCGGTATATATATATATATATATATATATATATATATATAGGCAGGCTTGGGTAAGCAACATGGGGGCAGGTTTGTAAGAGGCGGGGCGACCTGTGCGTGGACATATACAGGAAGTGGGTTTTAAAATGTGTGGAATGATATGAAAGGTGAGACTTGGTATAAATGGACTTGTATGGGAGGTGGAGCTTCGTATTTTTAGGATCGGAAGAGACAAGCAGGTGAAGACTTGTATTAGAGGAAGGGCATGAAACGTGTGGATTTCTGCAGGAGGTGGGGCTTAATGTGTGTGGGATTTCTAAGAGGTGGGGTTCAACATTATGGACTTGTATGGGAGGTGGAGCTTCGTGTTGACAGACTTGTGTAAAAGGCAAGCTTTTGTACGTAGGGCCTGTAATGAAAGGCGGAGTTAAATATCTGTTGACTTGTATAAGAGGTGTAGCTTGTGTATAAGAGGTGGAGCTTGTGTATAAGCGGTGGAGCTCGTGAATAAGAGGTGGAGCTCGTGTATAAGAAGTGTAGCTCGTGAATAAGAGGTGGAGCTCGTGTATAAGAGGTGGAGCTCGTGTATAAGAGGTGGAGCTCGTGTATAAGAGGTGGAGCTCGTGAATAAGAGGTGTAGCTCGTGAATAAGCGGTGTAGCTCGTGTATAAGAGGTGGAGCTCGTGTATAAGAGGTGGAGCTCGTGTATAAGAGGTGGAGCTCATGAATAAGGTGGAGCTCGTGTATAAGAGGTGGAGCTCGTGAATAAGAGGTGTAGCTCGTGTATAAGAGGTGGAGCTCGTGAATAAGAGGTGGAGCTCGTGAATAAGAGGTGGAGCTCGTGTATAAGAGGTGGAGCTCGTGTATAAGAGGTGGAGCTCGTGTATAAGAGGTGGAGCTCGTGTATAAGAGGTGGAGCTCGTGAATAAGAGGTGTAGCTCATGAATAAGAGGTGGAGCTCGTGTATAAGAGGTGGAGCTCGTGGGTGTGGACTCATGCGAGAGGCTGTGCTTTGTGTACATAGTCATGGATAAGAAGCAGAGACTGGATTAAGGGGTGGAGCTTCATGTCCATGATTGAGAGGCGGGATTAAAGACTAAACACGTGGGTGGAGTGTTATTATAGTTCAGCCTTTAAGCACTGAAGGCCCAATTCTACCTACTGTACTTTTCAACATAGTTTGTTTTTCCTCCGTGTTATTTTCCTCATGGTTCTGATCCGAGTGGGTCTGTGGAACTGATTCGTTCTGCTCCCAGACGAAGTTTCTGCATGACGTGGCAGTTTCAGTGGGACTCCGTCTGTCTCCTGAGCCCTCTGGCCTCCCCGAGATGTTCACTCACGTGTTTAATAGGCATTATAATTATAAATGTGTCGCCGTCTGTGTGATGATTAATTAGGGGCGCGAGGCAAGTGTAGGGTCAGTTGGCAGTCATAGCGACGGATTGCTTCACCTTCAGTACTGTAGGTTTTTCATTTCATCCAGAACTGACTCATAACGTCAAAGTGAAATACAGTATAGAATACCAAGCTCAGGAACATTTTGAAATAAAAAAAATTCATGAGTGAGATGGTCAAAGGATGAACTCGGACTACTGATGAATGAGGTGCTTCTCAATTATTTTCTGTAAAACCCCCTATAGGAAGAAAAAAAAAAAAAAAAAACATTTCATGGCCCCCAGCTTTCTGTCTGTTGTGCTTTTTACACCCGAGTGGCTCATCAGGCCGGTGCTTATCCCCAGATTCTGTAGCGTGAAGCAACCAGGAGTTCAACTCCTCCTGGATGGGACGGTAGTCCATCACAGGTTACCTTCCCAGTATATCTTTACTGGTACCCATTTATACTGCTGGGTGGACGGAGACACACTTGTGGTTAAAACCTTGCCCAGGGGTCTGAGCACACTGGGGGTCTAACTGGGATTTAAACTCACAACCTCCCGATCGTGAGCCCAGCGCTCTAACCACTACTCCACTGGCACCAGCGCCCCACACGCGACTATAAATATTGTTTATTGCACTTCATATCATTTGCTCTGTGCTTTTTCCCTACACCGTAGGGAACACAGTGAGAGTGCCACTGCCACCTACTGTAGAGAATGCCAAATTACACTTAATTCTAGTACAGTATGGCAAAAAAGCATGTTCCGCAAGGTGATATATACCCCCCCAGCATCACACCGCGCTCCCCCAGGGGGGCTCACCCTACTATTTGAGAAGCAATGGCCTTGTGTGGGCTCACCACCAGCCTTTCCTCACTGGAATTCGTAGCATGCACATGAACAAAATTCTCCTCTTCCTCCTCGTTCTCCGTTAGGCACCACCTCAAGCTTGCCCATGTATTTTTGGTTTTCAAAAATATAGTACTTGATTTTTGTTCTGGTTTTTGTTATACTTCTTTGATTTTTATTTTCCATACAATGTGCAATATCTATTAATCATTATTTAAATGCTCTCAATTATGGCGGCATGGTGAGGTAGTGGTTTAGCACGTCCACTGCACAGCAAGAAGGTCCTGGGTTCGACTCCCAGGCACTGGAGGTTTCTGGGTGGAGTTTGCATGTTCTCCTCGTGCTTGTGTGGGTTACCTCGGGGTAATGGGGTTTCCTCCCTCAGTCCAAAAATATCACACAGTAGGTTAATTGGCTGTTCCAAATCACTCCTTGGTGCGAGTGTGCATGATTGTGTGTTCAACCTGCAACGGTTGAGATGGGCGCCAGCCTCCCATTGATCTTATGATTAAGCGGCTTAGAAAATGCACGAATGTTCTCATTGATGAAAATAATGAAATATTTGTGGATATGTTGACCGGAATTTGTACTTTATTTATTTTTCCTATTTATAACTATCCTATGTAAATAAATGTATCTCTATTTAAATGTGACACGAAGAGTGATTAATTATACTACATTAGTTATAACCTGTATTTTATACATGCAAATGTATGGTAATGTCAACAAGAAATGTTTTGCAGGGTACCGAATAAATTCAGATGTGTGACAGGCTTTTACTTTAAGAAAAAAAATAGTAATTTATAATCAGTGTAATTCTATAATCTGACAGGAAAGTATTAAATCACCAGGTTAAGGGTTTGACCCCATCTGTATGTAGGAAAGCTGTCACTGCCCACTAGTGGTTAACAGCTGTACTACAACATTATCATCATGGCCGTTATACACTCGAAATATTTTTAAATAACCCAAAAGACGTTTGGGTTATAATAAGCTTCACTGTAAAACCCAATGGAGTCAGACTGGTGATTTTTTACCTCGAAGATGATCAACACATAAACTCCAGCCAGAATGAGTCCAGCGATGAGCACCTGACTTTCCACACGAAGAGAAAGTGCCTGGTGAGTCATGGACAGAGGGACGACCTGATTGTCCTGCAGGAAGGCCTGCACACTGATTTGTATTGGAGCTCTGGAGCAAGCAAGCAAGCAAGCAAGCAAACACACACACACACACACACACACACACACACACACACACACATACACACACACACACACTAAAAAAAACCTGCAATACCATATGTATGTACATATTCCGGATGATATTTCTACCACTTGTCTGTTAAGATCACAGGCAAGAGTTGTGGTTAACCCCAAAAGGCTGTCAGGCTAATTACAGTACTAAGAGAAATAAAACCACCATTCACACCCATAGAGAACTAAGTTGACTTCATGTACATGCCTTTAGACTGTAGGAGGAAACCAGAATACACAGATGAAACCTTTGTATTCATGCACAGAAGAAAGACCCTTATAAGCTGCAAGTTTTAAACCCAGACATTTCTAACTGTGCAGCGACAATGTTTTTAATGATATCACTTAGCGAAGTATTCTTACCAACTCACGACATAAATTAGTAAAGTACAGTGATACCGTGACTTAGGTGGGCAGTGGTGGTCTAGTGGTATAGGGTGCTGGATCGCTGAATCAAAGGTTGGGGGTTCGAGTCCCACTCTTCACAGTGTTGTCACTGCCCCCCCCAGTGCGGCTAACTGGGTTATCAAAGGCGGGCCATGTCTGTCACTGTCTATGGTGAGAGGTTGATGTAAAAGAACCATTGCTAACTTTCGTACAGAGTAGGCTGCAAAGCCCTCAGCATGTTTCTGTCCCTTGATAAAAGGGTTGTGACAGGAAGGGCATCCGACGTAAAAACCTCTGCCAAATCAAACGTGCGAATCAGATGATTCACTGTGGCGACTCCCGAGTAAAAGGGAAAAAGCCGAAAGGAAGACAGACAGACAGACAGTGATACCGTGACTTACGAGTGTCTTTTATAAAGAACTTTCCATGATACGAGCTTCGATCCACCAAAAATCTGTCCCATCCAACCAGCAAAATTTTGATTTACGAGCTCTGCTGGGGAAATGGCTTTTCCGAGCCGATTAGCCTCGTATTCTTCCGCATGTATTTTCTTTTTTTAATTTTTTTTTCATTATTAAACATTTTTTATTAACGCATATACACACACTCACACACACACACACACCACTGTCTCTCTCTATCTCGCCCTCTCTCTCTCTCTCTCTCTCACACACACACACACACACACAATACATATTAAATGTGCTCCGCTGATTGCGGGCTCCGCCCACATGCAGGACGCCAGAGCTTTTTAAAACAGGAAATTTAAAGCGCATTCCCTGCTTGACAGATCGGAGGTCAAAATTGAACTTTAACTTGATTCCTTGAGGGATCAGATGTCCAGATGAACCGGGTTTTACTCACATTTGGCGGAGCGCGCCATATTTATTAAACATTTACTGAATTAAACAACTTTAAAAAAAGCTGCAGTGTGCTCTCGAACAAGAGTTAAGCCTCCTTTCATCTCTGACTGACTCTGTAGACAGTCTCTCTCTCTCTCACACACACACACACAAACACACACACAGTCTCTCTCTCTCTCTCTCTCTCTCTCTCTCTCTCTCTCACACACACACACACAAAACTCTGTCTCTATGGTGTGTTTTGCCGAATGTGGGCTCCGCCCACACACAACGTGCAGCTGACGGAACAATTCTATTTAAATGTTTAAATGGATGGGATGTTTTATTTAAAGCAGAATTACAGTATCTGTTTGAAAGATCAGAGGTCCTGATTCAATATTCACTTGTTTCTTTGCGAGATCAGAGGTCTTGTCCCACGGAGCACTCTGCTTCCATGCTCCGTCTGCTTCAATATCGTCCCGATTGTAGAGGGGTTTCGGCGATAACGAAATATAACGCTATAATAATCTCAAAACAAGCCAACAATCCTCTTCAACTCTCCTCACGTGTGTGGCGAACAAAACGTATGGGTACAGTAATGGGTACAGGTCAGCTCCCTCCTGGCCAATGGAAGGCCAGTGGGCTGGGATGTTGGGAGACAGCCAATGAGAGAGCAACTCGCGTATCATGTAAAATTTTGATTGGTGCATTTGAATTTTGATTGTTGCATTTGGCGCTTTTCGTAAGAGGGGGTTGCTTTCATATATAGAGGACAAAAACTTAGGAAAATGTTTTTCGTAACCTGGAGTTTTCGTACCCAGGGGGTTTCGTAAGTAGGGGGCCGACTGTACTTGGATAATTAATGGGCTGCACGGTGGTGCAGTGGTTAGCACATCTGCCTCAGAGCAAGGAGGTCCTGGGTTCAATTTCAGGGCCCGGAGGTGTTTTTACACATTCTCCATCTTCTTGCGTGGGTTTCCACTGGGTACTCTGGTTTCCTCCCAAGGTACAAACAAAATGCATATTGTGTAACTATGAATGGTTGTGTGTGTCGGTCCTGCAACAGCCCGCACCCCTTCCCTCATCCAGAGTTGGCTGATTTGGCCTACCCACCAAGCACAGTTCTGTTCTTACACACGATCACTACCAATCAGCATGAGTGGAAATTACATCTATGCTCTTTTTGTACAACTGAGCAATTGAGGGTCAAGGGCCCAACAGTGGTGATACTGGGGGTTGAACCGCTGACCTTCAGTAACTTTTTGCCTTATCCAAGAAGCCACCACTGCCCATGGAAGTAAGCATGTGCTTCCTCTGACCGCTGCTCATTCACGTTCAGGAACGCTGTAACACTTTCAGAGGAAAGTACTGTCCACATCATCGTATGCACAGACTCACAGACATCACTGATTGATTAGCTTCATGTGTAAGTGACAAGGAAGATAGCGTATGCCTTGCCTTTCTTTCTGAGAGCCTGACCAATCAGCAGTCATGTAATCCCAGTTACATATGGCTGCATGCAAGTGGAAGCATTTTCATTTTCATTACTGGTCACAAAAATTAACAATAGCAGTACGTTGGCGTCACAGACAGAAGGTACTGGGTTCGAGTCCTGGCCTTGGTGAGAGTGTTTCTGTGTGATACATTTCTTGAGCACACATTTGTATTTGTGTGTGTGTGTGTGTGTGTGGGGTGAATTTTACCCATTCAGCATTGCAAAAGTCCTGGTTTTGAGAATCTGGTCACTCCTTTTTGAATGTAAAGGTATCGTCCAGTTATAAAACACCTGTCCATAACACAAAGAGAGGAAAGAGGAAGGAATCAGAGCCATGCTGAAGAACAGTGCGAGGGGACGGAGCACCACATTTGCATTTAGAGTGTGGTTCATACATTGATGATACTTTTTATCCCGGATATTGTCCACATGCACGGTTTTATTTTGGGCAAGTGGATGTTCCGGGTGGGGGTTTGACACACAGAATAAACCCAATGTCTCTACAGATCTTCCAGAGATCAGTGTGATGGATCTCACCAGCTTCTGTATCAGATACACGACAGAAGCAGTCAATTTATAGTCTGAGTTCACATTATATTCTCATGTTATGGTTTTATCATGTGTGTGTGTGTGTATGTGTAAAGAAGTGTTGATGGGTGATTATATTTATATCGAGAGAATAAATCAGGGGTTACCAACATTTCTGAAGCTGAGAGCTAATGCGAAGGGCTACCAGGTTGATACACACTTCTGAAATAATAAATTTGCTCAATTTACCTTTAATTAAATATTATTCATAATTAATGATATTCATCTACGTGAGGATATTAATTTGATGAAAAAAAATTGCAAAAACATTAAATGCAGCTCAATGGAGAGTAGCGCCATGGAGCCATGGGCCTGTTCCAAAAATAGCAGTGAACAGGCCCACGGGCACCATGTTTGTAACCCCTGGAATAAACTATACAGTTTTAATATATACACTACATATAAACATAAAGAAACACAGATTTGAATAGTTTCTTTTCTCTATTAAAGTGGACCTGTGGTGAATCAGTGTTACTCACTTAACACGATGATGTATCTCATCAGCACTTCCTTCAACCAACATCAGTCCATGCCCCTTTTACAAAGTACAGTAAGCCCTTGACTATTTGCGGTTTTGCACTTGCTCCCCCGCATGTTCACTGATTGCTGAGTAACCGTCATGTGATTCAAATTCAGCCAATGGCTGTTCTACCTCCTGCTGATTGGTTGAGATGATGTAATGCCCATTTTTTTCTCATTCGCGCACAAGTTGTCAATGTGCATTTATTTAGTGTGTTTTAATTACCAGTTAATCTCTATGATGCCACTCAAACGCCACCTAAGCACCAGAAAAAGGTAAATGGCGTTGGATGTCTTTTCTGAAGAAAGAAGACTTTGTCCTGAAGAAACGACAGTTTCCGCTGAAGTGCCTGAAGAGGAATAATCATCTGAACTGTTGGAAAGCACTGTTGTATTAAAGTCTTTTTTCAATTATTATTCAAACACAGTACCTAAGTTAATGTTTAGAATGTTTGTATGTGAGATTTTATGCACTGTGCTGTAGCATGTTTATCCTTTTGTTTTGTTTACCCAATTTATTACACTTCATGTTCTTTTTGTTATGGTCTGTGTTTTTGGGGGACTTTGATTTTGCCGGCTGTGCCTCTAACTCTGTTTTCTCTCCGGCTGAGGGGCGTGGTTGAGCTGCTCGGGTGGCTCACACCTGAATTCAGTCCTCTCATCTACTCCCAATAAACATAAGCAAGCTCACCTCTGCATCAGAGGATTAACTCACATCACATGCCTGCTTCCCCATGCTCTCTAACTGTTTTCTCCTTGCTGCGGGTGAGGGGCGTGACTGAGCTGCTCAGGCTGATTGCAGTATCTCACACCTCAATTCAGTCCTCTCATATACTCCCAATAAACACAAACCGCACGCTCACCTCTGCGCTAGAAGATTGTCTCACATCATGTCCCTGCTTCTTTGTGTTCTCTCTGGCTCATGGTTCCAGTGCTTAATGTTTGTGTTTCTCTTCGTCACCAGTGCTGCAGATAAAGTGTGGCGCTCTGCTTAAGTGCTTCTCCTTTGAATAATAAATCCACTCTGTGCAATCTCACACTGCCTCCTGCATTCTGGGTCGAGCTGAAACTTCATTACGTCACACTTTTATGTACTTTATAATATATATATATATATATATATATATATATATATATATATATGAGGATTTTCTGAGTAGATCCTTCCGTAGGAGAGTGCTCAATACTTTTTGGTAGAGCAAATAACAAAATAATATATATATATATATATATATATATATATATATATATATATATATATATATATATATATATATATATATATAAATAATGTAGTACTTTAATTTTGTACTGTGATATTTATTAATTTTATATATAATTTTATCAATAAATATCACAGTACAAAATTAAAAAAAGTTTTTACTTAATTACTACATTTTACTACATTAATACTGTATTCATGAGTAAGACTCAATAAAATGTGTTTAAGAAGCATATTTTAGCACATGTAATATGATACATAGTATTTTACTTCCACTTGATCATTCACGCATGTAATATGATACATAGGGTTTTACTTTCGGGTACAGGAACTTGTGGATTATCTTGATTCGTGGGAGGGGCCGGACCCGCGGGGCCTACTGTACGTGTGAGTGGCCCTTCTCTGGGTACTCTGGATATACTCAGAGACTTGTTCCCTTTCTGATTGGCTGTTTCAGCCTGGTACGAATGTGAACTTGTTGGATTGGCTGGGTTGAGTCACTGACCCCATGCATCAGAATACATTATGGTCCAGCACTGAGCAGCACAAACAACAAGCGCAGAAATCACGGAAAACCTTCATCTTTATTTCGAAACATTCTGGATTAACGGTCATGCTCTTCTCTCGCGTCCTCGTCTACAGAGTCAATAGAATTCAAGGTCTCACCATCTCCACAAGAGACTCCAACCTCTCCGGTTCAAACAGGTCACAGTTCACACCCATTTCTTTCAAATTGCTGCCAGAGTTACTTCCTGAACACATTATTTTTTAAATCGCCTAAAATGCTACTTGCTTGTAGATCTGCTTGTTTAGTTGTGTCAGACATCCCCACCCAATGCATTCACTCCGCCCATTTCCTGGGAAATACCTGTTAATATTTGGTTCAGCCCCAGCAAGTAATCCATATGATAAATTGCCCAGTTTTGTACTTTTTATGGATTTCGATTAAAATAAGCATCTGCATCATTGAAACATTACATACCTACAAATTATACTGCAAGGATAAACAACACCGCAACACTATAATATGTAATAATGATGCTGCTCCTCCTGTGATCGTGAAAAGTGGTGAGTGTCTATCAATTTATGCACACATTATTCACTCAGAATAATGTTTTGTAATCGCTCAATAGCAGACTAATCAGATCAGATTGCGCCATTCCTCTATATATATATATTATATATACACGTAATAAGCACCTTGCTCCAATAATTACATATTCCCCCCCCCGCCGTGTTTTTGATCTTATGTCTAATAACCGCCTATGTGTACTGGGAGCAAAATCATAGATCAAACTTACTAATTTTATTTGATCAGTCTCTGTAACGGTAACATGAGGTATTCACTGCCAGTAAAAGCGAGTTTACACGGTATTTCAAGACCCCCTGCCACTGGGGAATGTCCATAATGTTCTTCAGTAGCAACACATTTGATTGTTCCGCTGTGCTTTAAAAACAGAAAAATATTTTGCTTTGTTCACTTGGTAAATGTCCAATAACCGATGAACCATTAGAAACTGCTACCGCAAAACTATGGGATGCTCTGAATGAATGGAGCGATGAGCCAGATATGGACCTATCAGAGAGTGACGACGAGTATTTCTCACACGATTCTCCTGCTCACTAACTTCATAAATTTAAGGACGTTCCTGGTCATGTGTGCCATGTGCTAAATTTGACCTTTGTGTTGATTGGCTCGATTTTACATCGGAGTAAAAACATTTAAAAGAACAGCACCGGGAGGGAAAATTAAAGGTTTTTTTGTTTTTTTTTTTTAATTATGCTGTTTTCTGGGGGGGTTTTTTCAGCTTTCATGTAAGTAATTTGGTTGATACCATAAAATGAGTAACAAAAATACCAGTAAAACTCTTTTATTGTTCTGTTATTATTCTGTTTTCATATTATGAAAGGAAAAGTGTACAAGACGGTGATGAGGCCAGCGATGCTGTATAGTTTAGAAACAGTGGCCCTGGGGAAAAGACAGGAGACAGTGGCAGCTGGAGGTAGTGGAGATGAAAATGTTGAGGTTCTCTTTGGGAGTAACGAGGATGGATAGGATCAGGAATGAGCACATCAGAGGGACAGCACATGTAAAAGGTTTTGGAGACAAAGTCAGAGAGGCTAGACTGAGATGGTTTGGACATGTACAGAGGAGGGATAGTGAGTATATTGGTCGTAGGATGCTGAGGTTGGAACTATCAGGCAGAAGGCCTAGAGGAAGACCAAAAAAGAGATACATGGATGTGGTGAAGGAAGACATGAAGGTCGTTGGTGTAAGAGAAGAAGATGCCGAGGACAGGGTGAGATGGAGGCAGATGATTTGCTGTGGCGACCCCTGAAGGGAACAGCCGAAAGGAAAAGATTATTCATGTTTTCTATCTCGATGGTAATAAGTACTTTCCACTCCCTGGTAACCATTTTAATAAGCACCCACCCACTCCAATTTTTTTTTTCAGCGTCCTGGGTGATTATCACGCCTAATAGGATGGATATATATATATATATATATATATATATATATATATATATATATATATATATATACACATATACATATATATATATATATATATATATATATATACACACACACACACACACACACACACACACACACACACACACACACACAGTTGTACCTCACCTTACGATAGTCCCAGAATACGAAAAATCCAGTTTTACGAAAAACATTTTCCTAAATTTTTTGTCTCTGTATACAAAACAAGTTCTCCTTACAAAATGCGCCATTCAAGCATTCAAACAGTGCGTGACTTGCTCTTCCACTGACTACATGTCCCAACATCCCGCCCCGCTGGCCTCCCATTGGCTAGGAGGGATGATGCAGGTCCCTCCCATTGGCTATTATGGAACTGCATCTCCCATAATGCTTTTCATGCAATGGACAGAATTACTGGCTTTTAACCATCCCTGAACATTTGTAAGATTATAACTCTACTAAGAAGATATGGTCAGCACACGCGCGCACGCACACGCACACGCACATGCACACTTGCATGTGTGTGTGTGTGATTTCCAGTGTGAGTAAAAAGAAAAGCAGGCTCGTGGCATGCGGTTGAGCGATATCACAAAGAAATATGGCCAAACCCATCTACTATAGGTACAATATTGAAGCAGAAGGAGGCCTTAAAAGGTATGCTTTTATAATTTTTTAAGGGTTTAGGGGGTAGTATTGGGGGCCTTGGAATGAATCACACATTTTACATGTAAAATGCGGTTCAATTTACGAAAAAGGCTCTGGAACGGATTAATTTTGTAAGGTGAGGTACTACTGTGTGTGTGTGTGTGTGTGTGTGTGTGTGTGTGTATACACATGTCGAGGTATATACGAACATGTATACACACACACACACACACACACACACACACACACACACACACACAGTAGGCCCTCGACATTTGCGGGGGTTTGGTTCCAGGCCCTCCTGCGAATCGAGATAATCCGCGAGTTCTGTACCCGGAAGTAAAACTCGATGTATCACGTCACATGCGCGAATGAGCAGCTGGAAGTAAAATATTATTTATCTATGACATGCGCTAAAATATGCGGGCAGTGGTGGTCTAGTGGTATAGGGCGCTGGATCGCTGATCCAAAAGGTTGGGGGTTCGAGTCCCACTCTCCACAAGGTTGTCACTGTCCCCCCAGTGCGGCTAACTGGGTTATCAAAGGCGAGCCATGTCTGTCACTGTCTATGGTGAGAGGTTGATGTAAAAGAACCATTGCTGACTTTCGTAAAGAGTAGCTGCAAAGTCGTCAGCGTGTTTCTGTCCCTTGCTAAAAAGGGTTGTGACAGGAAGGCCATCCGACGTAAAAACCTCTGCCAAATCAAACGTGCGAATCAAGATGATTCGCTGTGGCGACTCCTGAGTAAAAGGGAAACAGACGAAAAGGAAGACAGACATGTGCTAAAATATGCTTCCTAAACACATTCTATAGAAAGTCTTACTGATTAATTCAGTATTAATGTAGTAAAATGTAGTAATGATTAAGAAAATTTTAAGTTTTTCCTCTGATATTTATTGATAATAAAATATAAACATTATACAGCATACATATAAAAACAACTTTAAATGCATTCTCGTTGAAAAACATACTGCACTGTAGTTTTCAAAAATGCCCACGAGAGGAACGTATTGCATTCGGCATGAGATGATTGAATTCAGGTATTAACTGCATTAAGTCTGAGCAGCTCAGCCACGCCCCTCAGCCGGAGTTTTAGAGTGAGAAAGTTAGAGAGCGTTACAAACCAAAGAAGCGGTGATGTGATGTGAGTTAATCCTCTGGCGCAGAGGTGAGCCTGCTTTTGTTTATTGGGAGTAAATGAGAATAGTGAATTCAGGTGTGTGCTACTGAGCAGCTCAGCCACAGCAGAGAGTAAACAGTTAGTTAGAGGCACAGCGCAAAAATCAAAGTCCCCCAAAACACAGACCATACGAACAAAAAGGACATAAAAGAACAAGAAATGTAATAAATTGGATAAACAAAAAAAAAGAGAAACATGCGACAGCATAATCACACACACAAACATTCTAAACATTACCTTAGGTCATGTACTGGAATAATAATTGAAAAAGACTTTAATAGTGGAGTGTTTTACAACAATTCAGACGATTATTCCTCTTCAGGCACTTCAGAGGAAACCGTCATTTCTTCCGGAGAAAGTCTTATTTCTTCAGAAGAGACATCCAACCTCGTAACCTTTTTCTGATGCTTAGCAGGCGTTCGAGTGACATTATAGAACTTAATTGGTAATTAAAACACACTAAAAAAAGGCTCATTGCCAACTTGTGCGCGAATGAGAAAAAAGGGGCGTTACATCATCTCAACAAATCAGCAGGAAGGAGGACAGCCATTGGCTGAATTTGAATCACGTGCGATTTGCTCGACAATCCATGAATACTCAAACCGTGAATGCAAAACCGCGAATAGTCAAGGGTCTACGGTGTGTGTGTATATATATATATATATATATATATATATATATATATATATATATATATATATATATATATATATATATATATATATATATATATACACACACACATATATATATAACAATTTTTTAAACAGTAAGATGACCTGGCGAGCTTTCCAGGATGTACTCTGCCCTTGCCCAAAGTTGGTAGAGATGGACACCAGTCTCCCCGCGAACCGAATTAGGATTAATGGTGTCAGAAAATGAATGGCGTTAGAATGAGGACATTAATCTAAACCTACATTCAGATCCACTGTTCCAAAACACCAAGCCATCTCACCTGTTGCACTCTTCTCCTGCGGGGAGATATCTCTACTGTCTGCTCCACCTGTACCACGATGTACTCCTGGGCAGGAACACCCTCGATCCCATCCTGAAACGGACCGCCTACCTGAAGCTTCAGCAGCGCGTTCTCACGGAAATTTGTCAGGTTCATGGCTGTGAGGTCGAACAGGTCAAGGAAAAGACCGGAGAGAGGCCGGAGAGAGGTGGGAGTCACTCATGTCTTGTTAAACTTTAACAGTGCTCTGTTCTTAAAGAGGAATTTCATGATGTACAGAAAGAAATACCACACAGTTGACTCCACTCAAAAGCATCTTTTACAATGTTTTTAACCACGAGATGGCAGGTTAGAGCCGTTTTCAGTACAACGGTAAATGTGTCGCTATTACTCAGCACTGGCAGGTTTCATCACACTACAGAAAAAGACACCGAATACACAGCTCAGATTGACACACAGACACACAGACAGACATCAATTTAAAAGATACAGAAAGTTGACGTGGATGAGACGGCGAGCATCCTCCAGGGACGGTCTCGATCAGGAAACATGCTGAACATCAGCTGGTCATGTAAAAGACACTTAATATTAATAACATAGTAATAACGTGGGATTAAAAACGTTATGAATAAAAAGTGTGTTTGTAAGAAAATAAGAATTAAAATCCGACTTTTCTAAAATAATAATGATAAACCATGTGGTGTTGTGTGTTGATCACAGATCTGTAACGCTGATTATATTCCGATAGCAGGACACCCTGAACTGTTTTATTCATCTCGTACCTGATCATCCACCAACCTGTAAACAACAACCTGAACCACACTGGGGAGAATTCATCATCCACTTCTGACCAATCAGATGTGAGGATTTAACAGCAGTGTGTGTGTGCGCGTGTGTGTGTGTGTGTGAGAGAGAGAGAGAGAGAGAGAGAGAGAGAGAGAATGATAATCTTACTGTACAGAGGATGACGATGATGAAGATGGTCACGAGTTTGGTGACTCTTAAACAGTTTCTGTGAGAAGAAAAATATTAAAATATTTAAACATGAACGAGAGAGAGAGAGAGAGCGAGAGAGAGAGAGAGAGAGAGAGAGAGAGAGAAAATGTGAGGGGTGGGGGAGAGAGGAGGGGAGAGAAAGAGAGAGATTGAATGTGAGGTGTGGGGGAGGGAGAGAGAGAGAGAGAGAGAATGTAAGGGGCGGAGGGGAAGAGAGAGGGCGAGAGATACCTGAGGTTGGAGGAGAGTTTGAAGTTGTTGTCGGTTTTATCGGTGGACAGTGAACGGGACAGACTGGTCACTTCACTCCCCAAGCGACACCTCCGGTCCAACTCCGCCGAGTTTCCCTCCCACAACTCGTCTCCGGGGCTGAAGCCGGGGTCACGCACGGTCATGTACATTAAACCATACACACACACACACACACACACACACACACACACACACACACACACACAGTAGTCAATCAATCCTGAGACATGTATCATGGTCTAATTAAATCCTGCACTGTTCATTCATTCATTTTCTATTACGCTTTATCCTAATGAGGGTCATGGTTGACTCTGGGCAAGGGCAGGGTACACCCTGAAAAGCTAGCCAGGACATTGCAGGGTCACACACATACAACCATTCACATTCACACCGAGGGGTGGTTCAGAACAGCCAGTCAGCCGACTGCTGATGGTTCTGGACTGTGGGAGTAAACCGCTGTCCTCGGAGGAAACCCATACAAGCACAAGGAGAACATGGAAATTCCACGTAGGAGCACCTGAGAGCGGGAATCGAACCCAGAACCTTCTTGTTGTGAGGTGGACATGCTAACCACAACACCACCGTATCACCTATTAATATTATTATTAATAATTATTATTATTATATTATTAATAATAATCATCAAATTTTCTCTGTGTGGGAATGAACCTCATTAAAATTATTGAAATATTATTTAACATTGAGATGATATAAAGTCTTCACAAACACAGTAGCTTGCGATTATTACCGAACTGTTCTTTTCACACGGTTACAAGACGGGGATCATTTGCGAAATTAAAATCTTAAAAATAAACTTATTTAAATACTGCGTGCTGAATGGAGTTTGTTTTTAAAGTAAATATGTATCTTTTTATTGATATAAAGCAGGATATAAATGATAATATTACAGACAGTTAAATTTAATTATGTTACTCTATTTTAATCGAATCAATAATGTGTGAATTATATCAAACTCCGTGTTACAGTGGAACCGACCCGTCATCCTGAGCGATCCGGAGCAGCGGCGTTCTCTCCGTGTGGCTTGTCTTCCCTCTCAGGAAGTTCGACATCCCAAAGTTTTGCCTGACACAACAAAGAAAAATCAAAACTGGAGAATTTCTCTCAAAGCTGGAACAGTACACGGATATTTAAAATACCAAGCATCGAGAAATTATTTATTCATATTTTAACTACAATTTCTTCTCCAGCTGCAGATCTGATTCAATAAAACCTTACTGAGGACGCAAGGAAACGTTTATATCCCTGTAGAACAGAATGAGCAAGAAAACACCAAATATCAACACTTAGAATGGCAGCAAAATGAACAGCTAACACACCTAATGTGATGGAGGTAAATTACCACCGAGCTACAGTTACCGTGGCGCTACTGCAATCTAATGTACTCGTACCATGGAGTTACCAAATATACTGTTACCATATAGTTATAGTTACCAAATGTTCCGTTACCATGGAGTTACTGTTACCATGGAGTTTCCAAATAGTTACAGCTACGAAATATTCTGCTACCTTGGCGTCACTGTTACCATGGACTACTGTCAATATGGTGTTAGTTATCAAATGTTCTGTTACCATTGTTTTCTGTTACTGTTTAGTTCCAGTGATTACTGAGGTACAGCTACCGTTACTATGGAGTTACAGTTACCAAATGTACTGTTGCCATGGAGTTGTAAGACAGTGGTGAGGTGTGTTATCGGTGTGACAGAAGAGTTCAAGGTG
>CM045741.1:3725000-3732500 GCA_024760905.1 Plotosus lineatus
GTTCTTAAAAATGGGCACCAGCACACTTCTCCTCCACTCCTCCGGCATCTGCTCACTCTCTAGTACCTTGTTGAATGGAAGTAGTTCAAGTCTTTTATTGTTTTAATATTGATGATTTTGGCAAAAACGTAAAGAAAAACCAAAAATTCCTATCTCAAAAAATTAGCATATTTCATCTGACCAATAAAAGAAAAGTATTTTTAATATAAAAAAAAAAAATCAACCTTCAAATAATTATGCTCAGTTATGCACTCAATACTTGGTCGGGAATCCTTTTGCAGAAATGACTGCTTCAATGCGGGCGTGGCATGGAAACAATCAGCCTGTGGCACTGCTGAGGTGTTACGGAGGCCCAGGATGCTTCGATAGCGGCCTTAAGCTCATCCACAGTGTTGGGTCTGGTGTCTCTCAACTTTCTCTTCACAATATCCCACAGATTCTCTATGGGCTTCAGGTCAGGAGAGTTGGCAGGCCAATTGAGCCCAGTAATACCATGGTCAGTAAACCATTTAGCAGTGGTTTTGGCACTGTGAGCAGGTGCCAGGTCATGCTGAAAAATGAAATCTTCATCTCCATAAAGCTTTTCAGCAGATGGAAGCATGAAGTGCTCCAACATCTCCTGATAGCGAGCTGCATTGACCCTGCCCTTGATAAAGCACAGTGGACCAACACCAGCAGCTGACATGGCACCCCAGACCATCACTGACTGTGGCTACTCGACACTGGACTTCAGGCATTTCCTTCTCTCCAGTCTTCCTCCAGACTCTGGCACCTTGATTTCCGAATGACATGCAAAATTTGCTTTCATCCGAAAAAAGTACTTTGGACCACCGAGCAACAGTCCAGTGCTGCTTCTCTGTAGCCCAGGTCAGTCGCTTCTGCCGCTGTTTCTGGTTCAAAAGTGGCTTGACCTGGGGAATGTGGCACCTGTAGCCCAGTCCACTGCTTCCACAGGTCCCCCAAGGTCTGGAATCGGCCCTTCTCCACAATGTTCCTCAGGGTCCGGTCACCTCTTCTGGTTGTGCAGCATTTTCTGCTACACTTTTTCCTTCCCACAGACGTCCCACTGAGGTGGCTTGATCGAGCACTCTGGGAACAGCCTATTCGCTCAGAGATTTCTTTCTGTATCTTACCCTCTTGCTTGAGGGTGTCAATGATGTGCTTCTGGACAGCAGTCAGGTCAGCAGTCTTACCCATGATTGTGGTTTTGAGTAATGAACCAGGCTGGGAGTTTTTAAAAGCCTCAGGGATCTTTTGCAGGTGTTTAGAGTTAATTGGTTGATTCAGATGATTAGGTTAATAGCTCGTTTACACTACCTGAACATCATATGCTCATTTTTTGAGATAGGAATTTTGGGTTTTCATGAGCTGTATGCCAAAATCATCAGTATTAAAACAATAAAAGACCTGAAATATTTCAGTTGGTGTGAAATGAATCTAAAATATATGAAAGTTTAATTTTATCAGTACATTACAGAAAATAATGAACTTTTTCACAATATGCTAATTTTTTGAGGACTAGTAGGATGAGCTGTTATGGACTGTATCACCTCCATGCCATTGCAACCTCCTGATGCATCATATAATGGACTTGATATCAAATACGATATGATGTGGCCTCCCCCAGTGGCTGTTCAGTGGGGAAAAAAAACAAAATACTTTGATTTCCCACCTTTGCCATCTCTGGAGATGGAAGCGAAGTAGGCTCAATGGGCTCATTTCCTGTCCCCTCATGTCCAGAAATATTGGCTTAGGATTTCACACTTTGGCTTGTTTTCACGGAGCAGTAATTGGTGTTCGGTTTATCAAGGAAGGTTTGCACGTCACGGTGGGGGATTCTTTTGTCGAACATGTCCTTTGAGTGACAGTTTCAGTACAGAAGCGTCCCAATTAAGAAGCAAGACCTCTCTCGGTTTGAAGCCTTCACCTGCTAACCCTTTCTGTACTTAAGCCAAGCGGCTTGAGGATTGCTCGCAGGTCTGCTAATACCTTATTTTGAGCTGTGAATATATCATACATATCAGCTTTAAAAATGTCCTTCATTGTGTGCGAAGATTAAACCCCCGTTTAATCCACGTCATGCGACGATTACGCGTCTCACTGCTTGATTAGCAACTTCTCTTGAGCTAGTTTCTGTTCCCTCAGAAATATATAAACATCCTCAACAGGACCATCTCACACACAGCCTTGTGTGTGAACTGAGTAGTGTGAATGTGCGAATTCAGATTTCGTGATTAATCTCTACATTGGCAGCTCACAGTGACTGGAGTTCAGCGTCCACGTGCGCTACATTTCGAGAAGCCACACATGGTGTTGTTAAACCCCTAGAGCCCAGTCACAGAAAACGACTTGGGGGAAAATTCTAATTAGAATTTGTTGTACATGTGCGACCTGGGGTGCTACATGGCTAACGGCCTTATTACCATTGATCTCATGAGGGGAAAAATGAAATAAAATAAAACCACCCTAGGAAAGAACATTACATCATTTACTAACAGTGTTCAGATATTATTCTACAAACAGGTATGGACGGTTTGCTAACTTGCTAATAAACTACTTGATAGCAATGGTACTGTGATAGCTAGCGTAACATGACCCGCCTTCTTAGCAAACAAGGCTACGTATTAACAACGTGAGGTAGAATGAGCTAAGCTGGTTTTATTACTGCATTTTGGTGTTTACTTGGCGAGCTTAATGCTGAACAAACTACTGTGGAGCCTTGGTACGCGAACGCTTTAGAGATCAAACAAATCGGAATTCGACCAAAAAAATCCGTGAGTTTTTTGGCCCAGAAGGTGACCAAAATCCGGAAGTCGAACGCTTAAAAACACGCTAGAAAAAACGAGACCGAGAGGAAAGCAATGTTTTTAATGTTGTTGATTTCCTTTTTTTGAAATAAAGAATAAAATAATTTCAAGAACAGGCTCACTTTTAAGTTAAAATTGTTCTTGCACTATATCGTAATACAAAAATTCTAGGCAATACACACCCCTATAAAACAGAAAACAAATATACAGTCGTGTCTGAGAGACATTTTCCTGAAAAAATTTCCTGTGCTGTCAGAAGGCTGTTGCTGTCGAATACATACTTACTGGTTACTGAGACGAAATAGATCCGAGATCTCTTAGTTTCTGAGAAGGTTCCTATAGTGTTTAGGTGTCATACTCGGGTGCACATTTTGTGTGTCCTAAAAGAGCTTTCAAATAATATGATTATCGAGCATCGTTTGCATCGATCATTACCATGAAGTGCAATTCATCATCCTTCCTCGAGGTGGAAGCAGCTTATTCCACCAGTAATTCAAATATTGCATGCTAGCTTGTTAGGGTTTAGAATAAATGTTCTGTGAATATTTGGCACTTGATCTTTAAATTTCCTCCAGGATCAATATACAGTCGTATCTTGACTTACGAACTGAATCCGTTCATTGGGCGAGCTCGTAAGTCAAAATGTTGGTTAGATAAAACAAAACTTCCCATCGGAAATAACAGAAAACCAATTAATCCGTTCCAACCCCCTCCCAAGCTCATTTCACCTGACACAAACATGTATATTTGACCTAATATATTAAAGATAAACATGTAAAAACAATAAATATTTAATAATAATAATAATAATAATACATGTAAATTAACAATAATAATTAATAATAAATAATAAATAATAAAACAAGAATAAACAATAAGTCAACTAACTCTTCCGATCATCGACTGTGGCAAAGATGTCATGTGGGCAGACATGAGGTGGTGCGTAACAGAGAAGGAGGAAAATTTTGTGCATGTGCACGCTACGAATGCCAGCAAGGAAAGGCTCATGGTGAGTTCCCACAAGGCCAGTGCTTCTCTAATAGTGGGGCGTGCCTCCCTTGGAAGGCACGGTGTGATGCCGGGGGAGGTGCATATGACTCTGGGGAACATGCCTTTTGCCATACTGTACTAGAATTAAGTGTAATTACACATCTGCGAAAGTAGGTGGCAGAGGTGCTCTCACTGTGTTCCCTATGGTGTACAGAAAAAGCACCGAGCAAACTATATGAAGTGCAGTAAACACTATTTATAAGTCATGCGCAGGGCACTGGGGGGAAGCGTGAAATGTTTTTTTTTCTTCCTATAGGGGGCATCACAGAAAATAATTGAGAAGCACTGCACAAGGCATTCTCAGAGCACAGAGGAATACACACAGAAGAATACAAGGCTAATCAGCCCAGAAAAGCCATTTCCCCAGGAAAGCTTGTAAAACAAAATTTTGCTGGTTGGATGGGGCAGATTTTTGGTGGGAACTCAGCTCGTATCATGGAAAATTCATTATAAAAGACACTTGTAACTCAAGCTACCTCTGTATTCCAATTTTGAAATTTCGTGATGTGGCCTCAGTGAAAATCAGCTTGAAAGTTGAGTTAATGATTGCTGGGAAATGTTTCTGCAGTGGAAATTCACTTAAAGTCTATGAAGTTCTTATGGTTCTAGATCAGGGGTCCATAACCTTATTGACTAAAAGAGCCAAAAAAAAAAAAATTAAGTCTAATCCTCTGAGAGCCAAATATATTTTTTAATACCGAGACCAATAATTTTAGAGTATAATACGACTCTGAATTTATTTTCAACGACATTGTCATAAAGTTATTTATGAATAAGAAAAGTACTTCTGACTATTAATGCGACTTCTGGTGCTGCATGGTTTTGCTGATAGCTTTGTAGTCTAGTTGATACGAGGTGAGGTTCAGCTTCATGCTGGCGTTTAGGCTTCCATCTATTACATGACCGCAGGTTGGTCTTAATGCTTTTCAGGTGTGAGAAGGACCGCTCGCGTGCGCATGTGGAGCCAAACATGGTCAATACGACTCTCACGCTGCAGTGTTTATGTGACAGGAAGCGCGTCCCAAGGCAATCAGCTGGTCTGCGGGTTGAATTTTTTTCAGTCTGTCCATTTGTGTTTTGCTTGCCAGCTCTGCTTGGCTTCTTGCACATGAGCTGATCAAAACGAGGGAAATTTAACTCTTTACAAAAGGGTTGTGACAGGAAGGGCATCCAACGTAAAAACCTATGCCAAATCAAATGTGCGAATCAGATGATTCGCTGTGGCGACTCCCGAGAAAAGGGAAAAAAACCAAAAGAAAAGAAGACCCAAAAACAACTCGCACAGGCTGTTGCATATAATCCAATAAAATTAGAGTTTCAAGGTATCGGCCCCGCCCACACACTAGAGTACAGAAAGGATAGGCTCTCTGCTGTGCGCCACAGCGGCAAGTGGCATTGAAAATATAGATGTATAGATTGACATGTGTGAGATTTATTTATGTTTTTGTTTTATTTGCTGTCTTTTTTCTGTATTTTTATTTAAATGACAGCAAAATTATGGATTCGTTATTCCGTTAAGAAAGGCCACCTGATTTATCTGAGAGCCAGATGCAGTCAGAAAAAGAGCCAGGTCTGGCTCGTGCGCCATAGGTTCCCGACCCCTGTTCTAGAACCATGTAAGAGGAGCAGAGTTCTCATGGGGGATCTTATGAAGTGGTAACAAGCCTGAAGACCCAGAATTCCCGGAGAAAAAAGAAAAAAAAAAAAACTTAGTGATCACTAAAGTTCCTGAATTGTTTCCTGCACTGAAAACAAATCTTAGTGAGGGCCCGACAAGTTACTCTGAGCAAGTTGCTGTGGGTCCTTTGGGTGAATAAAGACATTAATATTGAAGTTCTCAAACTGTTCTTGTGGTAGAAAGCAGCATAAATTTTAGGTTCCTGAAAAGGTTTTGAAAAAAATGTAAAGTTCCTGAGATCGTGTGAAAATTCAAAAAAAAAAAAAGCTGGTCAAGTAACTGTGGTTCTACATGTAAACAAGGTTCTTGCAATGTAAAATGCAAGAGTTCCTGAATTCCTAAAAAGGTTCTTACAGTAAATAAGCCCCTAAATTTTACATGTTACTTGCAGTGGAGCACTATTTTTGAGTTCCTGAAAAGGTTCTGATGGTGTAAAGACAACCCCATTTCCATGTCTCTGAGAAGGTTACATGTGATTGAGATGCCTGCTAAGATATGAAATTCCTGGAACGGTTTCTTCTGTTAAAACTCATCTAAAGCTTTATAAATACTGAAATGTTTGTGGCGTGCAGGTTCTCCTGGAGCTTCTGGGTCTCTGAAAGTTACTTGTAGTGCAACTGAATGGGTGTGCTTCTGAAAAGGTTCCTTCAAGAGCAACTTAAAAAAAATAAATAAATACTTCACAGGCTTTTACACCAAGGGTCCTGATGTGAAAATGCAACAAACATCAAGGGTTCCTGAGAAGATTCTCACAGTGGAACAACTGAACTCAGCTTTGGTGCCTGAACCAAATCCCTTCAGTGAAATGCATCTGAGCAGCTTCGTTTTAAAAACAGTTTCTTGAGTTCAGAGGTTCTCTGAGGAAAAGTTTTCTCTAGTTAACATCAAAAATTCATGAGTTGCTATGAAGGTTCCTGGTGGGCGGGTTCCCTGTGAAGTCTAAGAGTTCCTGAAAAGGTTCTTGTGGTAGAAACATGTTCTAGCAGAGTAAACACACCTAAAGTTCTTCCGACTTTGAAATTGAAATGCACTAAACTGAACAGAATCAAATTGAACTGAACGGAACCATACAACGTGCGGAATGATGGTGTAGTCGTTAACACATCCACCTCACAGCAAGAAGGTTGTGGGTTCGAGTCCCAGGCTTCTGTGTGGAGTTTACATGCCCTGCCCCTGCTTATTTTGGCTTCCTTTCCACATTCCAAAAGACAAGCAGTATGCTGACTGGCAGCTCTGGTCGCCCCAAGCTGCGAGTGTGAGCGGTTGTGTGTGTGTGTGTGTGTGTGTGTGTGTGTGTGTGTGTGTGTGTGTTGACCCTCAGATGGTCTGTCGAGCGGTTCGGATGTCTTTGCACAGAGTCTGCAACCCTCATAGCATAAAGCAGCTCAGCAAGTGAGTGAGAAAAAACTAAATCCCATTGAATTCACAGACTTATTTACTGAACCACCGGTGTCTATCTCAGCCAACACAGGGTGAACGCAAGGTACATCTATAACTGCTTGCCAGAAAATTGCAGGGCAACACACACACACACACACACACACACACACACACACACACACACACACACACACACACACACGGGGCAAATTGGAATAGATTTAATGTGTGAAGGGAAACCCAAAACAGCACTGGGGGAACAAAAAAATTCCCAACAGAGACATCAGGGGCTGGGATTTGAAGCCAAGTCCTTCTTCCTGCAAGATGGATGTGCCAACCACTGCAGCACCGGGCCACCCACAATTCAACTGCATCAAATTAAACTGAACGATGGTTACATCATCATCATCATCATCATCATCATCTATCAGACATTTTAATATTATTTCATCATATCTCATAAAAACAATCATTCTCTTCCTCATCTTCTCCACCAACACCCTCACTGCGCTAGACACAGCTCCCCCTGGTGCACTGGAGGAAATGGTACAGCTGTAGTCATGTCTTCTGAACCCAGACCCACCC
>CM045741.1:3737500-3790000 GCA_024760905.1 Plotosus lineatus
TCTAACGAATTTTTCGGTTTACGAGCTCACCCTCGGAACCGATTAATTTCATAAATCAAGCTACCACTGTATATGAAATATATTAAGAGTTATTTTAAAATATATTTTAAAATATATATTTAATATAAAAATATTTATAATATATTTATAAAAATAATATAAAAATATTTGGGCAGTGGTGGTCTAGTGGTATAGGGCGCTGGATCGCTGAACCAAAGGTTGGGGGTTCGAGTCCCACTCTCCACAAGGTTGTCACCGTCCCCCCCCCCAGTGCAGCTAACTGGGTTATCAAAGGCGGGCCATGTCTGTCACTGTCTATGGTGAGAGGTTCATGTAAAAGAACCATTGCTGGACTTTTGTAAAGAGGAGCTGCAAAGTCATCAGCGTGTTTCTGTCCCGCGCTAAAAAGGGTTGTGACAGGAAGGGCATCCGACGTAAAAACAAACCTCTGCCAAATCAAACGTGCGAATCAGATGATTCGCTGTGGCGACTCCCGAGTAAAAGGGAAAAAGCCGAAAGGAAGACATTTAATATAAAAATATTTCAGATTTGATTATAAAAATTTAACTTCTGGAGTTTAACATTTTGATTGACTATCAAGTTTTTATTTGTTTGTTTGTGAAGCAGAGCTGGACCAGACGTGGTAATGAAGATGTCGGGAAGAACAGAGGTGTTGTGGAAATGGTTTGGATACCCAGACGAGCTCGTCTCCAGGGGTTCCTCTCATTTTATGGTCGAGGGATGTGAATGGAAGGAATAATCACCGAGCTGGCTCAAGAGTGAAGCACATGATTTCCCCCAGCCCCCGACAACACTCTACGCACTCGGAGACACCAAACAACTGGAAAGCTTTGTGATCATGATTCGGTTAAAAAGCAACTGAGGGAGGGAAAAAGGTTTAAGAGGAGGAAGAATGTTCCAGAGATTTAAGCCAAATTAAACTTCTTCAGAAACCAAAATAATCCTCCTGAGAGGGAGACGTGATGGGGGAGACACTGACATGCTTCCGCAGCGATGTGTAAAAGATACGACTGGTCCTATGTTGGACACCAAATATGGTGAAGTGGGGCAGTTTTTTTAGGAACAAAAACTCGAATAGGATTTGCGACGGCCGTAGTGGATGTTGGATTATGATGAAAACTGTGAGGTTCCACAGACTCAACATACACAACTGACAGTTTTCTTCACACTGCCTTCCCATCTTCCTCTCTCTCCTGCTTTTCCTCCTCCTCCCTCCATCATGCTCCTTGTCTCCACACCAATGCTTCGTCTTCCACTTCCTATTCTGGTCTTGCTCTTTCTTTCTCTCTTCCTCTAGCTTGCCCCTCCCTCCCTCTTTCAGGATTTTTTCCCCATTTTCTCCCAAGTTTAGTATTCAATCCCCATCCATCAATTTTTACCTTCTCTATAACACAACCACAGCCGACCAGGTAGGGGCAAAAGTGGCCCCCTCCGTGACATGCAATTCTAGCCATCCGCCTCGTTTCGAACTGCGGCGCATGCGTATTTGGGGGCGGTCTAACACACTTGGAGGGAAAGCGCTATCCACCTCCTCGCATGAATGAACTCACCGATGCCTGTGATTGGCTGGCGTCTGCTGTTCCTCTCTCCTGTGGAAGTTTGACAAATTAGCTCCCATGGGCTCCTGGTCATGGATGGCTGTGCCATTCTTCATTCTTTTTCTCTCTCCCTCCTTCATCTTACGCCTTTGTCTTGTGCATTCATGCATTTTTATTGTTTTCATCTATTATGGATAAAAAAAAAAAAGCATCTCATTCTTTAAAACGGATCTTCAAAGGTTCTTCTGCCCAACAGGATCAATGTCCAAGTAGATCCATTTATACACACACTGCAGTAATGAATGACAATCGCACCTATGTTGAGACCCCCCCCCCCCCCAAAAGTCAAGGTTCTAATGAGAACCGCATTTCAAAAGCGCAGCAGTGAGTACGGTCCTTGAAAAAGTGGAACTTGGAACTTTATCTGTAAAGGTTCTTATAGAGAGATGTTTAATATTCATACAGTGGGTTGAACTAAAGGATGGTTAAAAAGCACGTTCATGAAAAAAATTAAAATCTAATATTACTACTTAATTATATTTCTCCAGAATAATAATCAAATCTAATAAACTGCTCTTCATGAATATGCAAATTAGAACAACCCCTTGCCCCACCCTCCAGCCATCCCAAAACACCAGATAGCATCAAGCTAGCTGGGAGCAAACTAAAGACTAAAATTTTAACAAATATCAAAACTATTCATTAATAATATGAAAACTTATAAATATTCATGAATATGCGAATGAGAAAACTACAAGCCCTCCTGCAAGTTCATGTCCATCAATGATTGAGCGAACTACTAGTAAATGACAAGTATTACATGAAGTCTTTAATGAACATCAAAATTGGAAACAGGACGGTGTTACCATGGCAACCATGATTTTGTTTACATAACTCCGGAGAAAGTTTCTTTGTTACACCGACTTGGACAAAAGAGGTGTTGTCCTCCAGTACTTTGCATATTGGAGTACAACTTGTTGATCTTAAAATATTTTTTGATCTCATAAATCAAGGTCATTCGTAGCTCCACCCCCAACTCAGGTTTATAGAGAAGTATATTAGATATTGAAGATCTTAGGAGGTTTTTATGTAAAAAATAAGACTGAACTCTACTTAAATATCAGATATCTGAAGAGTTAAACATCCATTCACTGAATTTAATCATCTGTTTAAAGTGTTACGGGTGAAACAGAGGTGAACAGCTGTGTAATCTTTGAATGTCATGTTAAATATTTCTCAAACATTCTCGGATTCTCTGGTGATCCAGGGAGCGCCGTCATTAATCCGGCCAACACCGCTGAGATAATTAGAATGAATTTAATTCATCCTACAAGGTCAGTACCAGAAATAACAGTTTGTGTAATTTTCCAGAGGGAACTGGGGGAAAATTAAAATCCAGTACAGATGCTCCCCAACTTACGTTTTTAATTGGTTCCGGACAGCCGAATGCAAGTTGAAAGTGAACGCAAGTGACGCTCATACTGTACTATACATCCATAAATACCATTACCGTATCTCATAAAACACCCTTAAATCAATTATAAACATAACGTTGTAAAATAACATTAATTTCAAATAAATTAAATTCAAGCAAAATCCTTTCAAATTGAGAAATTGAAATCAAATTCACTCATCACATATCAAAGACAGCATCAAATATGACCTTTAACATTCTCTACGATGTGATCTTTCTGCTTATAAATGATTCCGATGGTCGACGGATGATCACTTTACATGAAGCTGAGCAGACTCACTTTACATGAAGCTTAAACAGCCAATCAACGCTTACAATATGTGAGGCGCACAATCCCAAAAGTAGTGTACTTGTTGTGCTTGAAGGCGGGTTATACGGACTTCCGGTCTTTCAAGTGAGCAAGGGCGCTGTTGAACTCGTTTAGTACTCAGCCTGCACTGATGTGAATCATCAGTGCAGGCTGAGAGTTCTCTTTTTTTTTCTGGATTCGGGTTTTAATTCATTTTACAACTCTCTTTGCTTAACTGAGTATGCATGGTAGATTGTGCCGATCTGAGCAGATAGTTAATTCATCTGTGTATGAGACTTGCACCCATGCTAGTAGGTTTACACTTCTGACCAACCAGACTTGCTTAGGGTTACAAAAGTCCACAAAACAGTGTAAACACAAAGATCACAGAGACGACGTCTTAACACAAGGGTAACACGCTACATAAGTTATACACATACATATATATATATGACTGCGCTCTGGCTGGTATCCCAGTTGGTGATACCCCCCAGTGCGCAGAGCCTGGGTAGGGAGTAATGAGGGACAGGCTGTTACCCCAGCAGCAAGTCCCCCCGTCTCGGCGCCACCGGAAGGATCCAATGGAAAGGCAAATGCCGATACGACTGGGTTCCAGTGCCGCTGCAGGAGAGAATCTACGGTCAATTTAGAACGGCCAATTACCCTACAGTGCACGTCTTTGGATTGCGGGAGGAAACCCGCACAAGCACGGGGAGAACATGCAAACTCCACACAGAAACGCCCAGGCCGGGACTCGAACCCGGGCCTTCTTGCTGTGAGGCGGACGTGCTAACCACTACGCCACCGTGCCACCATATATATACATATATACACACACACATATATATATATATATTTTTAAAAAATGATATATAACTGAACTGGGAATAAGGAGGGGCACGTTCAGTCTGTCATTTGTAAACAACGGATGTGGCGTCATTATGTCAGCGTACTACGTAGGTACGTCTAAACTCAAAATTTGCCTTTTTTTTTTTTTTAAACATTAAAATCAAAAAGAAAAAAAAAGGTAAAACAGATGAACGCAAGTCGGGGAGCGTCTGACTATATATTTTAATATTTTAGCACAGGGTTCCCTCTAACATCGCGAATCTCTTAAAATATTCATAGCTCAACAGTTTTTCACATGTGACCTTAACCCCACTCCATGTGGACGTCTCACAGTTTACAGCTGAGAAAAGAAAATAATCAGCAGTATGAAGCGAGAATCACCTGGACCAGGGCAACATGTCATCCAATTTAAACACAATGGAGGTAATGGTAAGTTCCACCCCTGAAAATAACATCAAACGCTTAACACATACATTTTTATAAACATGCAAAGTAACTGTTGGACGATATTCACACCCCACACACCCACAAGCTCCCATAGGAGCCTGGTTACGGATCGCTGTGGCATTAACCCGGATTCTGGCTTGTGATGTCTGGGTTAATAATCATGCACCTTGTCGATGCATCACCCGGAAGCCTGAATGAATTTTAGATACATAGTGGGGCTGTCGTCGAATCAGAACACAGGAATAACTTATAAGGACAGAAAAATGACAGTGTTGACGTAGCACCGGCGGGGTTGAAGTAATAACAGCGTTGGCTGCATCGGTGTGGTACAAGCACGACGTGGACTTGCCGAGCGTAGATAAGGACCACGAGAAAGCGTGTAGAGTAAATTAAAAAGACGCGTGAATGGACGCAGCCAGAACGTGGAAAGCATGCGGTGTGACCTGATAATACAAAAACTGCTGGACGTGATGCACGTGTGTTGAAACACAGTAAAAAAGTTACAAGTTAGACGCAGGCAGCACGATAGTGCAGTGGTGAACACGTCAACCTTACAGCAAGAAGGTCCTGGGTTCGATTTCCAGGCTACACATTTTTCTGTGTGGAGTTTGAATGCTCTCAACACGCTTGTGTGGGTTTCTTCTGGGGACTCCGATTTCCTCCCACAGTTTGCTAACTGGCTGTTCCAAATCACCGCAGAGCGTGTGTGTGTGTGTGTGTTGGCTCTGCAACGACGAGGTGAGCTGTCCAGGGGGTACCCCCATCCTCACCCAGAGTCGACTGGAATGGGCGCCAGCAACAGGATTAAACGTCTTAAAAAATTAAATGTTAAACTCTGAGAAAACGGCCTGGATGGTTGCAGCATGAACTTGAAAACGATACTTTGTTCCTTCTGACCACGCCCCGACACGCATGCATCAAGTCTCCTGGATGCCAAGAAGATCCAGCATCGTTCAGGTCACACAGATGCTCATGGAGTATACAGCAAAGAAAAGAAATAACAGGATGACAAATACAGTAACTGACCAATCAACATCCAGGATTTAAATGAGCCATATGGGGGGTGGGGGATGTTCCTTCAACTATTTCAGGCACAAAACGTGACTAAATATGATCCTAGCAGTCCGAACACACCGTGTGCTGTAACCCTGCAGCAGACCAGAGTGAGAAGGATCTTATCGAATCGGGATAAATTTCAGTTCACTATTTATTTTAATCAGAAACGTATTAACATGACTACGTCGGAATGAGACGTCTTATGAACACATGGCACAATAACTTTATTTACAAATCGTCAGGAAGTCAAACACACATGGACACAAAGGAAGAGGGGAGGGGACCAAACAGAGTGGCTGACGCCCTAAAAAGGAAACTCCACAACGGGCTCCAGGTGACACCGACCAATCAGAGTGAAGGCGGTTTTGGTTTCCGAAGGAGACGGATTTCAAGGAAAACAAAAAAAATAAAAACACTGCACATTTCTGAGGAAAATAAAAAGTGAAGGAAATGGAGGAGCTGATTGTTTGATGGTTTGAACATTACGTCGAGTCCATCTGGGTCGTCAGCACAGTGCTAGGCTACACAGTCCAAAAAAAAATAAATACAAACACGACATCTACAATCAATCAATCAAACAATGTCTGGTTCACTCCTCCCCCCAGTCTCTTGCTGCAGCTACTTTTTTCTTAAATAAACTAAAAAAAAATTCAACGTTCATTTTTCTTCACCAGCTGACCGAGCTTTTAAAGCTAATTGCACATAAAGATTTTAGTTGTGGTAGTACATATACATACATGAGTGTGTGTGTGTGTGTGTGTGTGTGTGTGTGTGTGTTTAAAATGTCTAAATTTAATCTGGTTTTTTTTTTCTTTCTTTTTCTCTTGGCAGCATGTTTGACTCTCTCTCTCTCGATATCTGAGAGTGTGTGGTGTGTGCGTGTCAGAGACAGAGCGTGTCAGTGTGCTGTCAGGTAGTCCTGCGTGGAGTCGGAGGCGAAGGAGTCGGCGTCGTCATTGTCCGAGTCGTCGGTGGAATCGTCGGCGGCAGGTTCTCCGCTCAGAGCAATGCGGGCGTAGTCATCCGTGTCGATGGATTTGCAGAAGTGAATGGCATACTTCAGTTTCTCCTCCAGGACCAGTTTACACGAGTAACGAGGCAGCTTCAGCAGGAAGAAACATGTGTATGACTCTGGGAGGAAGTGATCCGGAGGGTTGTACTTATCCAACACCTGAGAATTCAGAAAGATGTGAGGTTTCATCCTGTACATCATGAGCTCTACATTTCCTGAAGGAGGTACTACAGATCACAAAACAAAACAAAAATAATAGACAGACAGGTAATGTGGACAGGTGTATAGACAGACAGGTAATGTGGACAGGTGTATAGACAGACAGCCAATATGGACAGGTGTATAGACAGACAGCCAATATGGACAAGTGTACAGACAGAGACAAGGCAGACTGGCATACAAACAAATAAATCGGGCATATAAACTTAAGGTATATAAAGTAAAGGGCAGAAATGGTCTCATGGTTAAAGAAGTGGCTTTTGGGGCCAAAAGGTCGCTGGATTCATTCCCAAAACCAGCAGGAAATGTGTGCTGGTGGGTAATGAGCCACACCCTCCCTTTCTAACACCGTCATAGCTAAAGAGCCCTTGAGCAAGGCGCCTCTGCCCCAACTGCTCTCCGGGGCACTCGTGTGTGTGGTAGTCCACTGCTCAGAGTGTGTGAGTGTGAGTGTGTGTGTGTGTGTGTGTGTGTGTGTGGGTGTGTGTGTGTGGGTGGGGGGGGGGGGGTAGGTTGGATGCAGAGGCAATACATTTCCTTGTGGGATTTACACAGTATATTAAAAAAAAAAAAATCAAACAGCCTGAAAACAGATGAGTTTACAGACTCAGACAGACGTATAAACAGAGCTCTATCACAGATGGGGAGAATGCAGCCGTTGGGGGGGGGGGGGGGGGGCGGCACACAAGCCGGTGTTCACCCTCACGCCGTTCCCAAGCCCAAATAAATGCAGAGGGTTACAACAGGAAAGGCATCCAGCGTAAAACTTCTGCCAAAATTTTGATGCAAATGATCAAAACGAAATACCGGATCGGTCGAGGCCCGGGTTAACAACGACTGCAATCAGTGCTGTTAACCAACAGGGTGCTGGTGGAAATTCTACTGTTGGTCTAAGAAGGAAAGGCGGGAGGCGTGTCCATAGGCGGAGAGAGAAGAGGAAAGGCATGAGTCTAGGACTGAGAGTAGGGACTTTGAATGTTGGAACTATGAAAGAAAAAGGTAGAGAGCTGGCTGACATGATGCAGAGGAGGGGTTTGTCAGGAATGTTCTAAAAGTGAAAAGAGTGTCAGACAGAGTGATGAGTCTCAAGTTAGAAACTGAAGGCGTGATGTTCAATGTTGTTAGTGCTTATGCCCCACAGGCCGGATGTGAGCTAGAAGAGAAGGAGAGATTTTGGAGTGAGTTAGATGAAGTGATGCAGATAACCCCCCTGAGGTGAAAGAATGGTTATTGGTGCAGACTTCAATGGACATGTTGGTGCAGGCAACAGAGGGGACGAGGAAGTGATGGGCAGGTTTGGTATCCAGGACAGGAACGCAGAAGGTTGATGTTGACAGATTTTGCAAAAAGGATGGAAATGGCTGTGGCGAATACTTTCTTCCAGAAGAGACAGGAGCATAGGGTGACATAAAAGTGGAAATAGGAGCACACAGATAGACTACATCTTGTGTAGGCAATGTAATTTGAAGGAAGTCAGTGACTGCAAAGTAGTAATGGGGTGAGTGTTGCCAAACACATAGGATGGTGGTGTGCAGGATGACGCTGATGGTGAGGAAGGTGAAGAAGGCAAAGGCAGAGAAGAAGATAAAGTGGCGGAAGCTGAAAAAGAAAGAGCGTCGTGTTGTCTTCAAGGAGGAGTTGAGACAGGCTTTGAGTGGTCAGGAAGTGCTTCCAGATGACTGGACAACTACAGCTAATGTGAACAGGGAGACAGGTAGGAGAATACTTGGTGTGTCCTCTGGAAGGAGAGGAGATAAGGAGACTTGGTGGTGGAATGAGGAAGTGCAGGAGTGTGTACAAAGGAAGAGGTTAGCTAAGAAGAAGTGGGACATTGAGAGGACTGAAGAGAGTAAACAGGAGTACAGGGACACACAGCGTAAGGCGAAAGTAGCGGTGTCAAAGGCCAAATAGAGGGCGTATGATGAATTGTATGATAGATTGGACAGTAAGGAGGGAGAAAATTATTTATACAGGTTGGCACAGCAGAGAAATAGAGATGGGAAAGATGTGCAACAAGTTAGAGTGATTAAGCACGTGATTCAAATTTAGCAATTGGCTGAGGGCTTTTGTTTGTCCCTCTTGCTGATTGGTTGCAGATGTGTCCACCTCTTTTTTTTTCTTCGCAAACGTCATCAACGTGATTGCTTGAATTGTGAATTCATGTTTTTTCGTGTGTTTTAATGATTATTTAAGCGCGATGATGTCACTCAAACACCCTGCATCTTCTGTCTCAACTCCTCTGGTAAGGAACTTAAGTGCTTTATTTATTCAGAAATATTATCATAGTACAAAATCAAAAAGTTTTTATTAATCATTACAACACTTTACTGCATTAATGAGTAAGACTGGCGAGAGAATGTGTTTAATAACAATACAATGACTTACTACTTGTAATAACAATAAAAAAATAAATAATTATAATAATAATAATAATAATCATAATAATGCCTCTAGTGGGCAATTCTTGAAGCTCAGGTGACAAAGTCTCTTTCGGTCCTCACCTGTACCACGAAGTCTCTTCCACGGAAATCCGCGATGGTTCTGGGTAGACGTGTTCGTCCCCACACGAACCTGAGGAATAGCGAACGCTCCGTGTTTGAGAACGACTCCATCACCTCCCAGAACCATTGGATGAGCGGCGCAGTTGGCTCCACCCCTTTATACGTCGCCACTGACTTCAGCAGATGGAGTGGGATGTCAGGACTGCCACATACCTGAAACACATGGCGTATAGCACTGTTACTCCTCTACAGCATCGGGGGCGGAGCGGCTCTGCCCTTGTGTGGGGCTAAGTGGACAGCGGACTTGTGTTATTTCCTTAGACATTGTCAATCTGTTCGAAGTGGAAAACATTTGTGTCCATGTGTGATCTCACCATGGTCTCAAGCTCGTATCCAGTGAAGAGTGAGAGGAGTGGAACGGGCACCACTCGGGCCATACCCTCTCGCACCGCAGCCACCTGCTCGTCAAATTCGTGCAACCTGAAAAGCACCACAACAACAACTTCTAATTATTCAGATTCTGGGGGTTCCCTATCCGCATCTGTACATGCTGCGTCCTTACCGGTAGTTAATGGCGAGACGCACGTACTCAGCTCGGTTCTCGAGGCTGATGTGGGAGTATTTGGAGCTGAGCTGGACCTCATGACCACATGCATTGGGTACGGTGAAGGATAGCGGGATGGCCTCAAACTCCTCCGCGGATGCCTCATTATCTCTGATATACATCAGACCTGGAATAAAGTCTTTATCCACCTGAACACAGACACATACACACGAATACAGTAGGACATAAAAACATGGCTTCAAACACTAACAAAGGCAATCAGTTCTCAAATTCTTGGAGTTGATGGCCAGACGAGTCAAAAGTCAAACTTCTGGAAGAATTGGTTCCCATTACCTCTGGTGTGCACCTAATACAGCATTCCAACAGTTACACGTGGTGGTGTCACGGTGTGGGGGTGCTTTGCTGCTTCAGAACTGCGATGACTTGGCATAAAATGTACCGTATTTTCCGGACTCTACGACACTCCGGAGTACAAGTCGGATTGGCCAAAAAAAATGCATAATAAAGAAAAAAAAATCATATATAATTCTCGCTGAACTACAAGTCACAAACTCATGGAAACTGTCTACCTTGGCTTGGAAATCTGCTGGTGGTTTTCGTGACGTTGTGGTTCTCGCTCTGATAGAGAGGCGGTTGCGTTGCATCAAGCGGTAACACCAAGAAAGTCCTCACGCAAAGTCATTTATATTCATCTCCTTGACAACTACCTGTGTGGAGACGCAACTGCACTGTTGACAAGCCCCTCCCTGAGGCATATTGCTCAAGGACCCATGTGCAAACTTGTTCCTCTAGCTGTGGCCATCTAGCTTTTAGCCTGCGATCAGCTTTTTTTTTGTTTGTTTTCTTTATTGCAGTAATTAAAATAATCTCCGTTTTTCTCCAGTTCCTCACAAGTCTCCCATTCACTCCAAACTTTCTTTCTGCTGCTCGATTACCATTTTCTGCTGCGTATTTCACTACTTGCAGCATGGAATCCACAGAACAGGATTTTCTTTTTGATGACACTTCTTCAGTGGTACAGGATGAGCAGGTACTGGTACCTAAGCCTAGAGTGCCCTCTTGCAATTGTGATTGTAAAAATAACAAACGTGAAATTATGTTTGTTATTACTCGGACAAACAGAATTATATGTAATAATTTCACATATAAGTCGCTTTGGAGTATAAAGTCACACCTGCAGCCAAAGTATGAAAAAAGTGCGACTTGTAGTCCGGAAAATACAGTACTTGAGAATTTCCCTCTGGGACTAATGAAGGAAGGGAGTGAGTGAGTGAGTGTATCAATCTATCCATCTCTGAGAGAAAAATTAACACAGTGCTTCAAAAAAAAGGAAGGGAAAAAAAAAAAAAAAAAAAACTACAGTGAGTCGTTGACTTCCGACCGCTTTTGGTTCCGGCAGCCCGGTCGTAAATCGATCTGGCCGTATGTCGACTTTCCATCTAAATACACTCACGCCACACAAAAACAGATGAATAAATCTTGTGCATTTAAATCTATACATCTATTTTCAATTCCACGTCATTGTAACACGCAGCAGAGAGCCAATCCTTTCTGTACTCCACTGTGTGGGCAGGTCCGATACCGTCAAACTCTAATTTTATTGGATTATAACAACAGCCACAGACTGCGCGTGTTCTTTTTGAGTAAAGATATAAATTTCCCTCGTTTTGATCAGCTCATTTCCAGCTGGCAAGCAAACACAAATGGACAGACATGGAAAAATTTCAACCCGCAGAGCAGCTGATTGCCAAAACACTGCAGCGTGTGAGTCCAATAAAATTAGAGTTTCAAGGTATCGGACCCGCCCGCCCACACAAAGGATTGGCTCTCCGCTCGCGCCACAGTGACGTGGTATTGAAAGTAGATGAATAAATTTGCTCTGAGCAGTTAGAAAGTGAAGCTGCATCATCTCCTGCTTGGCCTTCGAAGATGCTGGCACTGCCGGCAGCGCAAACAACTGTCGTATGCAGCACTGCACTGAATCATGCTTCACCACTTTTGCGGTCGTAAAGTCGATCAGACGTAACTCGCATAAGTCGTAAGTCGATGACTCACTGTAACTTGATTCAGTAGAGTTTTTGAATGGATGGAAGTTTAAGGTCTTCATAAAAGATTCTTCTCCCCGTTTCCAAATAAATCCCGACAACTAAAGCATGCGTCTGTGCAGAACTTCTGAGAGGCTGCCCAACACATCGGTTTAAAGCTTGAGGCGTATGAGCACTCCGATATCAACCAGGTCACTTTCTTTTAAAAAGGTAAACCCCACTGTTTTGAAATTCTCACCCTACTACAGGAAGGTTTTCCCGATCTGGAACGTTTTGGTTATGTGGAACACTTTGGATGACCCTCTGTGTGGTGATAACGGAGCGATTGTTTGCGGAGAACTCTTCAAAGGCAGGGGGCGCTCCCTACAACGCCTTGTTGGTGAGTCAGGACGGTTGAGGCTGATTTATCAACAGACCTGAGCACGGCCACACCGAGTTTCATGTGTAAGAACAATGAATAAAAAGTCAATTATATGATGCTTCATGTGTGTAAACTACGAGAGAACAAAGAGACGCAGGTCCAGAGTTTATAGCTGCTATAATATAAATGAGACTTGTGCTACAATGGACGTTAAACACCAATACGAGTGTCTTTTAGAACGAATTTTCCATGATACTCGCTTCAATCCTATCAAAAATGTGCTCCATCCAAAGAGCAAAATTTTAATTTACGAGCTCTGCTGGGGAAATGGCTTTTCCGGGCTGATTAGCCTCGCATTCTTCTGCGTGTATTCCTCTGCGCTCCAAGAACACCTTGCGCAATACTTCTCAATTATTTTCTGTGATGCCCCCTATAGAAAGAAAAAAAATCTCCCCCTCAGCACCCCACACAGGACTACAAATAGTGTTCACTGCACTTCATATCATTTGCTTTGTGCTTTTTCCCTGTGACACAGTGAGAGCGCCACCGCCACCTACTGTAGAGGATGCCCAAGTACACTGAATTTTTGTACAATATGGCAAAAAAGCATGTTCCCCGAGGACACCCCCACCCCACCCCCAACCATACCAAGGAGTCACGCCCCCCAATTTGAAAAACACTGGCCTTGTGGCAGCTCACCACGAGCCTTTCCTCGCTGTCATTCGTAGCGTGCACACGCACAAAATCCTCCTCCTCCTGTTATGCATCACCTCATGCCTGCCCACGTGACATCTTTGCCGCAGTCGATGATCGGAAGGGTTAGTCATCATCATCATCTTCTTCCGCTTAGTCCAGGGTCGGGTCGCGGGGGCAGCAACCTTAGCAAAGAGGTCCAGACATCCCTCTCCCGAGCTACTTCCTCCAACTCTCCCGGGGGGACACCGAGGCGGTCCCAGACAAGCCGAGAGACATAGTCCCTCCAGCGTGTTCTAGGTCGACCCCGGGGTCTCTTCCCGGTTGGACATGCCCGAAACACCACACCAGGGAGGCGTCCGGGGGCATTCTGACCAGATGCCCGAGCCACCTCAACTGGCCCCTCTCAATGCGGAGGAGCAGCGGATCTACTCCGAGCTCTCCCGGATGGCGGAGCTTCTCACCCTATCTCTAAGGGAGAACCCGCCACCCGGTGAAGGAAGCTCATTTCAGCCGCTTGTATCCGTGATCTTGTTCTTTCGGTCATTACCCAAAGCTCGTGACCATAGGTGAGGGTTGGAACGTAGATCGACTGGTAAATTGAGAGCTTCGCCTTGCGGCTCAGCTCCTTTTTCACCACAACGGACCGGTACAGGCACCGCTTAACAGCGGAGGCTGCAGCGATCCGTCTGTCGATCTCTTGCTCCATCCTTCCCTCACTCGTAAACAAGACCCCAAGATACTTAAACTCCTCCACTTGGGGCAGGACCTCATTCCCGACCCGGAGGGTGCATTCCACCATTGTCCGACTGAGAACCATGGCCTCGGACTTGGAGGTACTGATCTTCATCCCGGCTGCTTCGCACTCAGCTGCGAATCGCTCCAATGAGAGCTGGAGGGCCCGACTTGATGAAGCCAAAAGGACAACATCATCCGCAAAGCAGAGACGATATCCGATGGCCACCAAACCAGAACCCTCATCGCCTCGACTGCGCCTAGAAATTCTGTCCATAAAAATTATGAACAGAATCGGTGACAAAGGACAGCCTTGGCGGACTCCAACTCCCACTGGAAACGAATCCGACCTGCTGTTACCAATACGGACCAAACTCTGGCTCGGTGATACAGCGACCGAATAGCTCGTAGCAACGGATCCGGAACGCCGTATTCTCGGAGCACGCCCCACAAGATCTTTCGAGGGACACGGTCGAAAGCCTTCTCCAAATCCACAAAGCACATGTGGACAGATTGGGCAAACTCCCATGCCCCCTCCAGAATCCTGTGGAGCGTATAGAGTTGGTCAAGAGTGCTGCGGCCAGGGCGCAAACCACATTGTTCCTCCTGAATCCGAGGTTCGACTATCGGTCGGATCCTCCTCTCTAGTACCCTGCATAGACTTTCCCAGGTAGGCTGAGGAGTGTAATTCCCGATAATTGGAACACACCCTCCGGTCCCCCTTCTTAAAAATTGGGACCACCACCCCAGTTTGCCAATCCAGAGGTACAGCCCCCGATGACCACGCGATGTTGCAGAGACGTGTCAACCAAGACAGTCCTACAACATCCAGAGCCCTGAGATATTCCGGGCGGATCTCGTCCAACCCCGGAGCTCGACCACCGAGGAGCTTTTTGACACCCTCAGTGCCCTCCACTCCAGTGATGGGCGGACCCTCACCCGAACCCCCAGGGTCTTCCTCTTCCACGGAGGGCGTGTTGGTGGGATTGAGAAGGTCCTCAAAGTATTCCCTCCACCTCTCAACAACATCCCCAGTCAAGGTAAGCAGCTCCCCACCTCCACCGTAAACAGTGTTTGTGAAGAACTGCTTCCCCTCCTGAGGCGTCGGATGGTGGCCCAGAACCTTTGAGGCCAACCAATAATCACTCTCCAGGCCCTCACCGAACTCCTCCCACGCCCGAGATTTTGCATCTGCGACAGCCTCGGCTGCAGCACGCTTGGCCTGCCGGTACCCGTTTGCTGCCTCAGGAGTCCCACAGGCTAATAAAACCCGATAGGCCTCCTTCTTCAGCTGGACGGCCCCCTTCACCGCAGGTGTCCACCACCGGGTTCGGGATTGCCGCCCACGACAAGCACCGGCGACCTTACGGCCACAGCTATGGGCTGCCGCCTCAGCAATGGAGGCACGAAACATGGCCCATTCGGATTCCATGTCCCCGCCTCCTCCGAACGTGGTTGTAGCTCTGCCGGAGGTGGGAGTTAAAGGCCTCTCGGACAGGGGCTCCGCCAAACGTTCCCAGCAGACCCTGATTACACGCTTGGGCCTGCCAGGTCTGGAAGGCAACCTCCCACACCACCGAAGCCAACTCACCACCAGGTAGTGATCGGTAGACAGCTCAGCTCCTCTCTTCACCCGAGTGTCCAGAACATATGGTCGCAAGTCCGATGACACGACTACAAAGTCAATCATCGAACTGCGACCTAGGGTGTCCTGGTGCCAAGTGCACTTATGGACACCCTTATGTTCGAACATGGTGTTCGTGATAGACAAACTGTGACGAGCACAGAAGTCCAACAACGACACACCATTCGGATTCAGACTGGAGAGGCCGTACCTACCGATCACACCCTTCCAGGTCACACTCGCGTCGCCCACATGGGCGTTGAAGTCTCCCAAGACAACGAGCGAGTCTCCCGAGGGAGCGTTCTCCAACACCCCCCCCAAAGACTCCAAAAAGGGTGGGTACTCTGAACTGTCATTTGGTGCATAAGCACAAATAACAGTCAGGACCCGTCCCCCACCCGAAGACGGAAGGAAGCTACCCTTTCGTCAACCGGGAGAACCCCAACATTTGGGCACCGAGGCGGGGGCAACAAGAATACCCACACCGGCTCGCCGCCTCTCCCCATGAGCAACTCCAGAATAGAAGAAGGTCCAGCCTCTTTCGAGATGGATGGTTCCAGAGCCCAAGCTATGCGTTGAGGTGAGCCCGACTATATCTAGTCGGTATCTCTCCACCTCACGCACCAAATCAGGCTCCTTTCCCGCCAGAGAGGTGACATTCCATGTCCCGAAGGTCAGAGTAAGTAGCCGAGGATCAGTCCGACAGAACCCATGCCTTTGGCTGCCACCCAACTCACACTGCACCCGACCCCTAAAACTCCTCCCACGGGTGGTGGGTCCATGGGAGGGCAGGGTTAGTTGGCTTATTGTTTATTCTTGTTTTATTATTTATTATTAATTATTATTAATGTTAATGTACATGTATTATTATTGTTATTATTATATATGTATTGTTTTTACATATTTATCTTTAATATATCAAGTGAAATATGCGTGTTTGTGTCAGGTTATGCGAGTTTGGGAGGGGGTTGGAACGGATTCATTGGCTTTCTCTTTCCGATGGGAATTTTTGTTTTATCTAACCAACATTTTGACGTGAGCTCGACCTCGGAACGGATTAATTTCGTACCTCAAGGTAGCACTGTATAAATAAACAGTGTGGCACGTTTTTAATAAAACTGCAGTCATTGGTGGTTTGCTGAGGTGTTTGTGGCATAAAACTAAACCTCAGCACTGATGGTCTCCCTGCATTATAGCACACAGTTTACTTATCTTACACAGTTCAGTTCAATACAGTAAAACAAATGACGACAATTTTAATCACCTTCAAAATCTTGTGTGTGGATCTTTTCTTGTGAAACCTTTTAACAGCTTGAGGCATGAGGACATGAACAAGAGCAGCTCTGTGAGTAAAAGGCCACGGAGCACTCAGGAAAAGCTTCTGTCTACATGATCCTTCATCTCATGATTACAACGTGGACTCTCTGCTACCCCCCCCCCCCCCCCACACACACACACACACACACACACGACTAAACATTGTCTGGTGGATAAAAGTTCATCCACATACCGATGTTTGATGCTGAACTGAACCTGTGGTTCTACACACACGCCATAAGCACATTATATATCTTGTGAGTATTTAACAGTCATATCTATAAAGTGTGAGATAATACGCACATACAGAATATAATATCCGTTCATCACCATCACGACACTGTGGGCACATTATGATTTAATAGTTATATACTGACTGTATATCATATATTCTCGTTGTGTATATGTTTGGCAAGCAACACGAAACGGGGCAGAGTGATTAGCACATCCGCCACACAGAAGGTCCCGAGTTCATGTCCCGGGAGTTCCTGCATGGAGTTTGCAGGTACAGCGGTTCCCTCCCACAGTCCAAAAACATGCAGATTTATCTCGCTAGCTGTTCCAGACTGCACCTAGGTGCGAATGTAAACGATGGGTGGGTGATTGTGTGTTTTGGCTAGGCGATGGACTGGTGAGCTGTTCAGGGTGTACCCCACCCTTCACCCAGAGTTGGCTGAGATAAGGTCTTTCCTAATCCTTGCGACCCAGATGGGATTAAGCAGTTCAGCAAAACAAAACGATGAAAGGCCAAGCCGTGTATTATAATGCATTATAACACCAAGAACAATCAGAATGAGTTCCCAGTGAATCACACAGGCAGGAGTACACAGTTCATCAGGTCAGAACACAACACTAGCACATATGATATATAGTGTATTATTACCCGAAGTATTTACGGTTAATAAAGTTTCTGAATAGGTCTTATAACATCAGGAGCAGACAGTCACATTGTAATACATTAGGCCAGCCTGAAGAATATCTTTGTTGGCGCTAACACGGCCGGTTGGGCCGAAGTTGCAGATAAAAACCCGCACCTGAGCATTCAGAGAAACAAAAAACATATACCAGCCAGTTGTTTTGAGAGAAAAAAAAAAAAAAAAAAAAAAAAAAACGCATCCCCCCTCTCTCATTTACTCCCAATAAACAAAAGCATGCTCACCTCTGCGCCAGACTCACATTACATCACCGCTTCTTTGGTTTGTAACGCTCTCTCACTTTCTCCCTCTAAAACTCTGTTTTGTACTCATTCCGGCTGAGGGGCGTGGCTGAGCTGCTTGGACTTAATGCAGTTAATACCTGAATTCAGTCATCTCATGCCTAATGCAATACATTCTTCTCGTGGGCATTTTTGAAATGTTTTTCAAAGAGAGTGCATTTAAAGGTGTTTTTATATGTATGCTGTATCATGTTTATATTTTATTATCAATAAAGATCACAGTAAAAAAATAAAGTTTTTCTTAATCATTACTACATTTTACTAAATTAATACTGAATTAATGAGGGTACAGAACTCGCGGATTATCTCGATTCACGGGAGGGCCCGGAACCGAACCCCCGCGAATGTCGAGGGCCTACTGTACTACAAATCTTGATCTCAGATACTCTATGTGCAACTGACAAAAGTTCCTATTTTCAATGTACTACTAAATCAAGGGCCAAAAAATTTGAGCATAATCTCTCCTTACGTTGCCCTAACCTGGGCACTCCAAGAGGCATGTGCCCAGTTTTATCCCCCCCACCACCACTCGTTTAGCCATTCCCACCGCCACATATTTCTAGATGTCTTTTCCAATTCTTTTGTATTGTAGCCTTCCGATAAAAACTTCATATTCACAGTATTTCTAGTGGTTCTTGCTGGCGACAAGGCAATATTTTAGGCAGCATGTGCATGCGAGGCTCACAGAAACAACAGGTTTTATAATAGCTTGCATTTTAACTTGGCCCTAAGAATGAGGAATACTGGGAAAGACTGTTGTTGTATTCCATTGGGGTTTTTTTGTGCTTGACAGAAATGTGCGCATCCGAATGTAAAAAATGCTTGACGAACTTGACGAAAATGCCCATCTCTGTAATCCCTATGTGCTATATAATCCCGTGATTCAACGCGCAGTCACAGCCACACGGCAGTCTTCAGTCTTGGGAAAACCGGAATTTCCGGCATATGCCGGAAAACTTGCACCCCTGTAATTATAAACCGCTAGCAACAGCGTGGAGCGTGACGAAGGTATCTGTTAGTTGAGTGCAATATTAAAAGTTGATATGTTGAAGAAACCTTGATACTCTGTCTGTCTGTCTTCCTTTCGGCTTTTTCCCTTTTACTCAGGAGTCGCCACAGCGAATCATTTTGATTCGCACGTTTAATTTGGCAGAGATTTTTACGTCGGATGCCCTTCCTGTCACAACCCTTTTAGCAAGGGATAGAAACACGCTGACGACTTTGCAGCTCCTCTTTCCGAAAGTCAGCAATGGTTCTTTTACATGCCTCTCACCATAGACAGTGAGAGACATGGCCCGCCTTTGATAACCCAGTTAGCCGCACTGGGGGGACAGTGACAACCTTGTGGAGAGTGGGACTCGAACCCCCAACCTTTGGATCAGCGATCCAGCGCCCTATACCACTAGACCACCACTGCCCCTGAAGAAACCTTGATACTCTGTTGATTACAATATTAAAATAATAAACTTTGATATTCATTATGTTGACAAGATGTAAAGTAAGGTAGGTAAAGTCTGTTGGGTTTTTACACCTGAGCCTAGTCGCTCATCAGGCCGGTGCTTATCCCCGGTTTCTGTTTCTGGGTGAACAGAGGCACACTTGTGGTTGAGACCTTGCCCAAGGTACTTAGCACAGTGAGGGTCTCAGTGAGATTCGAACTCACAACCTCCCAATCATGAGCACAGTACCCTCACCACTACACCACCGGCCCCACTTGTTGACAAGATATTGATTTCATTCTACAAACGCTCCCCAACTTGCGCTTTAGTTCGGTTCCGGACGGCCGAACATAAGGTGAAAAAAAAAACGTAAGTTGTTACTGTATGTTCCAGTGATGTATGACATTCATACTGTACTATACATCCATAAATACCATTACCGTATCTCATAAAACACCCCTAAACCAATTATTATAAACATAACATTGTAAAATAATATCAAATATATCAAATAATATCAACATTAATTTCAAATAAATTAAATTCAAGCAAAATAATTAAAAATTTTCTGCTTGTAAATGGTTCCGATGGTCGAGGCATTTGGAAGAAACATGCAACATTCACATGTTTTTCACCAGCATCAATTTTCTTGATAATAGCCATCTTTATTTCTAACGAGACGGCTTGCTGCTTTTTCTGATAACCACTATCATGAGTAGGCTTACGCTTCTGACCAACCACATTTGCTTAGGGTTCCAAAAGTCCGCAAAACACTGTAAACACAAAGATCACAGAGACGACGTCTTAACACAAGGGTAACACACGGTGAACTAGAAGGAAGGGGATGTTCAGTCTGTCGTTTGTAAACAATGAACGCAACCATCATATGGAAGTAACGTATTACGTCAGCGTACTACGTAGTTACGTCTCGTACTACAGAGAGCACGTTTTTTTTTTTGTTTGTTTGTTTTTTTTTTTACGTAAAATCGAAAAATACGTAAAACGAATAAACGTAAGTCAGGGAGCGTCTGTACTATGTTTACATCACATGCATAATATAGCATGATCTTTTCCTTTCAGCTTTTTTTTCAGGGGCTGTTACCAGTGAATCATCTGATTGGCATGGTTGATTTGGATCATGGGTTTTTAGGTCGATACCCTTCCCGACACAACCCTTTAGCAAGGGACAGAAACATGCTGATGGCGAAACAGCTCCTTTTTTACGAAAGTTAGCAATGGTTCTTTTACATGAACCTCACACCATCAACAGTGAGAGACATGGCTGGCCTTTGATAACCAGGTTAGTGCACTGGGGCGACAGTGATAACCTTGTGGAGAGTGAGACTCAAATCCCCAACCTTAGGATCAGCGATCCAGCGGCCTTTACCACCAGGCCACCGCTGACCACATAATATAGCATGATGTATGAAAAAAATTTCCCCGCAAAACCCGAGTTGCCTGCACAGGCAAAGAATAATAATTTCCTCCCTGAAATCTTGTGAATTTTTATCATGATACTGTCGGCTCCCTACTTATGAAGCCCCCTGTGTACAAAATCCCCGGGTTACAAAGAACATTTTCCTAAGTTTACGTCCCCGGGAAACAAAAACAACCCCCTCTTATGAAAAGACGTTCAAAATTCAAACGCGCCAATCAAACTTTCACACGATGCACGAGTTTCTCTCTCATTGGCTGTCTCTCAACAGCCCGCCACGCTGGCCTCCCACTGGCTAGGAGGGATGATGCAGAACCAGAAAGAGACCTTAAAGCGGAAATACAGTGAGGATCGCTGATCTTTCAAAAGTTACTGTAATTCCGCTTTAAATAAAACATCCCGTCCATGTGTGTGTGTCCGCGTGTGACAGAGAGAGAGAGAGAGAGAAGCTTAACTCTTTAGTTTTTTAATTGTTTATTCGGTAAATGTTGAATAAATGTTGGCACATTTGAGCTCATCTGGAATTCCGATCCCTCAAGGAATCAAGTTAAAGTTGAGTTTGGACCTCCTTTGTCAAGCAGGGAATGCGCTTTGAAATCCACGTCTTGTGGGCATGGCCCGCAACGCAAGAATAAACATGTATACATTGTAATGCGTCTATGTGTGTGTGAGAGGGTGTTTGTGTGTGTGTGTGTGTGTGTGTGTGTGTGTGTGTGTGTTAATAAAAAATGTTTAATAATGGTTTAATTAATAAATGTTAATAAAATGGTTTAATATCTTAATAAAATGTTTAAATCGTTTAATAAATAATTTTCTTTAATTTTAACACATATTTCATACAAAATTGGTGTACTTTTATCATTTTTAAAGGGTTTATCCAGTCCAAAGACTGCAGCCTTGGAACGAATCAGGCGTTTAACATGTAAAATGTGACCCCTACTGACGAAATCACAGCATTACGAAAAAGGCGCTGGAACGGATTAATTTCGTAGGTCGGGGGCCGACTGTATTGCCAACAAATAATTTTTTAAGCCTGGCCTTATAACACCATGTTTGATATGTTGTCATCTGCCATGCCTACCCAATCTTGACTTCATCCTGATTGGTCAGTCCTTTGCGCTTTTAATCAACCCCCAACCCAACGCAATTTTTGCGGTAACACAGAACATGAACTCATTAAACGGACAATTAAACTAACAGGACAGGTGATATAAAAACAGGTGGAAACCAGTGAGTTTATTTCCTCTTTACAGGAGCCACATTACTCACACCAATCGACAAAGACATCTAATAAGGGTTTCGCTTTTTCGGCAGTGCCTATTTCTTTATATTAGTTGTTATGAACAGTTATATCGGAGATATAGTGCATATTACAGTGTATGTGCTTATCTAATAATCATCAAGAAAATGGCAGCGTGCAAAGCATACGGCTGCACAGGAATCACAGAAAAAAAACATGATGGCGTTTCCTGAAAACGTTTCCTTTCGGACGGACCACTTCAACTCGACATGCTATCGGTGTGACCTCCAGGCAGAACTACTCAATACGAAAGCCCGAGCATTGACACCTAAAACTAGATGCTATGTTGATGGAGTTCCTCCATACAAAAGTCAAAGGATGACGGATGGGGCGGCGCCAAGATAGCATTAAAGTAAATGCTAAGAGGCCTCAACATGGGTCCCCCCCCCATCCCTGAAACATCACTTGCTGCTTGTTTACTTGATCTCGACGACCTGATGCAACGAGTTCAGCCACCTTTTGGGGGGTGGGCATGTTTGTCCTGCATTGGTTCAGTCCCCACAAATTATCCATGGCAAAATACAATGCAGTATGGTGCTTTTTAAAAGATCATTTAATGTAAAATAAGCATTTGTCGCTTAAATGTATCACATTACGCACAAGTTGCACTGCAAGAGTGAACAATACTGTTCCTAAAAGATCACAAAGGAGTCGTACGTACCTCACTGAGATCAGCGATGGTGAGGTTCATGCCAGCGAGCTGCTTCCACACGGGTTCAGCCAGGTAGAGACTGAGAGGACTTCCTGTACGGATCGCGATACCGAGGAGCACTCCTACACATGCACACACACGCACACTCAGATCATAAGAAGCTACAGAAAGCAGTGTGTGTACGTGGTGAGTGTTTACCTAAGAATCGAAACATGCTCATGTGGAGTGGACTTTTCGCCACAGGATTGAGCAGGAAACAGTCTCTGTTCGCGCCAGACTCATCTCGACCGTTCGGAGTCACGATGAGCAACGGAGTCAGACCATTCTGTAGCTCCTCACACATCTCTGCTATAGACTCACTGTAACCTCCTCCACAGTCATCAACAGACTCCCCTAAACACAAACACACGCACACACACACACACACACACACACACACACGATCTACGTTAACCTCTGAAGTTTGAATAACTCCGCTTTATGTTCGTTTTGTAGTTTGTTATTAGAGCTATATTATTATTTAATATTGTATACATCTGCTTAATGCCAGCTTCACGCTAAACCTTGCTCTGAGAATGTGGAACATCTAACTTTGAAGTTGCGGCCATTTTTTTTACCCAACAAAACAATGGGCATAAATATATATATAATATATAATATAATATATTGCAATTTCTTTTATTGTGGTTATCTACTGATTTATTTATTGTATTATTATTATTATTATCATTATTTTTATTACTTTTGTTGTTATTATTGTATTGTTTGCAGGGTCTGTGTAAGGTCCTTTTAGATATAGAGTTTTTATGTGTTTATTTTATAGCAATTTGTGTGAACAACCGCACAAGAATTCCTATGTGTGTAAAAAAAACAAAAAACAAATGGCGATTAAAAATCCTGATGTATATTCTTTTCCTTTCGGCTGTCCCCTTCAGGGGTCGCCACAGCGAATCATCTGCCTCCATCTTCACCTTATCCTCTGTATCTTCTACTCTTACGCCAACTAACTTCATGTCCTCCGTCACCACATCCATAAGTCTTCTCTTTGGTCTTCCTCGAGGCCTTCTGCCTGGTACTTCCAACTTCAGCATCCTACTACCAATATACTCACTAATCCCTCCTCTGTACATGTCCAAACCATCTCAATCTAGCCTCTCTGACTTTGTCTCCAAAACCTCTTACATGTGCTGCCCCTCTGATGTGCTCATTCCTGATCCTATCCATCCTCGTTACTTCCAAAGAGAACCTCAACATTTTCATCCCTGCTACCTCCAGCTGCCTCTGCCTCCTCCTCAGTGCCACGGTTTCTAAACCACAGATGGCCTCAATACCGTCTTGTAAACTTTTCATTTTTAATTTTATATATATATATATATATATATATATATATCTTCTTTTCCTTTCGGCTTTTCCCTTCAGGGGTCGCCACAGCGAATCATCTGCCTCCATCTCACCCTATCCTTTGCATCTTCTTCTCTTACACCAACGACCTTCATGTCCTCCTTCACCACATCCATGAATCGTCTCTTTGGTCTTCCTCTAGGCCTTTTGCCTGGTAGTTCCAGCCTCAGCATCCTATTACCAATATACTCACTATCCCTCCTCTGTACATGTCCAAACCATCTCAATCTAGCCTCTCTGACTTTGTCTCCAAAACATCTTACATGTGCTGTCCCTCTGATGTGCTCATTCCTGATCCTATCTATCCTCGTTACTTCCAAAGAGAACCTCAACATTTTTATCTCCGCTACCTCCAACTCTGCCTCCTGTCTTTTCTCCAGGGCCACTGTTTCTAACCCATACAACATCGCTGGCCTCAACACCGTCTTGTACACTTTTCCTTTCATTCCTGCCGATACCCTCCTATCACACATCACACCGGACACTTCTCTCCAACCATTCCAACCTGCCTGCACACGCTTCTTCACCTCTTTTCCACACTCTCCATTGCTCTGGATTGTTGAGCCTAAGTACTTAAAATCCTCCACCTTCCTTATCTCTGCTCCCTGTAATCTCACCGTTCCTCTTTGGTCCTTGTCATTCATGCACATGTATTCTGTCTTACTGAGGCTAATCTTCATTCCCCTCCTTTCCAGGGCATACCTCCACCTCTCTAGATTTTCCTGCACTTGTTCTCTGCTCTCACTACAGATCACAATGTCATCTGTAAACATCATAGTCCATGGGGAATCTTGTCTCACCTCGTCTGTCAGCCTATATAGGTGGAGCCGGTGGTGTAGTGGTTAGTGTTGGGCTCATGATCGAGGGGTTGCGAGTTCAAATCCTATGAGACCCTCACTGTGCTAAGACCCCTGGGCAAGGTCTCAACCACAAGTGTGCCTCTGTTCACCAAGCAGTATAAATGGTTACCAGTAAAACTATACTGGGAAGGTAACCTGCGATGGACAGGCATCCCATCCAGGGGGAGTTGTACTCCTAGTCACTACACGCTCCGGAAACCGGGGATAAGCACCAGCCTGACCACCCTCGCCACTCCACCACCTGCCCCACAGTTTATATTATGAGCACAAGGGTAACTTTTCTCTGTTCATGTCTATGCTGGCCATATGAGTAACATGTAAATAAGCACATCTGGATACATTTTAGTATCTTTTTCATGAATATTGCCATAGACGTCAAAAAACAACAAGCTGCCATGACTTTTCCTCCAGTTTGTCTATCTCAGAAAGCAATGTTTTGCTATTCCGGTGTGAGTCGCACCAAGGCTGCGCCTCCAACAGCGAGGTTCTCACTTGCATTATTTGAAATGCTTTGAATACTGATTCTATCATCTGGAGGATTTGATTCACATCACTTTGCTTTATAACCTTATTTCACTGCGTTTACCTACGAACTTGACCTTCCAGACACGATGAGGTAGCAGCAGGCTGTCAGGGCTGAAGGAGATCATCTTGGCGCACATCTGCCCAAACACGGACTTGGTACCATCAGGTCCGGCGAGACCCCCTTTACTGCGGGAACGCTTCACCTGAGAAAGGGAGAAAGAGACGCTAATGTAGCTACACAGGTTTGTAACAGGTTTGCAATTGTGTTCATGGTTCCAGCTCATCAACAGAGACTCGCACGCCGGCGACTGCTTCACTGTTTCTTTGGTTGGTTTTCCTTTTCTGTTTTTCTTTCCCTCAAATTCTTTCACATTGTTCACAAATGTTTTTCTTGCTTCCTTCATTTTCTCTTTCTGTGCTTATTCGATCCCAATTCACCGTATTTTTCGGGCCATAAGGCGCACTGGATCATCAGGCGCATTGAGCAAAACAAAAGCCAGATAAATCAAAGTTGATTCAACTCTCACAAATAACCCAACATTGTTCAGATGTAACAATATAAAATATAAAACAATGAACTCACATTTTTTCAGTTCATTCCTCTTCCACAAATCCATCAAATTCTTCATTGAAGACAGTGTTAGAGTTTAACAGTTGCACGAATTCGACATACTGCCCGGATCCCTCTATTTTTTTTGTCATATTATACTATAATATCTATTCCCTCGTGCATGGAGTCAGATCAATAGTGACGGAGATTAGAAGTCTTCCTAGTCGTGACCTCCTCTCAGCCACGCCCCCTTAAAGAGGCAGTGCATTAGTATTGTGTTGATTACAGAATGGAGGTCATTACTCTGAAGGATCTGTATCAGTGTAACTTTAAATTCAAGAAGGTGAATCCGAGGTCTCAGAAGGACACCTCTAGCGGCAATTTATCCTGGTATTTGGCCCTAAAGCCCGGATCCCTCGAACTCACAGCCTAGACACCAATATCGAGCGGTTGGAGTTCTTTAGGTAATCCACAGGAATGATGGTAAGCTCTGAAATAGTTTGCTTCCCTCGGGTTCTGAAAATGTCAGTGAGATGAAGCTGAGGCCGCATCCACACATAAAGCGCACCGGATTATAAAGCGCACCAGATTATAAGGTGCACTGTCAGCTTTTTTTGAAGATCAAAGTCTTTTAAGTGTGCATTATGATCCTGAAAATACGGTGCTTTTTTCTCTTTTCTATACGTCATTTCTGCTTCCTTTCTTTCTTGCTTTTTGGCAGCCTTCACAATTGCTTTCCTTTATTCCAGATTTTTTTCTTCCATTGTATTCTTTTCTTCTTGTTTTGTTTCGTCCTTTCTTTATTTTTTCCATTTCGGGTCTTATTAAATAATTAATCTCCATCCATCTCATGGAGTTAACTTTCCATTCGTTCCCTTTTTCTGCTTTACTTGCATTTCCCCCCATTTCACCTTTTTGAATTCTTTTTTTAGGCCTTGGTTTTCTTTGTTTTTCTCTCCTCCTCTTTCCTTGGCATTCATTCACGATCATTCACAACTTATCCACCTTCCTCCCTTCCTTTTTTCATTTGTTTGCACCTTTCTTGGTCGGGATGTTTGGTCGGGAACATGATCGGGAGTTTATCTTCTTTGTGAGGTTGTCTCCTCTGCTTTTTTTTTGGGGTTTTTTCTCCCCTGTTCTTTTTTCTCGGCTTTTTTTCCCCTTTTGCGCTTCCTGCTTTTGCTTGTTGTTGATAAGGTTTGTTGTGAGATGTTTATTCAACGTTGGCTGAAGGAGTCTCCAGAGTCCAGTGATTCATGACTATGAACCTTAAAACCTCTGACTGAAATATTCATGATGTCAACTAACCCTTGAAACACTTTCTTACTGATGACACAAACAAATCGGTACTGTCCTGGAAAGAGAGCTTTGTGGGTGGGCGTGTACCTGGATTCGGTTGAGCTCGACGACGGGTCCATGCTGTCGGTCTCTTACCATTGTGGCCTGCACAACTTTCCGAAACGCAGCCTCCTGAACACAGAGCGTGGAAAACGCAAATTAATAAAGAATCAAATTAAATAAATCCACACTGTTCACACCCCGGCCAGCAGCGATTAGTGGTGCCGAGCACAGCGTGTACAGTACCATCATGTGGATGTGATTACAACACATCACTGAACCTGCATGTGAGGTCTGAGTCATGTCATGTGATTTACAGTGGAATTACTTTCATGCTTCAGGTCTGCATGGCATGTACAATAAATCCTTCTGAATTCAGCACCTTATTTGGCTTAAAACCATTTGTGGTTTTAAAAACCTGAAAAATGCCACAAACGCAAAATGGCTAACCTCATGTTAAATTACACAAATATGAGCTTGAAGCCCCATATGACAACAAAATTTGGTGTGTACCGATAAAACTGGATTTCCATAATGAAGAGAAGCATCACAGACCTTTTGGCCACACCCATAACAACCTCAACCCCCAGTTTTTAATAACTCACACTTTTGGTAAATATAGCACCACCTAACATAGAAACCGGGGAGAAGCACCGGCCCAGTGGTTCAGGTGGAAAAAGCCCAAAGGACTTTACCTTACCTTGGTGGGGCTGGTGGCTGCACTCATGATCGGGAGGTTGTGAGTTCAAATCCCAGTTAGACCCCACTGTGTTAAGACCCCTGGGCAAGGTCTTAACCACCAGTGTGCCTCTGTTCACCCAGCAGTATAAATGGGTACCAGTAAAATATACTGGGAAAGTAACCTGCAATGGACTCGCGTCCCATCCAGAAGGAGTTGAACTCTTGGTCGCGTCACACTACAGAAACCGGGGATAAGCACCGGCCTGATGAGCCTCTAGGCTCGGGTGTAAAAATCCCAAAAGGACTTTACCTTACCATGCCCCCCTTCCCCCATTTTAAATAGCTACAGACACTCCCCGCTTTACGTATTTTTCGATTCAAAAAAAAAAAAATTCTGTCAAATTTTGAGTTTAGCGTGCTCTCTGTAGTACGAGATGTACCTACGTAATACCGTTATACACTACTTATGCATGACGCTGCGTCCATTGTTCACAAACGACAGACTGAACATGCCCCTCCTTCTTCCCAGTTCACCACCTACTAGTGATAATGGTAATCAGAAAAAGCGGCAAGCCATCTCGTTAGAAATGCTGGTGAAAAACATGTGACTGTTGCACGTTTCTTTCAAATGGCTCCACCGACCATAGGAACCATTTACAAGCAGAAAGATCGCATCACAGAGCATGTTAAAGGTTATATTTGATACTGTATTTGATATTTGATGAGTGAATTTGATTAAAATTTATCCATTTGAAATTATTTTTCTTGAATTTAATTTATTTGAAATTTATGTTGATATTTGATACATTTGATCTTATTTTACAATGTTATGTTTATAATAATTGATTTAGGGGTGTTTTATGAGATACAGTAAAGGTATTTATGGATGTATAGTACAGTATGAAGTATGAACGTCATGTGTCACTGGAACATACAGTAACAACTTACGGGTGGTTTTTTTTGTTTGTTTTTTTTTACTTTTTGTTCGGCCGTCCGGAACCGAACTAAAACGTAAGTCGGGGAGCGTCTGTAATACTTTTGGTAAATAAGATGCCACCTCACATGGAAAATTATTCCTATGAATCAAACGAGGTGCTGCTTCAAAGTAATATTTTGCTTTGGAGAAATACAGAGCCAGTGTGACCTCCTGACCTTGCCCTGTGAGATGAGGATACCCCGGAGTGTGTCGAAACCCACAGATGGGCCGTGTCCGGTCTGACCGAGACGCCCCTCCAGGTCGAACATGGGGATGCAGGGGCAGAAGAGCTCAGAGATGTGGTGCAAGAGAAGTAGCCTGTTCCTCAAGGCCATGATGGGGATCTCTTGTACATGGTTATACTCCATAGGGACCTAGAGTGAAAACACACACACACACACACACACACACACACACCTTAATGCATTATATAATCTATACACACAAATATATTTGCATTAGGTCAAGAACGACAGAGATGAAGGCTGGAGGAAGACGTCGAGTAGTGCCCAGTACCTGAGCAGGAAGTTTTCCAGCGTTTGTTGGTTTACTGGTGGACCAGGCAAGTGTGTGTGCAGAGCCACAGGCCACCCTGTTGATCTTCTTGCCCTGCAACGCTCCCACTAACCTGGGCCTCTGAATGGCGTTGGTGGTCCCGTCTCCCAGCTGACCCTCATCATTATCCCCCCATGTGTACACTTCTCCTGACAGGCACAGACACACACAGAGCGATATATACACACCCCTCTCTGTGAAAATTATTTTTCTAGGTATCACACACGTTGGTCCTCAGGGGCGGCGCTAAAGTCACTGTTAAATGCTGACTGGTTACTCAGACTGTCGACGTTAATATCTGCAATTGGTCATATTTCATATTTCACATAGTGAAAGAGTTTTAACTTTAACATTTCAGATTTCCTACCATCCTCAGTGCAGCATACGCAGTGAAGGGAGCCGGTCGCTATAGCGATGACCCTTTTGCCCTGCAAACCCTGGACCTGCCGAGGTCTGCGGACGTGATCATCTGAACCGTGACCTAATCTGTGGTAGTCTCCTTTCCCCCTGAGAACATAGACATACAGACAGACATAATGAGAGCAGTGGATTATTTTGGCACGTGGGCATGTATGTGCGTGTGCACTCACCAGGTGTACACGGTTCCAGATTTGGTGAGAGCTACAGAGAACTGAGAACCACACTCAACCTTTACTACACCCAATCCAGTTAGAGAGTCAATCTGCACACAGACAGTGAAGGGGGAGGGGTTAAAACATACACACAGTATAGATGGATGTGTGTGTGTGAGCTGCTCACTTGCCTTCATGGGGACTTTACAACCGTCACTCCCTCCTCGTCCCAGTTTACCATAATCTCCATCTCCCCATGACCACACCATGTCATCATCTGTCAAACACAGAGTCTGAGCATCACCGCTACCACATGCTACATCGATGACTCTGTGTCCCTGCAGAGCATCCACCTGCGCACACACGCACGCACAGGATGACGATCCACTTCCGAAACAAATCCACAGGAACGATAAGTAGAAGATTTGCAATGTTTATTTTATGCTTCGTTTTGTACACACTGACCAGTTTGGGTTTGAGCTGGTCCTCACTGTCTCCGTGACCCAGTCGACCATAGCGGCCCTTCCCCCAGGTGTAGAGTTCTCCACTGGCTGTGATGCAGGCACTGTGAGCTCCTCCCGCAGCGATATCCACCACCTCCACCCCTCTGAGTGATTCGATCACCCGCGGACGATCACACGGGCTGAGAAGGAAAAAGAAGAAGAGGAAAAATCCTTAAACATTAACACCACCTGCATGGAGTAAACCACTTCAAAACAAATACATGCAACCCTGTCACAGGGCAGAGAAACAGGTCGATGGATACAAAGAGAGAAAGACAGGAAGGCAGACAAAATAGCCTGGCACACAGACAAACAATCAGACAGACAGGTGCAAGACCTGCAGACACACAGGCGGCCAGGTAGACAAATAAATAGACGGGCAGACAGAATAGATAGACGGCTAAACTGACAAACTAAACAGACAGGAAGACAAGACAGACAGTGACCCTATCTCAAATTAATTCGTATATAAATTAACACTATCGAGATAAAAATAACAAGAAATTAAATCAATATGCATCTTTGGACACAGACAAAACCTCTGAAACAAACAGCCTTTCAAACTATAAAACAAATAAAAACCTTCTGCCACATTACCAGCTGTGCGTATGGTGACACCAGCTGGTAGGTTTGAGGAGGGAGCGGGAGAGGGAAAAAAAAAATATCATGTACTCTGAACATGACTATAAAGTAGCATTGGATTTCCCCACACCTCCTGTTTCCATGACCGAGTTTCCCATCCTCCGCCTCCCCCCAGGAGTAGACCTCTCCCTCGGAGGACAGGGCCAGGCAATGTTTCCCCCCGGAGTTCACCGCAACCTTCCTGATAAACACATGCTGGATGGACTCCAGTAGCGTCGGGGTGGACACGGACTCGGTGCCTCCGATCCCCAGGCGTCCCCCGGCTCCGTAACCCGTCGCGTACAGCTGGAACGACCGAAGCAGAACAGACTCATGATATCAGGACTCGCTTTCATTCCTCACCATGTGTGACAAGACAAAGAAGATGCTCATGCTTAGTATTACACACCTTTATTATAATCATTCACTTCTAACTGTATATTATTTCAAATTCAACTAATTTCTCTGAACCCAAACACACCTGAAATCTATACATTACAATTATTACAATGTGAAGGCACAGAAATGAAAATTCCAGGTATATCCAGGTTGAAAATGAACCCTAGGCTCACCTTGCCATCGGCCGTGACGGCGAACAGCGTCTGCTCTCCGCCGATCAGCTGAACAGGTCTCAGGGTTGCCAGGGCCTCTGTTGGTGTGGGAACTTTGACCTTTGCTCCTTCGATGCCGCCAAGTTGTCCGCGATGGTTATGACCCCAACCGTAGATGGTTCCGCTGCCACCCGCGGACAAGGTCCAGTCATCCGGGCGCCTGAGGTGCAGCAGCAGTTAAAAAAATTTTTCTTCAATAAAAAATTTAAACATTTACAAAAGTGTCAGAGGTACAACACCACAGCCATCCATGACCACAAAGGAGAACATCACCAGCTGTGCAAACTGTGTGTGTTGGAGGGGCATACCCCAACTCTTGTCAATCACAACAGATTTTCGAGTCGACTCCCCCAATGCCCCCAACCTCCGGAAGCAACACTTCTTGATACCACAAAAAAAAAAAAAAAAACTTTTTTCAGAAGCACACCTGTTCATCCACTGCACCAGCTGTTCATCGTGTTCCCTCTTGAACAGCTCGTGACTCTCATGAAGCACGTTCATGTTCTCGTGGTCTGCCATCAGCTCACGGATTTTCTTTGAGACCTTAATGTTTAAAAGAAAAACACTTCCTTTTATTATTAACAACGTGACAGGAGGAAAGGCAGTCACCCAAAGAGGTGACGCTATACCTCATCCAGGAATGGGCGTGGCAGGGGCGTTCTCTTATCCAGGGCCACTGCCACTCGTGAGGCGGTGCAGTAGCGACGAAACCACGCCCACTTATGGGTCTCAGCACAGCAAGGAAGTGTGTCCAACTCCAGGTCACATGCAAGGGCCACCAAGACCTGAAACACATTAATAATTTCAAGAATAATATACATGTGGCATCACATGCACACACACACACACACACATGCACACACACACCTTGAAGAAAGGGCTGTGAAGAAGCTGTTTGCCTCCCCTGACTATGGGGTCCTCATACTCGAACTGCCGCTGCAGAGCCTCAGGAAGTCCTTTTACCAGAGCAGCAAGAGCACTTCCTGTAAAACTCTACAACAAACAAACAAAAACAAACCATCATTCACAAAACCACACACACGCGCGCACACCCACCCGCACATGCACACGCACACGCACACCACTCAATATCAAATGTCGCCGAGTCCTGGACTCCGATGACTCACTTTTATTCAATTTCTTTGAAAAGGCCAAATTAGTGGAAAGCCTGTCATCCAATAAAATCACGCTTCGTATCACAAAAATATAAAGTCCAAAAAGCATACAATATTTTAATTATTTTCTTGGAGATCTGGTAGGCAAAGAGTTCGCTGGATAGTTGAAGCCCTGTATTCCATAAAATCCAGTTTTGTGAAAAAAGTATGATTTTTATAAATACAAAACAAAATACTATTAATATTTACAGAATAAATCTGGCTGATTTTTTGTGGAATTAATCGAAACTAAAAACAAGACAAACTCAAAAAATAAAAGGGAAAAAAATGGCATTTACGGCACTCCTTGTTCATTTGTAGAATTCAGGATTGGCACTTCCTGTTTCCGGAAAAGAAACATTTAGGTTTAAAAAAAAAAAAAAATTGTATTAGTTTATATATATATATATATATATATATATATATAAACTAAGTTTTTTGCTGTACAAAAATTCAGGTCACAATATATGAACTTGTATCAAAGAAGTAAATTAGCCAATCAGAGCACAGAACTGATATCTGATGATGCGGGACAGAATAGTAAATATTATATAACAGGACTGACCACAGAACGAGCCTCGCCTTCACTCTCCCCCAGCAGACGATTAATGTTTATAGACTGCCCATATTCCGTAGTCAATAGTTTGCGTAACCTCTGCAGGGCCCACATACGGTGTCCAGCCGCTGATTCGCAGGCGCACATGCACACAAACAGAGAGAGAGAGAGAGACACGAAAGAAAAGGAAAGCATTTAAACATTGCGTTCACAGTAAGACAAGACTGATCTCTTGTGTCATCATCAATACATGCATGTAGATGTGCAGATGTTCAGACACACCCAGAGCACTGAGCTGTGCGCAGGCCGCGAGTGAAGCAGCCAGACGCGGCACGATGCTCCGATTAGAGCCAAAGTTGAGCCGGAAGTCCAGCAGGCAGGTGACCAAGTCCATAGAAGGGCAGGACAGGATACAGCGATCAGACAGGAGGTCTTTAGGGCCTGGGACAATTTAATTTTATTTAATTTAATAACAAGGCAAGACCGTTTTCCTTCTATTAGCACAGACTAACACAACATTCTCTTTGTCATGTATGTGTATTATATACAGACGCTCCCCGACTTACGTTTTAGTTTGGTTCCGGACGGCCAAATGCAAGTTGAAAATGAACGCAAGTTGTTCCTGGTATGTTCCAGTGACGTATGACGTTCATACTGTACTATACATCCATAAATACCATTACCGAATCTCATAAAACACCCCTAAATCAATTATTATAAACATAACATTGTAAAATAATATCAAAAAACCATTGCTGACTTTCGTAAAGAGTAGCTGCAAAGCCATCAGCGTGTTTCTGTCCATTGCTAAAAAGGGTTGTGTCAGGAAGGGCATCCGACGTAAAAACCTATGCCAAATCAAACGTGCGAATCATTCGCTATGGCGACTCTCGACAACGGGAAAAAGCCAAAAGGAAATCTCTCTCAACATTAATTTCAAATAAATTAAGTTCAAGCAAAATAATTTCAAATAGATAAATGTTAATCAAATTCACTCATCAAATATCAAATACAGTATCAAATATAACCTTTAACATTCTCGATGACGCGATCTTTCTGATTGTAAATGGTTCCGATGGTTGACAGAGCCATTTGGAAGAAACGCGCAACAGTCACATGTTTTTCACCAGCTTGTCACTTTTTCTGATTACCACTATCACTCGTAGCCTTACGCTTCTGACCAACCATATTTGCTTAGGGTTACAAAAGTCTGTAAAACAGTGTAAACACAAAGATCACAGAAACTACATTTTAACACAAGGGTAACACGCGGTGAATTGGGAAGAAGGAGGGCACGTTTAGTCCATCGTTTGTAAACAATGGACGCAGCATCATGCGGAAGTAGTGTACTACGTCAGCTTATCTGTGTGTGTGTGTGTGTGTACCTGCTGCAGGCATAATGGGATAAACGGTGAAGCGCCAGCCCCAGCCATTCACAGAGCCATCACTGGTGAACTTCCACTTCAACTCGTCTCCTGGAATCCTCAACTCACTGGACCAGTCTGACCACTCCCGCCCTGAAATGTACACATACGCATGCACACCGAAACGCCGACTTGAACACAAATGTTGTTTTCAGATTTCTCCCATTTCTGTTCATCTGATTAAATAAGGCCTTTAGAAACGTGTATTCAGTGACAGAATTCAGCCCATCCCGAGTCATGACGAGTCTGTTTCTACACTTTCTCTACTATTTCAATACAGCAGACTCAAAACTGATGAGAAAAAAAAGCGAATCTCATTAACTTTTTTAGTTTTGTTTGTTGTTTGACCCACAAAAATAGCCATTAAAGAACCTCACCTGACCGGACGGAGACGATCCGATTGGCTCCGTCCATGACAGTTAGCGGGTCGTGTCTTCTTTCTGTAGAACACTGACGATCGAATTCCACTCGCAAACCTTCAGCACCTGAAATAATCTCAGAATTTTTAATTATATAAACAAGAATAAAAAATTAAAATACAGTAGGCCCTTGACTATTCGCGTTTTTGCAATCACGGTTTGCGTATTCATGGCCTGCCGAGCAGCTCACACGTGATTCAAATTCAGCAAATGGCTGTCCTCCTTCCTGCTGATTGGTTGAGCTGATGTAACGCCCCTTTTTCCTCATTTGCGCACAAGTTGGCAATAAGCCTTTTTTAGTGTGTTTTAATTACCAGTTAAGTTCTATGATGTCACTCAAATGCCCGCTTAAGCACCAGAAAAAGGTAATGAGGTTGGATGTCTCTTCTAAAGAAATAAGACTTTCTCCGGAAGAAACGACAGTTTCCTCTGAAGTCACGTCATTGCTGAAGAGGAATACAGTAATCGTTTGAACTGTTGTAAAACACTCCACTATTAAGGTCTTTTTTAATTATTATTCCAGTACATAACCTCCGGTAATGTTTAAAATGTTTGTGTTATATTTTATTTACTGTGGTGTAGCATGTTTCTCATTTTGTTTTGTTTATCCAATTTATTATATTTCTTGTTCTTTTATGTCCTTTGTTATGGTCTGTGTTTTGGGGGACTGTGATTTTGGCGCTGTGCGTCTCACTAACTGTTTACTTCCTGAGGAGCGTGGCTGAGCTGCTCACACACACCTGAATTCACTATTCTCATTTACTCCCAATAAACAAAAGCACGCTCACCTCTGCGTCAGAGGATTAACTCACATCAACATCACCGCTTCTTTGGTTTGTAACGCCTCTTACTCTATCACTCTAAAATTCTGTTTTGTACTCCGGCTCTGGCTGGGGGATCGTGGCTGAGCTGCTCAGACTTAATGCAGTTAATACCTGAATTCAGTCGTGTCATGCCTAATGCAATACAGTACGTTCCTCTAGTGGACTTTTTTGAAAACTACAGTGCTGTATGTTTATAAACAGAATGCACTGAAAGGTGTTTTATGCATATGCTGTATAATGTTTATATTTTAGCATCAATAAATATAACAGTAAAAATTGAAAAGTTTTTTCTTAATCATTACTACATTTTACTGCATTAATACTGTATTAATGAGTAAGACTCTCTATAGAATATGTTTAAGAAGCATATTTTAGCGCATGTAATAGATACATAGTATTTTACTTACAGCTGCTCATTCGCGCATGTGATGTCATACATGGGGTTTTACTTCCGGGTACAGAACTCGCGGATTATCTTGATTCGCGGGAAGGCCCGGAACCATACCCCCGCGAATGTCAAGGGCCTACTGAAAATAAATAAATACTAAATTAATCCGTTCCGAAGGCGAGCTCGTGAGTCAAAATGTTGGTTAGACAAAACAAAAATTCGCATCAAAAATAATAGAAAACCAATTAATCCATTCCAACCCCCTCCCAAACTCCTATAACCTGCACAAACCTATATATTTCACCTAATACTAGTCCTTCTCAAAAAATTAGCATATTGTGATAAAGTTCATTATTTTCTGTAATGTACTGATAAAAATTAAACTTTCATATATTTTAGATTCATTGCACACCAACTGAAATATTTCAGGTCTTTTATTGTTTTAATACTGATGATTTTGGCATACAGCTCATGAAAACCCAAAATTCCTATCTCAAATAATTAGCATATGATGTTCAGGTAGTCTAAACGAGCTATTAACCTAATCATCTGAATCAACCAATTAACTCTAAACACCTGCAAAAGATTCCTGAGGCTTTTAAAAACTCCCAGCCTGGTTCATTACTCAAAACCACAATCATGGGTAAGACTGCCGACCTGACTGCTGTCCAGAAGGACATCATTGACACCCTCAAGCAAGAGGGTAAGACACAGAAAGAAATCTCTGAGTGAATAGGCTGTTCCCAGAGTGCTCGATCAAGCCACCTCAGTGGGACGTCTGTGGGAAGGAAAAAGTGTGGCAGAAAACGCTGCACAACCAGAAGAGGTGACCGGACCCTGAGGAAGATTGTGGAGAAGGGCCGATTCCAGACCTTGGGGGACCTGTGGAAGCAGTGGACTGGGCTACAGGTGCCGCATTCCCCAGGTCAAGCCAACTTTGAACCAAAAAGAGTGGCAGAAGCGCCTGACCTGGGCTACAGAGAAGCAGCACTGGACTGTTGCTCAGTGGTCCAAACTACTTTTTTCGGATGAAAGCAAATTTTGCATGTCATTCGGAAATCAAGGTGCCAGAGTCTGGAGGAAGACTGGGGACAAGGAAATGCCAAAATGCCTGAAGTCCAGTGTGAAGTCCCCACAGTCAGTGATGGCCTGGGGTGCCGTGTCAGCTGCTGGTGTTGGTCCACTGTGTTTTATCAAGGGCAGGGTCAATGCAGCTAGCTATCAGGAGATTTTGGAGCACTTCATGCTTCCATCTGCTGAAAAGCTTTATGGAGATGAAGATTTCATTTTTCAGCACGACCTGGCACCTGCTCACAGTGCCAAAACCACTGGGAAATGGTTTACTGACCATGGTATTACTGTGCTCAATTGGCCTGCCAACTCTCCTGACCTGAAGCCCATAGAGAATCTGTGGGATATTGTGAAGAGAAAGTTGAGAGACACCAGACCCAACACTGTGGATGAGCTTAAGGCCGCTATCGAAGCATCCTGGGCCTTTGTAACACCTCAGCAGTGCCACAGGCTGATCGGCTCCATGCCACGCCGCATTGAAGCAGTCATTTCTGCAAAAGGATTCCCGACCAAGTATTGAGTGCATAACTGAACATAATTATTTGAAGGTTGACATCTTTGTATTAAAAACACGTTTTTTATTGGTCGGATGAATCTAAAATATATGAAAGTCTAATGTTGATCAGTACAAAATAATGAACTTTATCATAATATGTTAATTTTTTGAGAAGGACTAGTATATTAAAGATAAACAAGTAAAAACTATAAATATTTCATAACAATAATAATACATTATTGTCATGTGGGCAGGCAAGAGGTGGTGCATAACAGAGGAGGAGAAAAATTGTGTTTGTGCACGCTACGAATGCCAGCAAGGAAAGGCTTGTGGTGAGCTCCCACAAGACCAGTGATTCTGAAAAAGCGGGTGTGTCCCATTAGGGGATTGCCAGGGGGGCGTGTATGACCCTGAGAACATGTTTTTTTGCCATACTGTACTAGAATTAAGTGTAATTGTGCATCCTGTACAGTGGGTGGCAGTGGCGCTCTCAATGTGTTCCCTATGGTGTTGAGAAAAAGTACTGAGCAAACAATATGAAGTCGAGTAAGCACTCAGATGTGTTACCTGGGATTTTGACCGTCCCACTGGTCGAGGTGTCATCAGTGTAGGGGTGACTGCTCTCTACCACCACAGGCTGAGAAGAGAGACGACCGCTCTGAGAGTCCGTGGCCACGTCCTCCAGCTCAGTCACACACAGCTCCAGTAACATATCTGCCACCTGCTTGCATGCATGTATACACATACACACACTTCCACGTTCACGCCCCTGTGTAGGATATCCTGTTAATTAAAGTGTGCGGTATTGGAAAGGAGACAGACCTGTGGATAGGCGGTGCCCATGCCCGACAGTACGGCCGACAACACCTCCTTTCCTTTCTCTCCTGAGCGCAGATTCACAGCCAGCTTCAGCAGGTCCACCATCACCCGCGTGTCATCAGGAACCAGCAGACTTGTGAACTCGTCTAGGTACTGGGGCTCAGGCCCGGCGGTTTTATTCTGACTTTCGGGGTCCTGTTCCAAATAATAATTATAAGCAGATTACACACTGATATTGTTCTAAAACAAAAGGGAACCATGAAGTGATGCAGACCTCTTTTGTCTTGGTCATGGTCTCGGCGATGATGCTCGCTGCGCCGGGGTCATCTGTGACAGGAATGAAGGGGCGGGAGGAAGCTGCGGCCGCGGACGGAGTCACGGCAGATGACGGGGTAATGGCGTCTTCAGAAGACACCACCTACGGGAATAAAAACAAAGAAAACATTTTTCCATTCAGCTGCTGTAAACTGAACCATAATCCTCCTCCCCCCCCCCCCCCCCCCCAACAGTGGCAGTGTAACCAATCAGAACACGTTCCCAATCAAAAATAGCACCGTGTCACAGTGTACTCTGTCCTTGAAAAGTACCAGCGCAGTTACCACTTTACAAACTGGAGTACACGTACAACTATAATCCAGCACTACATAGACCAGAGTTTCTTTCCAAAACATCACTGTAGCCAATCACAACAAAGTTCCTGCCAAATCCAACCCAAGTCTCATCAATCCCTTATTGAAGCGAGCGCAAAATAAAATCATACAACCAATCAAAGTGCTCCCCAAGTTCCCTGATAAAGTGCCAGTGCGGGATACGACTCCATGTCACAGAGCAGACGAATCATTCAACCAAAATTTAGCTCCAGAGTGGCACATCGACAGGGTGCGTGACTATTAACCCAGAGATGGCAAGTTTGAATACAGGTTCATGCTGCGGCCATTCCATGACCGGGAGCCCGTGGAAGCTGATTGGCTGAGCTCTGATGGGAGGGAAGGACATCATACGCTCACTTCCCTGTCACTCACAGCAAATCATGTGCTTCTGTGAGTTCATTCGCACAAGGGGGTGCCTTCCCTTGAAGTGTGTTCTGTGTCAGAGCGGAGTGGGCTTCCAAATACACACTTTGAAAAAAGGCAAGTATCACATGTCAGGTGGGGTGGTGAGTAGATGCTTTCAGCCCTCCTTGGATGGTGGTTGTCACGTAATAGGGAAAGCACTACTTGATGTGTGGTAATTAGTTACAACTAAAATCAGGGAGAAAATGTGTGTGTGTGTGTGTGTGTGTGGCGGGCGGGCGGGGGGGTTTAAACCTCCCAAAATTAAACAGCATCATCTAACTAATTAGAGCACACTTCCACTCCAGAATGAAATAATTTAACCAATCAGAGCACACCACCTGTCTAAAATTTAATAATTTAACCAATCAGAACACACTTCATGTCAACAATGGTGTAATTGATCCAATCAGAGCACACTTCCTGTCCAGAATGGAATAATTTAACCAATCAGAGCACATTTACTGTCTAAATTGGTATAATTTAACCAATCAGAGTACACTTCCTGCCCAGAAGTGAATAATTTAACCGATCAGAGCACACCTCCTGTCTAAAATGGAATAATTTAACCAATCAGAGCACACCTCCTGTCAAAAATGGAATAATTTAACCAATCAGAGCACACCTCCTGTTAAAAATGGAATAATTTAACCAATCAGAGCACACTTCCTGTCTACAATGGAATAATTTAACCAATCAGAGCACACTTCCTGTCTACAATGGAATAATTTAACCAATCAGAGCACACTTCCTGTCTACAATGGTATAATTTAACCAATCAGAGCACATTTTCTTTCGGGAATAACATCATTTAACGAAGCAAACAGTCCCTGCTCAAAATGGCTTCATGTAATTAATCAAACTTGATAGAAAACTGAATAATTTCAGGAAAATAATATAGTGCTTGTTAAAAAGCTATCATAAGACTAATTATCTTTCCAAAATGGCATCATGCCCCTCTGCGGATGGTTCCAAACAGAAATGCCACATTATGCTTTGTTATTTGGCGCTTAAGTACAGTGGGAATTTAAATAAATGAATTCTGAAAAACAAATTAATAACAGAAGAAATATCACCCACCTCTCCTCTCTTGCCGTCCTGCCAGGGGTGAGGACTGGTGCGCTCCTCGAAATCAGTGGTTACAGGAGGACCTTCAGCTTCAGAGGGGCTTGAGACGGATGAGCAGTCAGAAGGTGGGACCGGAGAGGTGGAAGGGCATTCTACAGGCATCATGCAAGCAGGCATCAGAGCTCCCACCACAGCATCCCTACACACACACACACACACACACACACACACACACACACGCTAATGTTTTAATAATATTCTTGGTGCGCACTCGTCTGGCCAGGCCAGTGGTGAGGAACGATACTGCACCTGGCATACATTATCTGCAGAGCAGATAGAACATGAGACAGAGCCTGCTGCTTGGCCAGGTTCCCGTCCAGAGAGAGCAGGATTTTGGCCAGAGACGGCCTGCTGGGCTTCACACTGCTCTGACCACTCAGTTTATTACTCAGGGATGACGGGTCACTGTCTGACGGCACGCCTACACACACACACACATACGTACACAAATAATCCCGATGTAAGGGAATTGGACTTAAACCGGAACAAGACTCATTAAAAGGTACCAGAGGTCCCCTAACCCAGGTACGAGGCCCCGAGCGAGTCCCTGGCCGTCTGGAAGAGAACCGGCTCGTGAACAGACGGAGTGGTGACGTCCACGGTGGTCCAGGCCACGCTGTGAGACGAGCCGCACGCCACGCGAGTTATCTTCTGACCCTCCAGACCCTGCACCAGTGTCGGCTTCCGGTTCACCGTGGTCGTCCCGTTACCCTGCTGCCCGTGGTCATTATCACCCCACGCGTACACCTGAACACACCCAGAGAGGAACAACATCGCTCTGTCAATCAATGGCACCTGATCATTCATCTGATTCAACATGACTTCAGTAACCACTGATTACTCTCCGCACTGGGGCACATGTGTGTAGTAAGTGAGATGCATATGCAGTGTGGGTGTCTCATGGATGGGAGGTGTGTTGCATGTGTGAGAGGGGTGTGTGTCAGAGTTGTCATGTATGTCTTGTGGGTAGTAGGTGTATGTTGTCTGTGTGTGTATGTATGTAGAAGACAGCAGACCTGTCCTGTATCGGTAACAGCCAGGCAGTGCAGTGCTCCCACCGCCACATGAACAATCTTCTTCCCCCTCAGTCCCTCCACCATCTGCGGCTTCCTCACATGCACATCTGTGCCGTGACCCAGTCGGAAATAATCCCCCTTCCCCCTGCACGCGGTAAAAACAGCACTATATCAACACCAGGTGCGCGCGCATGTGTGTGTGTGTGTGTGTGTGATGAATAAACAGTGTACCAGGTCCACACCACTCCTGATTTGGTGAGCGCGAGAGAGAACTGAGCCCCACACTCAATCTGACACACGCCTTGTCCGTTCAGACGCTCGATGTTTTGAGGGATGTTGCAGCCCTCACTGCCTCCTCGACCCAGTTTCCCGAAGTCCCCGTCACCCCACGAGAACACCAGACCTACACACACACACACACACACACACACACACACACACACACACACACACACACACACACACACACACACACACACGGTACACATCTCTGAATTAAAAAGCACAAGTCTTTTGCTGAAATATTTTTACTGAAATATTTTTACCTTCATCAGTCAGAGCGAGAGTTTGTGCATCACGACTCCCACAAGCCACCTGGATGACACGATGTCCCAACAATACCTTTACCTGGATCACACACACAGGACAACCATACATTATGATTGGTCAGAACGTATCAGTTCCATTTCCAGCAGTGAAGAGAAATAGTCAGGTGCGCACCAGTTTGGGTCTGAGTTGCGTGGTGTTGTCACCGTGTCCCAGACGTCCGTACTCCCCCAGCCCCCAGCTGTACAACTCTCCGCTGGAGGTGATGGCGGCGCTGTGCGAGCTCCCGCAGGCGATGTCCCGGATTCGCTTTGTCTTCAGTGCTTCGATCAGACGAGGTTTATCACAGTTCCTATGAACACACACATACACCATCTTTATACACTCACACAAACTTCAGAACCGCTTGCAAACATGACTGGACCTTACATTCGACTGAAATGCCCCAGTTTTCCATCATCTCCTTCACCCCATGAAAACACCTTCCCATCCACCGTCAAAGCCATGGCATGGCGTCCACCTGTGTGTAAAGGACAAACCTACGTTAATTTAAAACACCATCACTGTGTCTCTGACAGTAAAATATATTTATAAAGTGAACCACATGATTACAGTGATCTATAAACATGTCTTCATCTTGATTAAAAACATCAAGACGTGAACATACAAATACAACACAAATAAACACCTCAGTCGACCTTGATCTGTGGCATTTCCTCAATAAATCCTCAGGGGAAAAAAAAAAAAAAATCAAGCTCGTGTTACCATGACAACCATGGATGTAGACAAAGATAAATTTAAATTTTAAATTTAAGGCATTTAGCTACATTAACCTACAAATTAAATCATAGCAATCAATCATCATAACCCACTGCAGCAGCGACAACTACCCCTCTGTATTACGCTGGAACAGCCACAACAATCACTCAAACAATCACCGACTGAAAACATGAGAAAACAATTCTGATTATCGAGGAACATTTACCAACTGTCACCCTGCATCACACTGCAGCAGCAACAACAATCCTTTCGAACACTGTAGGAGCCACAAGCAGCCATTCTGGGTTACACTGAGCAACTACCAACAACCATGCGAGATTACACTGCATCAGCTACAACAATCTTTCACCGTTTACACTGTCGCAGCCACCGATAAACAGTTTCGCATACACTGCATCAGCTACAACAATCCTTTCTAATTTACACTGTAGCGGCTACCAGCCATTGTTCTGGATCACACTGTAGTAGCTATAAACAATCGTTTTATTGTGCTGCAGCTTCAGGTAATATAACCCTGATCATTAGATGAATAGAACCCTGATGACATCTCTATTTTTGCGGAACAGTGTGAAAAGAGGTATAAAACCAAGTGCACACCTGAATGAACAGCAACTTTCTTCACGACATAGTTACTGAGAGCAGTGATTTGGCGAGGGATCGGGATGGTACCGCTGCTCAGACCCAGACCCAGCCTGCCGTTAGTGGCCTCTCCACATGCGTATACCTTTCCCTCAGCAGTCACTGTAAACACACACACACCCACCATCAGGCCAGCAGTTAATTTTACAGCAGTTACTCAGTCCATGTGCACAACAGGTTCCGATAAAGCCACGTAACACATTTATTTTCACCTGCAAAAAGACTCTTCGACCCTCCAGACACCTGCACGACGTTCAGAGCAGACAGTGTTTCGGAAAACGACGGAACCTTGATCTGAGAGAAGCAGGAAGTGGTCGGGATCCGATTCAAACTTAGAAAACGTTTCAGATAGGAACAGCTGGTGAGGAGTTGGTTTAAGGTGACTGACCTTTGACCCTTTAAGCCCACCGAGCTGGTCCTTGTCATTGAGTCCCCACACAAACACTTTGGTTCTGATGGTGGCAGAAGCCTCCATGCCTGAGGATCTCTTCCGTGTCAGACTGCAGCCAGAAAACACCATCAATAACACGACACTTCTTACGCTTTAGGAGCCGAAAAGAGAAACACGAACCTCCCAGTGGCTGCTTTGTCATCTTCCTCTTCTTCATTATCTGACGCCAAGAATGGTACGGTGGCGAGATCTTCATCCTCGGCACGGATACGACCCACGATGCTCAGCCCGTGGATCTTACAGTCAATCCCGGAGCTGCGACACTGTTTTATAGCGATCTCCATATACCTGTGGTACTAAACACATAAACTGAGATGAACATCTCTCTCTCATTCTCTCTCTCTCACACATACACACCGTGAGGTAACAAACCTCAGTGCAGTCGTTTAGTAAAGATACAGTGGTGTCTGTTGGGTTGATATTGATGGTCTTAAGCTCGATTAGGTTGTTCAATGAACTTCCACCTACACAACATCACAAATACATCAAAAATTTAGTTCAGTCAAGTTGTTGGGGTTTTTTTTTTTTTTTTTTAGATCCATGTGACATTGTTTACCTGACACCACTACCAGTGAAGGCATGTAGCTACTGTCTGCTGGATCTACCACCATCTTCAACCTGTGCACCAGAACATCAGGGAAGAGCTCCAGTCTGATCCAATGCTGCAGTGGCCAGAAAAAAGGCAAATCAATCCATTAACCAACCATTTCACCAATCACTGAAACAGTCAACTGTACAATAAAATCAAAAACATGCATTAATACATCATCTAATCCACCAACCAATAGGTCGATCAATCAACAAACCAACCAACCAAGAAGCACGATCAACTACCACCCAACAACTAACCTAACATCCTACCAACTACCGATCAAGCAGCTAACCACCCAACAACCCAATCGACCAAACAACCAATCAACTATTCACTTGAAAAGGTGAGCAACAGCCAAATCATCTAACATATCTACAAGGTAAAGTCCGTTGGGCTTTTTACACCCGAGCTTAGTGGCTCGTCAGGTATTTTATCCCTGGTTTCCATAGCGTGACGCGACCAGGAGTTCAGCTCCTCCTGGATGGGACGCTAGTCCATCGCAGGTTACCTTCCCAGTATATTTTTACTGGTACCCATTTATACTGCTGGGTGAACAGAGGCACACTTGTGGTTGAGACCTTGCCCAGGGCTCTTGGTACAGTGGGGGTTTAACTGGGATTTGAACACACAACCTCCTGATCATGAGCACAGCACCCTATCCACTACACCACCGGCCCCACAACAGACATGTATTCACCCTTAATTTTTACAGGTAGAGTGGTACCTTGACTTCCGAAATAAATCCGTTCCGAGGGCAAGCTCGTAAGTCAAAATGTTCGTTAGATAAAGAAAAATTCCCATCAGAAATAACAGAAAACCAATTAATCCGTTCCAACCCCCTCCCAAACTCATAACCTGACACAAACACGTATATTTCACCTAATATATTACAGATAAACATGTAAAAACAATAAATATTTCATAATAATACACATACATTAACATTAATTATAATTAATAATAAATAATAATAAAACAAGAATAACCAATAAGTCAACTAACCTGTCTGATCATTGACTATGGCGAGGTGGTGCATAACAGGGGAGGAGGAGAATTTTGTGCGTGTGCACTCTACAAATGCTAGCAAGGAAAGGCTCATGGGGAGCTCCAACAAGGCCAGTGTTTCTCAAATAGTGGGGCACACCGCCCCCTTGGGGCACACTGTGTGATGCCAGGGGAACATGCTTTTTTTCCATAATTGAGCATCCTCTACAGTAGGTGGTAGTAGGGCTCTGTGTTCCCTACGGTGTAGGGGAAAAGCACCAAGCAAACGATATGAAGTGCAGTAAACATTATATATAGTTGCGCGCGGGATGCTGGGGGGGGGGGATCAAATGTTTTTCTTTCTTCCTATAGGGGACATCACAGAAAATAATTGAGAAGCACTGTGTTCTCGGAGCGTGGAGGAATATACGTGGAAGAATATGAGGATAGTCGGCCCAGAAAAGCCATTTCCCCAGCAGAGCTCGTAAATCAAAATTTTGCTGGATTGAAGCTCAAATCATGGAAAATTCTAAATAAAAGACACTTGTAAGTCAAGGAACCACTGTAATCCAATTGAGACAGTCTTTTTTGCAAGAGAGACATGTTACAGTATAAACCAATAAAAAAAAAATAAAAAAAACCCAGACCTTGCCCTGAGAGCCAGACGATTGCCAGCACTGATCTCCACAGTCAATGAGGCGGGATGCTTGGTTCACAGACGACGACACGGTGAGGTTCCTCACAGCTCTGGACCAATCATCTATCAGCATCCCTCGCTGGCTGCTGTGATGTCTCTTCAGCTGCTTCCCTGAACGTCCACTAAATGTTGGAGACTGACCTGAACATCACATCATCACACAACACAGACACAGTTTACACATATGAACATAGGAGTGCTAGTGTTGGATTACTCGTTTCAAAAACAACGGCAAAAACAACAACAACACAGTTTCCACTTTCACTTATTTAAGTGTGTAAGTATTATGTTAATCTTTCCCCAGAATTTTCTCCTCGAATTTAATCACATTTTGCTCCCTCCCATTACATGCTGGGAACAATCTTAAGACAAAAAGTAAAATCATATAAAAGAAAATTGTGTATTCCATTACATAAACAATAAACATGAGTAAACAAACTAACAAATGGAGTAAAAAGAAAGATATGAACAAAACACCTTCTGGCCAAAATTTAGAACTCAACAGAAACAGTGCATAAACCTGTAATAAATGTGTAAATTGAGGGTAGAGTCAGGGTGTGTCTGATCAGTGTATCATGTTCTGAACTCTGTTCACTAACGTGGGGAGTTTTAACAGGAAAAGTCTGAGGCTGACCCGGTTCGTTAATCCGTCCGAAAGAGTGTCTGGGGTTGTGTTTGCGGGTTTTGAAGCAGCTTTCGCAGTAATCGAAGTCATCGCAGCTCCGGCACTTGAACCTGGGTCCGTTAATGGGGAACATCTGACAGCCGTCACACCTGCAACGCAAAAGACAAACAGATGCACGCATCATGACAAGCAGGACATCAGAGGAAACCCACTGGATTCGAGACTCGAGCGAGTACCTGACTCCAGGATGTACGCTTGGTACCAGTTCCATCTCAGACAGCAGCCCGGTCCAGTGGGACTGCTGAGGAAAATCCACAATAACGTCCTTCCCATTGGCACTGAAGGCTACACACACACACACACACACACACACACACACCTCTGAACATCCCAAAATATGCAGACCTCGAACATCTCCACACCTTTACCCTCATCACTAATACAGAGCTCTATGAATATTCGTAATTATGCAAATCAAGTCTTACCCTTGACTGCACCCACACTCCTGTGAGTCACTGAACCCCACTTGTACTTGGGTGTGGTTATGGACTGTTTCACACGCACCTTATCCCCAATCTTGATGTGAGATGGAGAGCTCTGAGGAGGAAACCCTGAGATGGGAACGGAGACAACGACCACGGTTTAGTGTTGTGTTTGTTTATGTGGGACTTTGTTGATGATGTATGAATCAGTACCCAGTAGTTCAGTGTGGATGTAGCGGACCCAGTAGGTTCCTCCTTTCTGTTGCCAGTCGCACTGTACGTTCAGGTCATGTAACCCGTCCCGGTCCAACTTTATCACTTTACCCATGTCGCCCTCATACACCTCTTCATACGTCCTGCAACACTTCACCATCATTCCCACCTGCACGGAAACACACAGTCCAAAATAATACACTGCTGGTAACTTTGCATGGAACCAAAAGTAAAAAAGGCTCCCTCCAGGTCCTGGACCTCTGCTTACGAGGTCAAGCTTTTTCAGGAAAGGTCCGTACTGAAAATGGATTTTTAAGTCCGACACCAAAGTAATTTCTCCTTCTCCATCAGCCACTGTGTGCATAAAGAATTCGAACTAACATGTACCATGTGCAGGTTACTACAGACTACTCGGCCAGTTTGGCTCTGACCAACCAGAAGATGCAAACTGCTGATGTTGCTGCAATCCTGCAAGCTGACTGCATGAGGTGCATCTGGAATCTGATTGGTTAAATAAACAGCCCCATCGCTCATAGTTTAAGTGGCATCAGCCAGCGCTGCTGGTTCTGAAGGTCCTGAGCAGATTAGATTGACATGGCAGCTCATAGAAGCTGAAATCTGATTGGACAAAAAAAAATCTAACATCCACATCCATGTACTGGAAGCAATGCAGCCAAGAGACGCCACGAAATGAAGAGAAGAGACTGCTGGGAATCAATTAATATAATTTAATGCAATAAATTAAAGTTAAAAAAATGTACGTTGTAATTGTCAGTGTTTCGGATGATGTTTAAGCCGGCAGAGAAGGCTTTACTGGCCCGGATGGCCCACCACTGATTTTATTTACCCACACACACACACACACACACACACACACACACACACACACGAAGGAAGCCCTCTGGCATGGTGCAACATGTGTAACTGTGACTCTTCACCTGAATGTTCTCTCTCACATACACAGCGTAGTCGTCATTGCTTTGAAAATCTGATCTCTTCTTAAATGTCTGACTCTCTGTAACCACAACACCAGGAGGCTGGAAACAGAGGAAGAGCAATAAAACACAAACTCAGAGTCGGACCAAGATCTTTATCCACACACACACACACACACACACACACACACACACACACACACACACACACGCACCACAGAGAAAGTTGCATCAGGCTCCTCCAGTTCCTCCAGCACCTCGTCCTCGGAGTAGTCGTCCGACACAGTGTCTGCATCGGACGGCTCTGTGACATGCACATCTGGGTGATCCAACAGCCAGCCCACCAGCGCCTCCACACCTGACCACCAACACACAGATGATTGGAGACAGTATTCACTCAATGCACATCATTTTCCATGTTACCGAGAACTAGACTACCACTGGGTTGTGAGATGGTACAGTGATACCTCTGCTCACGAACATAATTGGTTCCCAGAAAGTGTGTGTAAGGCGAAAAGTTCGTCTTCCGAACATTTATTTCCCATAAGAAACCATTAAAATGGGCGTTCCCAGGTTCCCATAAAACATAATTTTCTACTAAATAAGCCTTAAAACTACACAAAAATATACCTTATTTTATGTATAATAAATGTGCTATTGTATTGTAATTAAAGAAATAAACTGTACTGTCTAATAAAGTGGTTTTATTTACCTTTGTGATGGTAGTTGACGGCTTGATGGAATGGAGTGGGAGGAGGAGGGAGGGAGGGACTTACTGTTTGGAAGGAGAGTTTGGAAACGCCTACTGTTTGGAAACACCCTTAGCCACACACGCACCCTTAATAGCTTCCTTGTTCTTAAGGATGGGAGCAATGGTCGACTTAGCGTACTGGTACTGGGACGCTGAGTCACACAAACGCACACCTCGTTCGTGTTTTTCAATGATCTCCGCCTGTGGTGGGGTCTTTTTCGGTCCCATAATAGCAAAAGTACACTCAATATGGTCCAAAATGTCTAGCAAACACAAACCACTTCCGCATTCAAAGAATGTTCGACCGCGTGGTTTGATTCGTCCGCCGAAAACTAGTTCGTCAGCAGAGACTATATGCACGCAAATTTAATGTTCTTGAGGCGAAAAGTTTGTGAGCTTAAGCGTTCGTCAGCGGAGGTTTTACTGTACCTGGAACGCCGGACGAGCTGCCCGTGGATCCCGACAGTGATTTGAGCGCAAACTCAATATTTTTCCTCTGGAAGCCCATCTCCATGAGCTGCAGAACGATAGGAGGCGGCGGAGGAGACGGGGAGCTCTTTTGCTTCTTCTGTTTGGGAGGACGGACATGCTGCACAGTGAGGGGTGTGGTGGCTTCGCTCGAGCTGCTCTCCTCCAATAGTGGAGACGACGGGTGAGTGGATTCCACAGCCAGGAACTGACACACGGCCAGAGCCGCCGCCTGCACATGACATACAACACGCACACAGTGTAGGGTTTAATAGTGTAGGATTTAATTGATGTACGTTACAGCGGACGCTGTAGTGCTGCACTGACCTCCAGCTCCTGACGGTCGAAGATCGCTTTAATTGGTGAAGGCTGAGTGGCAGATGACAGGAGCTGCTGGAGCAGGATGAGAGGTGGCAGAGGGCCCTCAGGAGATAAATCACTCGCATCTGGAGAGGGTACGCCCTGATCCTCTATACACACACACACACACACACACACACACACACACACCTTGAATGAACATTCAATGCATTACCCACAATTCCATGATCCCTACAACCTCAACATCAATTTATATCATGGCAAACACAACAGCAGACAGAGATAGAAACACAACGCGTATTAAAGAAGGAAGCAGGCTGAGCTTCGGACAATAAAAATCTAGATTGGGAAGGTGATTGAAAGATAAGAATACAGGAAACGGACAAACAGATAAAAAACAAATAAATAACTGTCACGGCTTAAGGGAATTTAAAAGGAGTGGAGGAGAGCACAACAAAAGAAATGATGAAAGATGCACATGAAGGATAAAAGAAAAAAAAGGGAAAGCAGCAAAAAGTAACAAAGGGGAAATCTGCAGGTTTAAAGGGGGAAGAAGCAGCAAATTCTCCTGAAGTGAAAGAAAAATACATAAATTAATAACGGAATGTAAATTCAGTCAAAGAAACAGAAAACAGGCAAATGGGGAAAAATAAAAAAGAATGAAAAAGTAAAATGTGTGTTGTGTGTGCATGTCATTGTTTTTATGTGTCTGTATACGAGTGTATTTTTCCAGGGCAGTGGGTGGTCTAGTGGTATAGGGCACTAGATCGCTGATCCTAAGGTTGTGGGTTCGAGTCCCACTCTCCACAAGGTTGTCACTGTCCCCCCAATGGACTAGCTGGGTTATCAAAGGCCGGCCATGTCTGTTACTGTGTGTGGTGAGAGGTTGATGTAAAAGAACCATTGCTGACTTTCATAAAGAGGAGCTGCAAAGCCATCAGCGTGTTTCTGTCCCTCACTAAAGAGTTGTGTCAGGAAGGGCAAATCAAACGTGCAAATCAGATGATTCGCTGTGGTGACCCCTGAGAAAGGGAAAAAGCCAAAAGGAAAACAAGATATGGGAATGTATTTTTCTTTTCTTTGTTTATCACCAGGTATCGTATGTTCCGGACTACAAGTCGCACTATTGTTCATACTTTGGCTGAAGGTGTGACTTTATACTCCAGAGTCACTTACACATGAAATTATTACATACTCTATAATTCTGTTCGTCATAATAATAAACATAATTTCACATGTTTGTAATTTTTACATTCACAACCACAAGAGGGCACTCTAGGCTTGGTACCAGTACCTGGTCATCCTGTACCACTGAAGAAATGGCCCCCAAAAAGAAAATCCTGTTCTGTGGATTACAAGCTGCAAGTAGTGAAATATGCAGCAGAAAATGGTAATTGAGCAGCAGAAAGAAAGTTTGGAGTGAAGGAGAAACTTGTGAGGGACTGGAGAAAAGCAGAGATTATTATTACTGCAATGAAGAAAACAAAAAAGCTAATCACGGGCTAAAAGTTGTATGGCCACAGCTAGATGAACGAGCTCGCACACGGGTGCTTGAGCAACGTGCCGCAGGGAGGGGCTTGTCAACAGCACAGTTGCATCTCCACACCCAGGTAGTCGTCGAGAAGATAAATATAAATTACTTTGCGTGAGTACTTTCTTGGTGTTACCGCTTCATGCAACGCAACCGC
>CM045741.1:3795000-3905000 GCA_024760905.1 Plotosus lineatus
AGGCGTGAGAGTGAGTGTGAATAGTTCTGTGCAGGTTGGCCCTGTGATGGTTTGGAGAACAATCCAGGGTGTACCTCACCCTCAGCAAGATGGCCGCTGACACAGATGCCAGCCTCCCTGCGACCTTAATTAGGATTAAACAGCATCGCTTGAATGAGAGCCAATAAGAAACGACCTTCAAAGCACAGGACACTAGACTCATTCCCAATCAGAAAGGGGGTTAAATTTAAAAAAATTAAAATTGAAAAAATTATTGGACAGTGATGACATTCGCTCACTGGGAGATGATTGTGTAGTTACACTGAACTGAAATATACAAGTCAAGTTATTTATTGAGTGAAAGCAGGCGTGAGGCAAAATAAAAGACAAACCGGTTTCAGCTGGTTCAGCAGACACACTCGGCACGTCCTCATTTCATAAAACTGCACCGTGATGCGTCCTTTCGGTGTGATGCGCATCACTGTGCCTTCTCCGTACTCCTCGTGGACCACCTGACCGCCCAAACGCAGACGTCCATCAATCCCACCGATCACGGCCAGTACGGCCATCAGACTGCCCACCACCGGAGCGTCTGCGCTGGGTAAATACTCCTCCAGCAGCACCTGAAACAGACGAGCACCTCTGAAGTGACTTGGGATTCACCACCTGAACTTTATACTTAAAGACAGGAAACGCCAGACAGAGGGACAGAAAGAAAACACAGAAAAGAGAGTCTAGAGGGAGGGGGGGGGGGGTCATCGAACAACAGCAGGAAGAAAAGGAGGAAGAATGAAACACAGGAAAGAAAGAAAAAGGTAATTCAAGTCAGTTTGGTCATCTGTAGAATATCAGGGCGTCCTACCGCGTCCGACACTCGTCCCACCATCACATCGCCGATCCCGTTGAGTTGGGAGTTAATATATTCATTAATGAGGCCATTCCATTGGTGGAGAGAGTGCAGCGTTCGCAGGACGGCCACGATCTCCTCGGCCAACGTGCTGCTGTGAGTGGCTGTTAAAGACGCCTGTGGGCGGGACTTCCTCCTGCGCAGGGAGCCTTCTGTGAAATAAAAAAGGTGCATATTTACAGGGTTTTAAGGTAACCATCAGAACTCTTGCAGTCCCGTGTTTGACCTGGCGGAAGGCAGTGCAGTGTACTGTACCTCTGAGCAGCGGCAGGTCAGAGGAGCAGGTGCTCAGGAGGCTTCCCAGGAACCCGAACAGCTTCTCCACAAGGAACTTCATATCATGAGAGCGCTCATTTTTATCCCAGGATGGCAGCACCGCCTGCAGCAGGCGTAGAGCCAGGATCTGACAAGTCAGAATAACAAATATTTAAATAAGACCCAACAGCGCCGACTGGACCTTGCAGATGTCAGATGGTGATCACCATAGCAACACAGGTCCTTGATTGGAGAAACAGCTCATAATAATGATAATAATAATAATGTGTATAAACCTGTCTCTGTAGTGCCACGGCGGTGAAAGACTGATGACCCTCAACGATGCGAATGAGCAGGCTGATCCACGCCGAAGAGCTCAGAGTGCTGCACATTTGGGGCATCAGAGCGATACTGCGGATAAAACCGAGCGTACACCAGCTCCGGTGCTGCTCACGGGACACCAGCCTATGGGACGGACAACCTATCACACAGAGAGAGAGAGAGAGAGAGAGAGAGAGAGAGAGAGGATATTCAGCTTGCAAAGCCATTTCTTTGTGAATTGCTTATTAATTAGAAATGGGTGGAGTTTATGTTACTGGTCTGGTCATTGGTTCCACTCTCCACTAGCATGCGCAGGAGACCACACAGCGTCCTGACGGCTTCAGACTGCATCACTTCGGCGTAGATCCCCGACGACAGGGCCAGAGTTTTCAGCAGGTTCACCGTGCTGCTCAGCATGATGGCCGTCGGGTGAGTGCTCCTCTCCACCACCTCACCATCTGAGAAACAGATCGCAGACATGAAACCCTCCACACAACGGAAATTTCAACACCAACGGTATACACATGAAAGGACTGAAATGGGCATTTGTGTGTGTGCACACACCAGAAGGTCTAACAATTGGGGGGGGGGGAGAATCCAACACTGAATGGCAGGAAGAGAAAGCACACACTCACCGATATCGTCCTCCGTGTCCGAGTCCTCGGTGGGTGGCTGGGTGGCGGGAGGAGGTTCGGCCAACTTTAGATCGTATTTTCCCTCTTTGCCCATCCTGTAGGAGTTTGTGCTGCCGGTGTCCCACTGCACCCGGATCCAACCGTCCTCTCCGAGTTCCCCGATCACTCGACCCAGCCCTGGAGGAGGGCCGTCCTACAGAGCAGACACACCCACGGATGATGTGGTGTGCTGTAATACAGTGGTAACACCATTGCCACACTCTCAGCGTCCTCACGTACCTGATCGCCCCACTTCCAGTCCTGGCCTCTCATCACCCTGGTGCCGATCTTCATCATAGTGGCCAGTTCAGGGCCGGAGGCAGGGAGAATGACGGGAGCCGTCTCCTTCCTTGACTCCTCCAGCACTGTAGCCGAGCCCCCGTGAGCTCCGGATGCTAACTCCTCCTCGCTGCTGTCTGAACTCGGACCTTTAGAGAAGAAAAAAAACAAAAAAGGTTCGAAGTCACTCCTGGTTTCCTGAAATGGTTCCGACATTAAAACCACAGCGTGCTGAGTACATAAAGTGAAATCTATGATAGGATAACTGACCAATGAGGCGCAGGACGCTCTGTGTGAGGGCCAGGGCTCCTGAATTGAGCAGAAGACTGAGGCTGTTGGCTCCGTGTTTCAGGGTCAGCATGTGCAGCATGGCCAAGAGGAAGCGTGCCTGAGGAACCGTGCCCAGACTGGGACCCGCCGGGTTCTCGTTCGTGATGGTCTGTAGAGGAACCGGTTGTAACCCTGCACAAGACAACCATATCACATCACATCGCTTCAAGTGTTTCAATACTGAAGGTTCAGATTGTAAATGAGTCATAGATATGTGGGCCTCAAAATCAACATGTCTTTGAAAATGGGTGTGGTCTCACACACTTCCACCTGAAGGCGGGGCTCAGGAAAGTGACTCATGATTAAGTTTAATGTGCACGGATGTATCAAAACAGTTGACTCTACGTCAACATGCGACCGACACGGTTCTTGAATTTAACCGCTGGATGTTGTTTTGAGAAATTCAACGTTTTTTTAACCCACCATTGATCCCAGTTTACATTTTTCATCGTGGAACAGAGAGCTTGTTCAGTTTACAGCTGAAACATGTATCTATACCTACAGCTCTTCAGTAAATAATTCCACAAAGATTAGTATCAGTCTTCTGTCAGTTACAGGCTCACATGGGATTCGAAAAGATTACACGTCTTGGACTAAAAAAAAACCCCATCACTGCGAAGAGCTCTTTGTGCCATTTGGAATTAACAAGGAGAACCCAGCGGGGGGGGGGGGGGGGGACCAAAAGGTGAAGATGGTGTACCCAGCTCTTTAAATCGGACGCTGGCCTCCAACAGGATGTTGCGGATGTTCTGGATGGACCACGTGTACAGCTTGCCAAACGTGACCTCTAGAAGCATGCGGTTGAAAGGAGGAATGAGATCCACGTCCTTTAGACAGTCACTCAGAGGCTCTCTGGAGGGGGAAAAATAAAAATAAAAATACTTAAATAATCCTGAACCTGGAGTTATGTGAAGGAGCTTTTACTACAGAAACAATGGCATATTTAAATTAGCACATTTATTCTGTTGTTAGACTTTTAAATCAAGGCATTCTCAATCAGAATGTAGAACAGCAATGGTGTCACACGGCTCCCCTCATCAGCAAATGATCTAACTTTCGTAATGTTGGCAGCATGTGCGATGCTATACTACAGCCAGCGAGACATTGTTCACGAAAATGACCTCAAAATGGCCAGCGTTCTTCAGAATGATGTCACACTTAATTTGAATATTTACCCGATGTTTGGACCTTCAGGGATGACCCTCTGCCACCCGCTGAGCATGGCGTACTGTACAGACGGCAGTAGGAAGGTTTTGGATGCTAGCTTCAGCATGGTGTCGATACCCTCGAGCCTCACTTCTGCCCTTTCCAGCTGTGCACACAGGATTCATCACATTAATCTACACAGAAAAACACAATCTGGCTCCCCCATTTACTCAATCTACAGCTAAACAGCCTGGAGTTGAATATACATGAATATGCAAAAAAGACATGCCCACACTTACCACCAGAAAAGAAAGTAATGTAACCATTAGAACAATGAATGGGTTTGTCAATGATATTGACTCGTACAGCTACCAAGCTATAAGGATGAATATTATCCTTGATTAATTTTCATATCAGATACGATTGGTGGAAAGGACTTCCATTCATTTCATAAGTGGGTTACACTGTACCCTCAGGTTGTTTTTAATTTTTCAACAGGATTAGGCAAAATATCATGCGCAGATTTTGGTGGAGGTGGGGCTAAAATGTATTAACATAACATACAAGGCTGGTTGACATTTTGGTTCAGCTATGGGATTGGTAGGCTGGGTAGAGGTTTGCACTCTCTTTTCACTGAATTACTGCTCAAAACATATTTTACTTTTGAAAGAACATTATTTTTGTATAAACCCATACAGTCCTGCAGGTTTTATTCTTCCAGGAATCACACATTTTAAGTTGTTAACAAACACATGGTCCATTTTAAATGTTTATTTTTCTACGTTACAGCCACAAGAAACAGTACAACGATTCTGCAGCAACACTGTTCCAGATCTGATACGACCCTCGGCCAAAGAAGCGAGATAACACAAACTCCTCCATCCTGAGTGCTTTCAATTATTGTAACTGTTCCTAAGTTTCTATTATTAGAAAAGTGTTTATTTACATACCATATTTTCCGGTCTACAAGTTACACTTTTTTCATACTTTGGCTGAAGGTGTGACTTATACTCCAGAGCAACTTGTATGTGAAATTATTACATACAATTCTGTTCCTCATAATAACAAACATAATTTCACATGTGGTTGTGAGTGTAAAAATAACAAACAAGAGGGCACTCTAGACTTGGGTACCAGTACCACTGAAGAAATGTCCTCAAAAAGAAAATCCTTTTCTGCGGATTACAAGCTGCAAGTAATGAAATATGCAGCAGAAAATGGTAATCGAGGAGCAGAAAGAAAGTTTGGAGTGAAGGAGAAACTTGTGAGGGCCTGGAGAAACGTAAAGATTATTACTGCATTAAAGAAAACAAAAAAACCCTAATTGTGGGATGAAAGTTAGATGGTCACAGCTAGAGGAACGAGCTTGCACATGGGTGCTTGAGCAACGTGCTGCAGGGAGGGGCTGCGTCGCCACGCCCAGGGAGTTGTCAAAGAGATGAATATAAATGACTTTGCGTGAGGACTTTCTTGGTGTTACCGCTTCATGCAACGCAACCGCCTCTCAATCAGCGCGAGGACCACAATGTCAAAAACTGCCAGCACATTTCCAAACCAAGGTAGACAGTTTCCATGACTTATTGTCCAGTGTGATTTATATATGTTTATTCTTCTTTATTATGCATTTTTTGGCTGATGTGACTTGTACTCCAGAGTCACATATAGTCCAAAAAATACAGTAAATGTGGAATAAAACAAAATCTTAATTTACAGGAAGTGTATTCATCCATCTCTCTTTCTGTCTGTCTATCCATCTGGCTCACTGCCTCTATCTTTTTATTCTCTGTGTAGCTCTCACTCCCCATGTGACCCTTTCCCCAATCTCTCTCTCTCTCTCTCTCTCTCTCTCTCTCTCTCCGTCTCCCCGTCTCCCCCTCTCTCTCTCTGCACCTGTTTGAGAAGGCACTTCCTCATCTTCTCCACGTCCAGAGGCTCCTCTTTGAGAGCGAACTCCACGATGGTGCTCATGAGGCTGGACTGAGAGTTTGAGCCATGCACACTGTGCTTCAGCCAGCGGTACTTCTGCACATTCACCACCGTATTCAGCAACGGCTGCCACTTGTCCTGAAAAACCCAGAATTCAGTTATTTGGAATGGAGGGGTGTTTGTTTTGTTTTTTTAACAAGGAGCTATACTCACACTTTCTATAAAATTACACACAGAGGTGAATCACCTTTGGAGATTTGACTGCGGATTGTTTTTTGTCCACAGGTGTGGGACTGACAGGAAGTGAAGGTTCTTCCTCATTGGTTCCTTCTCTCTCCTGCTTACACTCCTCCACATCTGCAGACTCGGATTTCTTTGGAACTAAGAGGGAGAAAACACAATAATTAAAACCACAGACGCAGCAGTGTTTGAAGATGACTTTAATCTCCGCACGTGCTTGAGCTCACGTCTTTTCTTTCTGCTCTCTCTGATCAGTTTCCGAGTGATCGTCTTCCAGCGAGGCTGCGAACTCAACAGCTTCAGCTTGCACACGATGGACAGGTCGTTACTGACAGCCGGCCTCAGTTCATTAAAGAGGAATCGCAGCCTCTCAATCACGGGAGCACACACCTCCTTATATGAGCGACCCTGCTCCTGATGGGTCTGGGTGGGGGGGCACAGAAGGCAGGATATACAGGTTTAATACTACTGATTCCACTTGAATGGTGATTACTTTTTACTAATGTTTGTAACATTTTACTTCATTTTATTATTATTTACTTACATTTTTTCCGTTATTACATCATATCTATTTATTTATTTTTGGAAACCCCACCCTCTCCCTAATTTTATTTGTATCCTATTCCCACAACCGCCACCGACTAGGGAGGGGCGAAAGCATGCATATGCCCCCTCCGTGACACGTGATGCGAGCCACCCACCTCTTTTTAAACTGCTGCACATGAATACTTGGAGGTGGGTCGAACACACTCGGAAGGAAACCGATATCAGTCTCCTCGTACAAATAAGCTCACAGATGACAATGATTGGCGAGCGATCATTGTGAGTTACAGCAAAGTGAGCGCATGCTGTCCCTCCCTCCCATGAAAGTTCGGCCAATTAGCTGCCATGGACCCTCGGTCACGGACGGATGGGTCATTAACCCCGATTCGAACTTGCGGTCTCCACGTTAGTCACCTCCTCTTTCCCTCAGAGTGTTAGACCCACTCCCAAGGACACATGTGCCGCAGTTTGAAAAGAAGTGGGTTACGTGTTAAGAAGGGTGGGTGTGCATGCTTTTGTCGGTGGTGTTCGTGTGATAGGGATGTCAATACCTGATTGGTGGGAATTGGATATGAATAAATCAAGGAGAAATTGGGTGAAAATCCAAAATCAGTTCTCTTCTGTGCATTATTTATGAATGTTCATGACCGTTTACTGTGAAAGTGAACTGAAATTTCTGAAAAGTTCACTGAAGCTTATAAATTATTCTTAAAAGTTAAATAACCTTGACCAAGTTTACCGATGTTTATTATTTTTTTAAGTTTACAACTGACGATTTTGTGCTGTTTGCCATCGTGTATCACTCTTGACAACTGTTCAGTGTTACAACTAAAACTTCATAGCTTCTATCAAATGAAATAAGAACCCCCAGGTGTCTTACTTTGATTAAAGAACACTTGGCCTGATAGACCATTCGACAGACGTCAATCACAGATTTAGGGAGTGACCTCTGCTTCCCCTGGTCCACAGCCAAGACACACTGGTTGACAAGCGAGAGGGCCACGTGACCTACGACACAAACAGGAATCATCATGAGATTAAACAGTCCAGTACAAACATGACCACGCGGCGGTAATGATGTATGAATGCGTATCCTTGACACTGCTGCTAGGTTACCGAGATCCTGGTGTTTGAGAAGGCAGCAGAGGAGGAGGCGTCCCACTTCCTCCACCGGATGTTCTGGTGGAAAGGTGATGGGAGTGATGAGGTGATGCTGCTTACAGCAGCGTTCGATTTGGCATAAAAAGTCCTGAAATTCAAACACAAGATGTTACACAGTGTATGGACGGAGTCCTGTACAATTCAGAACAGTGTGATTGGACAGGGTTCATTTTTCCTGCACGTTATCTCTACTGACCACGACAACCAAATTGCAACAACTTTCACTTTCCACTTGAAGATGGAGCAAAGAAATCATTGTTACACTTCATGTCTTCTGATTTTGATCAACTGTAGGAGCAACTTAGAGGGAACCGTATTTTTCAGACCGTAAGGCGCACTTAAAAGCCTCTGATCTTCAAAACCCCTGATGGTGCGCCGCCTCGCCGAGTCTCACTGACACCATCAAACACAAGTGAAGCAAACTAATTCAGAGCTTACCATCAATCTGGTGGATGAACGAAAGAACACCACTCACTAGATATTGGTGTCCAGGCTGTGAGTTCGAGGGATCCGGCCTTTAGGTCCAAACACCGGGATAAAGCGCCACTACAGGTGTCCTCCTGAGACCTTGGATTCACCTTCTTGAATTTAAAGTTACACTGATAGAGATCCTTAAGAGTAATGACCGCTGTTCTGTAATGAACACAATACTAATGCACCGTCTCTTTAAGGGGGCGTGGCTGAGAGAAGATCAAGACCCAGAAAGACTTCTAATCTCCGTCTCTATTGGTCTGACTCCATGGGCGTGAGGGAATAATAGTAAAATACAATATAATAAATAATAGAGGGATCCGGGCTTTATGTCAAACTTGCTCAACTGTTAAACTCCGACACTGAAGATGAAGAATTTGATGGATTTGTGGAAGAGAAATGAACTGAAAAAGTGAGTTTATTGTTTTACATTTTATATTGTGACAGCTGAACAATGTTGAGAGTTATTTGTGAGAGTTGAATCAAGTTTGCCTTATCTGACTTGTTTCGTTTAATGCGCCTTGTGTGTGGAGGGGGGGGGGGGGGGCATTCCATCGGCGGCTGTTGCTAAACTAATGCGCCTTATGGTGCAGTGTGTCTTGGTGGAGGGGGGGGGGGCATTGGCAGCCATTGCTAGTGCGCCTTATGATCCGGTGCATCTTATGGTCCAGAAAATGCGGTGCTTCATTGAATTTCTTTACTGTAGAATCAACCTATAGGGAAATATATTCCATTTCATCACTGGAGAAGCAACCTAGAAGGCATTTTATTGCATTTCATTGAGTGTGGAGAACAACCTACAGGGCACCTACTGCATTTCATGGAATGTTGGGGCAACCAACAGGGAACTTTATTGCATACTTTTCATTAAGTGCCGGCGTCCAGCGGAAGTGCTGGCTACTATTAGCCTAGCGCCGGTTATACAGTAGGAGCTCAACATTCGTGGGGGTTCGGTTCCGAGCCCTCCCGTGAATCGAGATAATCCACGAGTTCTGTACCTGGAAGTAAAAACCCCATGTATCACGTCACATGCGCGAATGAGCAGCCGGAAGTAAAATCCTATGTATCTATTACATGCACTAAAATATGCTTCTTAAACACATTCTATAGACAGTCTTACTCATTAATACAGTATTAATGTAGTAAAATATAGTCATGATTAAGAAAAACTTTTAAATTTTTACTCTTATTTTTATTGATGATAAAATATAAACATTATACAGCATATACTGTTGTAAAGCACTCGTTTTAAAGTCTTTTTCAATTATTATTCCGGTACACTACCTAAGTTAATGTTTGTGTGTGAGATTTTATGTTCTGTAGCATGTTTAACAAACAATGCCAAAAGGATAAACTTTATTACGCTTCATGTCCTTTTACATTGAACTTGGAGTGACGTCTCCAAGATGGCGCTGCCTAGAGGGCAACGTCGTGGAGTCAAATTGTTTCTTTGTTCGTTTTATTCGTTTGTTCATGTTTTGCACTATGCTCGTCTATGACCGGTCGACCCTACTACAGCTATGAGCAGCTTCAGCTTCGGGCAACTAAGCACGCAACAACTTCTATTGTGAGCTGCTATGCTATGCTATGGGAGCTCAATGCTAACAATAAGCCCAGGCGGAGTTCAGATTCTCCGGCGCTTGGTTAGCACTTCCGGCCAAACTGCTTGAAAATGTTCAGTCCCTGCGAAACAAGATGGACGAGATTCATGCTCAGATTGCAGCACAGAGGGATCTACAGGACTGCGTTACTGTGAAACATGGCTCGAGAAGAGTACACCCGATAAGGCGATTATACCAGCCGGCTACACGGCCTTCATCCCCTGCAATCCCAAACGCCGGAGTCGGAATCATCTGATTCGCACGTTTGATTTGGCAGAGGTTTTTTTTTTTTTTTACGTCGGATGCCCTTCCTGTCACAACCCTTTTTAGCAAGGGACAGAAACACGCTGACGACGTTGTAGCTACTCTTTACGAAAGTCAGCAATGGTTCTTTTACATGCCTCTCACCATAGACAGTGAGAGACATGGCCCGCCTTTGATAACCCAGTTACCTGCACTGGGGGGGGACCATGACAACCTTGTGGAGAGTGGGACTCGAACCCCCAACTTTTGGATCAGAGATCCAGCGTCCTATACCACTAGACCACCACTGCCCCCTTTATTAATCCTAAAATGATATTACACAAACAATTTTGTCAGACTGGGGTAGCAGTTTGATTCACAAATGTTTTATATTAGTAAGGTAACTGTTAGATTTATCAAATAAATATCAAATAATAGTAAGTGTACTATTCTTGTAACAAATACTATTTTTATAATATAAACTTTTAGTTTTATTTGCTTCTCGCTTGTCTGATTTTCTCATAAATATGAGCCCAGAAGAATGCACCACAGAGCACATGAATTTTAAAAGATTTTCTGGGGGTGGTCCCCCTGACCCTCCTGCAGGAGAGGGCACCCCCATCCCCATGCTTGCCTCAAACAATTTCCACCCCCCTACTTATCAATATCCTCCTTCTACGCTAAAACTTAATGAATACCCTGTTATTGTATTTAATTTCCTGGAGAAGCGACCCACAGAACACTTTATTGCAGCTCATCCATTGTAGAGGAAACCTACAGGGCACTGTATTGCATTTCATTTCTGTTGGTGCAACTACAGAGCACTTTAGTGCATTTTACACTGCAGAAGCAACCTACAGAACATTTTATTTTACATTCACATCTACTGTATGTGCTGTACAGAGGTCTCTATCGTGCTGCATCTACTACAGGAGCAGGCGAGAGGGTCCTTCGTTGCATTAAATCTATTGTAGTGCCAACCCAGAGGATGCTTAATGGCGCTTCATCTACTGTAGCAGCAACCTTGAAGATAGGACCACAGCTTACAGAAACATTGTAGGGAGCATCGTAGTCGTAGACCAGGAGTGGATCATTGCGCCTTTTAAAGGCACTTAGAAAAAAAAATCTAATAAGGGGCAGCCTAAACGGCACAGTAACGAATTTAGTCATAAAATAATTTTTCTGAGGAGTTCAAACCTTGTTCATCTCCCATAAGAACACCTTTGTGAGTACTTGATTGTCTCTTCAGTTCACTCTATGAGGCTAATAACATTTTCCAGAGTCACCCAAGATGGTACTTGAACTGTGCAAGAATCTCCTTCATCGAACACACAGGCATCCTGAAGGATACGACCATATTTCATACCATCAGGGAAACCTAAAAAGGTTCTTTACTTTGATTCATAGAGCACAAAGTCAAAGTCCCTCATCCTGGAGCAGGGAAAACTTTTTGTGTGCAGAACAAGGAAGTCGTCCAGGCCCAAAATTCGGAACCTGGGCCATAGAAGAACCCTACAGGGCAGTTTAATTCATTTAACCTACTGAGCGGTCCACTAGATTTTAACTACCAAAAGGGGATCCGAGGTCAAAAGGGGACACTTTTTTCACGTTGGCCAACAGTGGAGCACGAGATCAATTACACACCCATCACCCACCACACGATCAGATTGGATGAATACAAGTATGTCTCAAGGAACATGTCCATATCATACCTTCACAGTGTGGTCCTGTGTCGTGTTGTCAGCGATGGCCTGCAGGAAAGGCTGTGCGTGGTCACTCAGTGTGATTCTGCGCGAGTAAAGCTTGGCTTTATCGGGTGTCGTGGTCCCTGGAGAGCTGCAGTGGTCCTCATCTTTCTCCTCGTTATAGTTATAGTGGATCTGACTGGTCTGAAGACCTCCACAGAAGATGGAAGACTGCAGCCATTCTGAAATGATTAAGATATTCTTAATGACTAAGATTAGCACAAGCACCAGCAACTCCTTAAATAAATAACAACAACAGAAAACTAACTAGAACATTCGATCTCCATGCGTGACGGAGGCGTGCTCAGAGCCAGGTAGGATGCATGAAGTCCGAGGAGTAAGCCAAGATTCCTCTCTGTGTCAATCAGAGGGGACGACAGGCTGGTCAGATCCGGAGTTGTCACTGTCTCCTGGTTGGGCTGGACATAAAAACTGAGTGAGTGACACACTTTACACCAAGAAATCACATTAAAAATAAAACAACAAATAAAAACTGGATGTGATGTGTTTTACCTCCATGTACTGGCCAACGCAGAAAGCCTGCATAGACTCTTGTGTGTCCTCAAACTGCAGAGCAGCTTCTAAAGCCACCACAGGATCCTCACCGGCAAACTGAGCTACAGAGGAGGACAAGAAGAGAGGGTGACCATTTAAAAAAAAAAAAAAAAGTCTACGAGTATTTTTCTTCCTAATTTTTTTTTTTTTTTAAATAGATTACTGATTTTATGAGTCCATCAGAGGGACAGCGCATGTAAGACATTTGGGAGACAAAGTCAGAGAGGCTAGATTGAGATGGTTTGGACATGTACAGAGGAGGGATACTGAGTATATTGGTAGTAAGATGCTGAGGTTAGAACTGCCAGGCAGAAGGCCTAGAAGAAGACCAAAGAGAAGATTTATGGATGTGGTGAAGGAGGACATGAAGGTAGTTGGATTAAGAGTAGAAGACTCAGAGGACAGGGTAAAATGGAGGCAGATGATTCGCTGTGGCAACCCCTGAAGGGAACAGCCGAAAGGAAAAGAAGAATTACTGGTTGATTTATTATTATTTATTTTATTTTTTTTACCAAGAATGGTGTTTCCAGTAAGGGACTGAGCTTGGAAGTCTTTGATGTCGTAGACTTTGCCATCGATAACGGTCCAGAATCCACCGTCCTTGTTGTGATTTTCCAGGTCGGCTTTGCGGATAAGAGACACCTCTTCATTGTTTTTTGTGCTCGGTCCTGTGAAGAACAACCCTGTGAAGCAAAGGCAGAATTAGAATCGTTTTAAGCACACAATCCGACTGGTCTCATCAAGTCTCATCAGTGTATCAGTGCGTTACCCATGAGGCCGGGCCAGGCCAGGTCTTCATTGTCATCTCGATCGTGGCTGGGGGCGAGGTGGTTGAAGCGGTCCAGGTGCTCAAGTAGTGCCGCTAACAGAGGGATGGAACCGGTGTCCTGCATCAGACCTGCGTCCAGAGTCAGCAGCAGGATGATGGACACCACCAATTCGGGGAGCAGGACACCTGCAACAGGAACCACACACACACACACACACACACGTCTGATACCTACTCACATGGCACAGAAAACCATTGACGGGGGTGGAGAAGGGATCAGGAGCTGTTTGTCACCTGTAAGATCTCCCTCGATGACGTGCGACACTTCAGCAAAGTGACGGTGACTGTTGAAGGCGATGCTGGTGGCCACAGGCAGGATGTCGCCGATATGTGTGCACAGTAACGCAATGTACTTCTTCAGCAAGGAACCTACACCCAATATCTCAGACTGACTCAGAGCTGAAAGAGGGGGGATGGTGGCAATGGGAGAGACGGATATCAGGAAAGAGAGAGAGAGAGAGAAGCAGAATAAAAAAAGAAGACGGCCACAACCGAAATGATGGGCAAGAGAACACCACAGATGATTGACAACAGGAGAGGAAAAGAGACAGAGACAGGTGGATAGAGAGCGAAGCGAAAATGAAATGGTAAACAAGGGAAAGTTAGGAAGTTAGGAATAAAGAAAGAGGCAAAAAAAGTGTGACATTGTGAAAGAAACACCACAAGTAAACAAAAATGCAAGAAAAAGAAAAAAGACAGAAATTTTATTGGCCGAGGGAAACATTGCATCTTAATAATTAGCGCTGGGCTCCGAGTGCGAGTGTGTGTGTAACACTTACTGTAATCAGTGACTCCAGTGGCACCTTGTACTCCCACATAGAGCTTACAGATGAGGAGTCTCTGGAAGCGCAGCAGCAAGTTGAGAGAAGCCGAGCGCTCTTTACTCGCCTGCTCCGCCTCCTGGAAGTGTGAAATACGCCGTGCCACTTCCTTCAGACGCCCTATCGTCTGGGACGCCATGTTCCTGCACCGCCACAAAAGATATGAGAGAGAGAGAGACAATAAATGCCTTAATCACACTAAGGATGACAGTGAGTGTGTGGGTGCAAATGAGGGTGGAGGAGCAAGTGCGGGTGCGAATGGGGTATATACCTAAGCAGCTGCTGCACGAGCTGGACCAGTGGTAAACTCTGCTTGCTGGCAGACTCGTAGATGCCCGTGTTGATGAGGTCTTTATCGAGGGTGGTGCGACAGCGGTGCAGGGTGGAGGCGTTGGCCTCCTGCTCATCGATCTCCTTTTCTTTCTGCGCCTCCTTCTTGGCCTCCATGTCCTTCACAACCGAGTTAAATATTTATTCTACCCATATACAAATGCACAGCAAGCAGACAGTAGACTACAAAACATCATGTGACCACATTATTGAACTTTATTTGCTGTAGTTGTTAATTGTGGTGGTGATTTGTCTTTCACACGCACTCGCACTCTCTCTCTCTCTCTCTCACACACACACACCTGAATCTCAGCTGTAATGGCAGCATTCAGAGCAGACTCCAAACCACCATCTGCCATCAGACTACTGACCAGTAGATCAATCATGAACCTCCGGCCTGGACTCACAGTCATTTCATGGCTGGAGGCTGAAACACACACAGGGCTGTTTCAGTGCACGGACATGCGTGATGCAGAATGTGTGGTGAGGGTCGGCGGTCCTCAGTCTGACCTGTGTTGGGTAGCAGTGAAGATAAAGCTCTGGCTCGTTCCTCAGCAGTGGGCAATAGCACTGACCAGCCACTCTGGAGCACGGCCTGCGCCGCCACCTGCACTGTATTCAGCACCCCGGCGTTGCTGGCCAGCGTCACCACCGTCTGCTTGAGGCTGTTGAGCAGACTGCTGCCCAGGCCCAGCCCCAGCTCCTCTGGGTCCACCTGGTTACTGATCGCCGCGTGGAGCTATACGCACACACATATACATATATATATATATATATATATATATATATATATATATATATATATATATATATATATATATATATATATATATATATATATATATACACACACTTCAGCAACAGTAGACAATCCACACTAAAATCAGCTAAATGATCAGCACACACCTGCAGTCGGAGCAGATTGAGCGCAGCTACCACCATACACTCTTTCTCCTGAGGCGGAGGCCAGTCCGAGCTGCCGTCCATCCCCTCGCCGATTTGCCGCAGTAGCAGGTCCAGCTGCTCAAACGTCATGGGGCAGACATCCACCACGAATGGCACACGCAGCCCCACGGACCACTCGGAGGATGACGACCATGCGAAACTCTGTTACACCCGTGACATGTGTCAGAGTAAGATTGCTTGACATGTCAGTGATGTAAGAACATAGGTGAAGTAGCTAAATGATAATGATTAGCATCGTTATCTGTACTAAGTTTGAGAACTTTGATGTACAAATATAGAAAGGAAATGAAGAGAACAGGTTACACCCACAATATAATGGCGTAAACCCTTTAACGCCCAGCCGGACGATATGGTTCTCTTTCAAAAAATGGTAATAACTACTATACACATTCTATACTTGTGGCGTAGCCTGATGCAACACAGTTTGGTCCCACATGCTTCAGTCAGTTGTTAGACGACCTTGAGTGCGCAGGATTGTGTTGTTCACGAATTTGTGAGCATGTTATCAGTTATTATTATGTGAATATTATTATTAGTGTTATGATAATGTTGAAAGAGATGTGTTTGGGCGTTTCCTGAGGCCCTTTTAATTCGGAAAAACGAATGATACACTTTTTTTTTTTTTTTTTTTTAACTGCAAAAAATAATTTGGGCCTTAAATACCTGTCCTGGACCGCAGGAAATGCCTACGATGCGTTTCGAGTTGAGTCCTGGAAGAGCTTTGGGCTGCTTCTTGTTGGAGAAAAGTGTATCAAAGTGCTGGAGCTTATCGTTACTGCCCCAGCTGTGCACCTCCCCGTCCTCAGTCAGGGCCAGACAGTGGGTGGAGCCCACGGTGATATCTACCACATTTTTACCTGTGGCACAGAATATTGATCAGAAAATATACAATGCCCAGTATTAATTTTAGCCGGTTAAATCGAACAGGACAGAATAAATTACAGGGTTGCCATGAAGGCACCATGGTGATTATTTATTATATCTGATGATTACGGCTTTTCCAGGTAGATCAGTTTTATACGAAAAACTACACAGAGCAAAAAAGCAAACAATGGCTCAAGCATTTACAAACCACAGGATAAAAAGATAACATGAATGCAGCATCATCAAACTGATGTTTAAAACTCCGCCCACCCTTCAAATCACATGTCATACCATAGGCATGTATGACTTATTTCAATATGATAAACATGCAAATTTACTTTCTGCTTTATTCCTCCATTAAAAAGTTTACAATAAAAAGGACCAACTTGAAACATTGTTTTTTTTCCTAAACTGGTTCGAGCCTGACCTTTCAGACTGTCCAGCAGTTTTGGGTAGCGGACATGTTCGTCAGTGCCGTGTCCCAGTCTTTGATTGTCTCCTTTACCCCAGGTGTAAACCTGTCCATCTTTAGTGAGAGCCACGGAGAACTGACTCCCACAGCACACCTTCATTATGTCCAGATCCTGCAGCTTCTCCACCAGCTTAGGACTCTTACATCCATCACTACCCCCTCGGCCCAGCTTCCCATAATCTCCATCACCCCACGACCACACCTGACCTGCATATTGGAGAAAGCCAGGGATGAAAGAGAGAGAGGGAGAGAAAGGAGGAGAACAGGATGGATAGAGAAAATGAGAAGAGCAAGATGGGGGTCAAAGGGAGGGACAGAGGGAAAAAGATGAGAGGGATGGATGGACAGAGACAGAAATGAAAGATGCAGAAAGGAGGAGGAAAAGTGAAGGGGAGAAGATGAGAGAAAAAGGAACAGGAAGGGAGAGCAAGACGGAAAAACAAATGGGAGAGAGGCAGACAGAGAAAAAAAGATGGAGGTGGGATAGAGAAGAGAATGAGAGGAAGACAGGCAAAGGCAAAAGAGAGATGGAAGGACAAACGGACAGCAGGGAATGACAGGAAGAGTGGAAGAAAAGGTGAGAGAAATAATTATTGAAAAAATAATTTAACGAATACGGTAAATACAAGTTAAATAATATAAATGTTGTAGAACTGAATTCTTACAAGAGAAATCCAATTATTTCTGCATACAAATTCCATTTTACATTTACAGAACTTATTTATTCAATAATTAATACTAATTAAGCTCTCAGGGAGGCTTCAGCAAAACTAGACCGACACGAGGAGAGAGTGAGGTACACCATGAACAGCTCACCAGACCATCGCATGGCCTTAAATTGAAATATATTAAAAATAATTACGGTATAAACATGAAAAACTACACACACACACACACACACACACACACACATACATGCATATACATACACACATATACTAGTCCTTCTCAAAAAAATTAGCATATTGTGATAAAGCTCATTATTTTCTGTAATGTACTGATAAAAATTAAACTTTCATATATTTTAGATTAATTGCACACCAACTGAAATATTTCAGGTCTTTTATTGTTTTAATACTGATGATTTTGGCATACAGCTCATCATCTTTCTTCTTTTCCTTTCAGGGGTCGCCACAGTGAATCATCTGCATCCATCTCACCCTATCCTTTGCATCCTCTTCTCTTATACCAACTACCTTCATGTCCTGCTTCACTGCATCCATGAATCGTCTCTTTGGTCTTCCTCTAGGCCTTCTGCCTGGTAGTTCCAACCTCAGCATCCTACGACCAATATACTCACTATCCCTCCTCTGTACATGTCCAAACCATCTCAATCTAGCCTCTCTGACTTTGTCTCCAAAACCTCTTAAATGTGCTGTCTCTCTGATGTGCTCATTCCTGATCCTATCCATCCTCGTTACTCCCAAAGAGAACCTCAACAGTTTCATCTCTTCTTCCTCCAGCTCTGCCTCCTGGGTTTTCCCCGGGGCCACTGTTTCTAAACCATACAACATCGCTGGCCTTACCACCGTCTTGTACACTTTTCCTTTCATTCTTGCCGATACCTTCCTATCACACATCACTCTTTTCTCCAACCATTCCAACCTGCCTGCACACGCTTCTTCACTTCTCTGGATTGTTGACCCTCAGTGCTTAAAATCCTCCACCTTCCTTATCTCTTCTCCCTGTAACCTCACTGTTCCTGTTGGGTCCTTGTCATTCATACCTCCACCTCTCTAGATTTTCCTGCACTTGTTCTCTGCTCTCACTACAGATCACAATGTCATCTGCAATCATCATAATCCATGGAGATTCTTGTCTAACCTCATCTGTCAGCCTGTTCATCACCATAGCAAACAAGAAGGGGCTCAGAGCTGACCCTTGATGCAGTCCCACCTCCACCTTGTACTTTTCTGTCATACCAACAGCACACTTCACCACTGTCTTACATCTCTCATACATGTCCTGCACCACTCTAACATACTTCTCTGCTACTCCAGACTTCCTCATGCAATACCACAGTTCCTCTCTCGGCACCCTGTCATATGCTTTCTCCAGATCCACAAAGGCACAATGCAGCTCCGTCTGACCTTCTCTGTACTTCTCTATTAACATCCTCAAGGCAAACACTGCATCTGTGGTGCTCTTTCTTTGCATGAAACCAAACTGTTGTTCACAAATGCTGACCTCTGCCCTTAGTCTAGCTTCCACTATTCTTTCCCATAACTTCATCGTATGGCTCATCAACTTTATCCCTCTGTAGTTGCCACAACTCTGCATGTCTCCCTTGTTCTTAAAAATGAGCACCATCACACTTCTCCATTCCTCTGGCATACAGCTCATGAAAACCAAAAATCCCTATCTCAAAAAATTATCATATTTCATCCAACCAATAAAAAAAGTGTTTTTAATACCAAAAAAAGTCAACCTTCAAATAATTATGTTCAGTTATGCACTCAATACTTGGCCGGGAATCCTTTTGCAGAAATGACTGCTTCAATGCGGCGTGGCACACCATTCTCCCAGCCACCACAAATCTCCATTGTCATGTGTGCATGCCACAAGCCATTCAGTAACAGTAGGAGCGGTCTATCTATGCATTCAAAGACTGCGAAGATTGATTGTGCAGAAGACACCACCAAATTGGTTCCGCAAACAAGCAAAGAGTCGTGGAGCACAACCAGGGTACAGTGAGACACACAGGACACTGCTGGCCATCCACTGCATCCGGACCCATCTCCAGCCATCTCGACGATGTCGTGCCACTGGAGTCGAATAGACTGAGATGAGAGAGTGAGGCTGACCATCTGTGCAACTTTCCCTCACTCAAAACAAAGTCAAGTGCAAGTCATGACTTCACTCATATTGCAGATCATCGATCTGATATGAAGTCAAGGTCATCTTCGACCTTGGAGAATGAACAACTTGGGTGGCAGCTAATGGCATCGGTTCGGTCAGACGAATCCTTGGCTACTGACTCTTGGGACGTGGACTGTCACCTTTCTAGCAGGAAGAAGCCCGAGCTGGTGCCCGAGATGGCAAGATATTGACTAGATCCACCTCTGGTGGATGGGATGGGTCCCGACGGTGCTTACTCTGAACTGTCTTTTTTGAATCTGTCTCCGCCATTCTTGGAGTTGTTAAGGGGGTGTGTTGGAGAAGGCTCCCCCTGGGGACTCCCTCGTTGTCCTTCAACTTCAAGACTTCAACACCTATGTGGGCAACAACAGTGTGACCTGGGTGTAATCGGTAGGAACGGCCTCTCCAGTCTGAACCTGAATGGTGTTTTTTTTGTTGGACTTCTGTGCTCGTCACGGTTTGTCCATCACGAACACCATTTTCGAACATAAGGGTGTCCATAAGTGCACTTGGCACGAGGACACCCAAGGCTGCAGTTTTGCTGATTGACTTTGTAGTCGGGTCATTGGACTTGCGGCCACATGTTCTCAACATCCGGTTAAAGAGAGGAGCTGAGCTGCCAACCAATCACCTGTGGGTGATGAGCCGACTCTGATGGTGGGGGAGGTCACCATCCACCCCTATCAGGTCCAAGCATGTAGTTAAGATCTCCTGTGAACATTTGGCAGAGTCATTTGTCAAAGGGACCTTTAACTCTCATCTGCGACAGAGCTACAACCATGTCCTGAAAGAGGCAGGTGAGATGGAATCCGAATAGGCCAAGATTCGTGCCTCTCTTATGGAGGCAGCAGCCCATAGCTGATAATAACAGTGCCTGTCGTGGTGGTAACCCCTGAACCCGGTGGTAGACACCTGCAGTGAAGAGGGCTCTCCAGCTGAAAAAGAAGGCCTATCAAGTCTTATTTACCTGTGGGACTCCGGAGGCAATAGAGAAGTACCGGCAGGCCAAACGTGCTGCAGTCCAAACTGTCACCAATGCAAAAATCTCTAACGTGGGAGAAGTTTGGTGAGGGCCTAAAAAGCAATTATCGGTTGGCTTCAAAAAATTTTCTGGACCACCATCCAACGCCTCAGGAGGGGGAAACAGTTCTCCACGAATACTGTTTAGAGTGGAAGTGGGGAGCTGCTCACCTCAACTCGAGATGTCGTCAGGAAGTGGAAGGAATACTTTGAGGACCTTCTTATTCCCACCATCATGCCCTCCGTGGAGGAGAGAGACCCTGGGGGTTTGGGTGGGGATCTGCCCATCACTGGGACCGAGGTCGGCATAGTAGTCAAAAAGCTGCTCAGTGGTTAAGCTCCGGGGATGGATGAGATCTGCCCTGAATATCTCAGGGCTCTGGATGCTGTGGGACTGTCTTGGTTGACACGTCTCTGCAACATCAAGTGGCTCTTTGGGGAGCCATACCTCTGGGTTGGCGAATTGGGGTAGTAGTCCCCCTTTTTAAAAAGGGGAACCGGAGGGTGTATTCCAATTATCGTGGAATCACACTCCTCAGCCCACCGAGGAAACGGGTGCTGGAAATCTAATTGGTAGTTGAACCTCAGATTCAGGAGGAACGCGGCACTTTCAACCAACTCTATATGCTCTACAGGACCCTGGAGGGGACATGGGAGTTTGCCCAATCTGTCCACAAAAAACACATGTCCCTCAGGCTTGTGGGATGTGCTCCGGGAGTATGGTGTACCGGACCCATTCCTTGGAGACATTAAGCCTCTGCATCAACAGGGGCAAAATTTGTTTGGGACAAAAAAAAAAAAAAAATCAGGTGGAATTCATTTCAGGTGAGGGTTGGAGGCTGACCTTTGTCACAGAGTCTGTCTAAGTTTTATGGACAGAATTTCTAGGCACAGCCGCGATGCTGAGGGGTTATGGTTTGGTAGCCATAGGATCTTGGTCTGTATTTTGCAGATGACGTTGTCCTTTAGGCTTCATCAATCCGGGACCTCCAGCTGTCATTGGAGCGAGTCACAGCCGAAAGCAATTGAGGAGTGTAGGAGTTCAAGTATCTCGGGGTCTTGTTCACGAATGAAGGGAGAATGGAGCAAATCGCTGCAGCCTCTGCTTTAAAATGAAGCCTGTACCAGTCCGTTGTGGTGAAGAGGAAGCTAAGTCGCAAAGCAACACTCTAAATTTCCTGTCAATCTATGTTCCAACCTTCACCTACAGTCACAAGCTTTAGGTAACATGAAATGAGCTTCCTTCACTGGGTGACAGGGATCTCGCTTAGAGATAGGGTGAGAAGCTCAGCCATCTGGTAGGAGCTCGGAGTAGAACCACTGCTTCTCCACATTAAGAGGACTCAGTTGAGGTGGCTCGAACATTTGGTTAGAATGCCTTCCAAACACCTCCCTGATGTGGTGTTTTGGGCGTTTCCGACCATGGAGACACCCTGGGGTTAACCTAGAACTCCGTGATTATGTCTCTCAGAAGGTCAAGGAACGCCTCTGTGTGTCCCCCGGAAGAGCTGGAGGAAGTGGCTGGGGAGATAGACGCTTGGACCTCACTGCTTCGGCTGCTACCTCTGCGACCCGACCCCGAATTAAGATGATGTTAATTAAATTTTCTCTCTAAAACATTAAACGATGGAAAGATAAGTTTCTTTTCAGTTGTCCATACCATTTTCTGTGACTGCAAGCGTCTGAGCGTCCCCACTGCCACAGGCCACATCGATGACCTTTAACCCCTTCAGCGCGGCCACCTGCATGGGTGTAGTCTGATCCTCACTGGAGCCTGCACACATCAGCATGAAAAGCAAATAAATAAATAAATAGAAATCAATCATGTTAATTCTGAGTCATTCGGATCAGTGAGATTTTCCAACCAGGAAAAAGTGATTCAGACTTTACCGTGTCCCAGTCGGCCGTAGTTTCCCCGACCCCAAGTGTACAGAGCGCCGTCTGCGGTGATGGCGGCACTGTAGGTGCTGCCACAGGCGATATGCACCACGTGCTTCCCAGCCTGCTTTCCGGAAAACATTGCAATCATCGCTGGTTCTTCCAAATACCTGCAAAACCCCAAACCTTGTCATTACTGTAATGTGTATTCTTTCCACTGCATTAATTCATCTACCTGCCACCAAGTTCAAATAGACTCTTGTTGAATGGTAATATGTTTTCTTTTCAGTATGGTAACATCTATGCTCTCAATTATGGTACAGGGATCCCTCACTTTCCGTAGTTAACTGGGATCGAGATCCCCATGCAAGCACGGCTCCCCCCCCCCCCAATGTATACATACATGTATGTGTATATAATATCAATAAATACATGTTCAATGGTATAAATACTTATGCATTATTTTTTCACATTTAATTTTTATTATAAGATGTAAATAAAATATAAATCTACTCAGATGTGCACCTCACAACAATGTAACTAGTTTTGATGGGAGGTTTTGGATTGTTTAAGGTTTTTTTTTGCATAATTGGCCTTGTTTTTGTGGCATTTTCCTTAACTCCCCCCCCCCCCATTCTTCCTTAATTTCTGTATTTGTTAATTTAATGAATATTTAAAAAAAACAAAAAAAACCCCAGGATGCCGCATGCATTAAAACACGAAGTAGCGAGAGATCCTTGTACTGCATAAACAGTAGGCCCTCAATATTCGCGGTGGTTTGGTTCCGGCCCCTCCCATGAATGAAGATAATCCGCGAGTTCTGTGCCCAGATGTAAAACCCTGTGTATCATATTACATGCGCGAATGAGCAACTCGAAGTAAAATATGTATCTATTACATGCGTTAAACACATTCCATAGACAGTCTTACTCATTAATACAGAATTAATGTAGTAAAATATAGTAATGATTCAGAAAAACCTTTCAATTTTGTACTGTGATTATTTATTAATAAAATATATAAACATTATACAGCATACTTTATGTAAGGATAAACTTGAATAATATATAGTTTATATTTTATCATCAATAAATATCACAGTAAGAATTAAGAAGTTTTTCTTAATCATTACTACATTAATACTGTATTAATGGGGAAGACTGTCCATAGCAAGGGTTGGGAACCTCCTGACTAAGAGCCAAAAATAAACATTTTATAATCTAATCCTCTGAGAGCCACATTTTATATATATATATATATATATATATATATATATATATATATATATATATATATATATATACACACATACATACACACACACAGTCGGCCCCCAATTTACGAAATCCCCGGATTACGAAAAACATTTTTTTGAGTTTCCGTCCCCGAAATACGAAACAACCCCATCTTACAAAAAGAAATTCAAACGTGCCAATCAAAATTTCACACGACGCACGAGTTGCTCTCTCATTGGCCGATAGAGACAGAAGGAAGCTTCATGCTTTAGTTTAGTTTTTTAAGTTGTTTTAATTCAGTAAATGCTTAAGAAACGTGGGTGCATTTGAGCTCATCTGGAATTCCGATCCCTCAACAAATCAAATTAAAGTTGAGTTTGTCAAGCAAGGAATGCACTTTGAATTCACGTCTTGTGGGCGTGGCCCGCAGCACGTGGCGAGAGAGAGAGAGAGAGAGAGAGAGAGAGAGAGAGAGAGAGACAGAGAGAGAGAAAAGGAATAATTCTTGAGTTTTTAGTTTAGTTTTTTAAGTTGTTGTAATTCAGTAAATGGTCAAGCAGGGAATGCGCTTTGAATTCATGTCTTGTGGGCGTGGCCGCAGCACACACGCCCGCATGGGAGAGAGAGAGAAGGAATAACACTTTAGTTTTTTAAGTTGTTTAATTCACTAAATGTTTAATAAATGTGGGTGCATTTGAGCTTATCTGGCATCCCGATCCCTCAAGGAATCAAATTAAAGTTGAGTTTGTCCAGCAGGGAATGCGCTTTGAATTCCACGTCTTGTGGGCGTGGCCCGCAGCGCGCGCGAGAGAGAGAAGGAGAGAGGGGTGTATGTGTGTGTATGCTGTATAATATACTTAGTGTAAAAAAAGTAACTTTTGCTTGCTGCCCAATTGCTTATTGGCCTCCCATGTTCACAAATAAATTGTTTAAAAATCATACAATGTGATTTACTGGATTTTTTTTTTTACATTCTGTCTCTCAAGCTTGATGTGGACATGTGATGAAAATTACAAACCTCTCATCTTTTTAAATGGGTGAACTTGCACATTTTTGCATTGCACAATACTTATTCGCCTCATTGTGTATATATATATATATATATATATATATATATATATATATATATATATATATATATATATATATATATATATATATACACACACACACACACACATACATACATACAGTATGTGTATATATGTTTTCATTTTGTTTGTATAATATATTATCCAGTTAAGCTCTATGATGCCACTCAAACGCCGGCTAAGCAACATGTGAAATTAGTTTTTCCTAAATTCATTCATTCTCTGAACCTCTTAATCATAATTAGGGTTTCAGCTGACTCCGAGCATGGGCAGCGGACACCCTGGACAACTCGCCAGGCCATTGCAAAACCAATACTCACACAACCATTCATACTCACACCCCTACGGACAATTTGATTGCAGGCAATCAAATTACTGTGCACGATTTTGGACTGTGGGATTAAACCAGAGTACCTGGTAGAAACCAACGTAAGCACGGGGAGAACATGCAAACTCTACATAGAAACACCCAAGCTGGGAATTGAAGCCAGGACCTTCTTGCTGTGAGGCAGACATGCTGTTTTTTTTTTTCTAAATATTACACACATTATGATCAACTCTGTAAATTGATTGGTCGAAATGATTCGGTATCTGGTGGTATGAGGTTTCTCGATTTGAACCTGTAGATGAAAAAAAGGAAATCTTACGTGGTGTCTCCATGTCCGAGACATCCTCCGTCTCCACATCCCCAGGAGAAAACCTCCCCATTTGCGGAAAGTGCGAGGTAGTGCTGGCCTTCAGGGTGAGCAGCCAGCTTCACCATCTTCCTCGATGCCAAACCATGAAGCAGCATAGGGGACTGAAACACACACACACACACACGTGTGATAAAGATCAGAGAACACTTCAGTAGTGTAAATCACTCAAGCACTCATAGTGGGATGGGACCCTCACCAGTGTGGTGCTTTTATAATTCTGAGTGTACACTGCACCGGAGATGGACAGCAGCAGGAAGCTTTTCTCAGAGCACACGATCTGGATCACGCCCAGGTTGGACAGAGCTTTGCACTGGATTGGTCCGTTCAGATTGGCATAGACTTTCCATCCTAGCAATCCCCAACCAATCACCTCCTGCAGTGTACTCTGTTATAAAGAATATTAAAATCAATAATATGGCATTGGGGTTCAATTCTAATATTCCATTCTATATGGTCATTTAGGAAAAACTACAATTTTGTAATGTGTTATGGAAATATTCACACCCTTGTAACCTAAAAATGTTCTTTACCTGGATAAAAATAAAACCTATACCTTAAATGTAATAGCAACTATAACAAGGGGCGGTACTATATCAAGAATCAAGTCCACCACACACCAAGGAGATCCTGGGTTCAAGATCCGGCCTCAGTGGGGGAGTGTGTGTGTGCTGTTTGCATGCTCTCCATAGGCTTGTGTGGGTTTCCCTCGGGTGCACTGTTTTCTTCCCAGTGTCAAGACATGCACATTAGGCTAATTGCTTGCTTCAAACCGCCCCGAAGTGGGACACTGTGTGTGTGTGTGTGTGTGTGTGTGTGTGTGTGTGTGTGTTGGCCCAGCAAGCTGCTAAGGGTGTACCTAGCCTTGGCATTGAGTCAGCAGAGATAAGCTTCAGTCCCAAATCAAATAGCTCAGTAGACGAATGTTGTCATACATACAAAAGTCAGTCCATTAAATAATTAGCGGCCATTGATCGTGTGTCCACAAGTACAAATTATTGAAAAATATGTTCATAATTTGTGAGGGATTTTTGTGACTCAAAATAAATCCCATCATGAGAAAATGTTTTTCGAACAAAACTTAAGATGTAAAAAAAAAAAAAAAAAAAAAAAAAAAAAAACTTTAAAAAGGATTATTTACCTGTACAGGGCCGTGGTCCTTCACCGAGAGAGAGAAAAAAAAATATCAAAAGGTTAAAACATAACAGGGTAAGTGTAACTACGCTTGATGTAGACACTACCACAATATACAAAACCAACACAAACATGCCAGGAATGAAAATATTTCTGTGCACATAAACCGGAAATCTGAATATGCATTTTATATTATGCGTATTCCACCTCCTTAATTATTCCACTTAATAAATACAGGGATCCCTCACTTTCCGCGGTTAATTGGGACTGAGATCCCCCAGCGGCCGCCGAATTCCACGAAATAGGATCAATCCCCCCTGACTGAAGTGCAGTTGGCCCTTGACTATTCGCAATTTTGTATTCACACCTCCGCATATTGCTGGATTGCTGAATAACTGTCACGTGACTCAAATTCACCCAATGGCTGTTCTCCCTCCTGCTGATTGGTTGAGATGATGTATAAGCCCCCTTTTTCCTCATTCGAATACACTTTGTGCATGTGCTGTTTTTTGTACGTTTTCAATTACAGTTAAGCTCAGTCATGCCACCCAAATGCTGTGGACCTTCTCAGGCTTCTGGGACCAAAGCGCCAGGTAATGACGCTGCATGAAAAAGTAGAACTGCTTGATATGATTCAGGAAGGAAAAAGTTATGCTGCAGTAGGGCGCCACTATAAAGTAAATGAAAGTCCAGTCCGCTACATAAAGAAAAATGAGAAGGCAATCGAGTAACATCGAGTTTTTGTGAAAGTGCTAAGAAGGTGTATGTTGCACGAAACAAGGTAATCATCATCAGAATGGAATCTGCATTAGTATTCTGGCTACTTCTAGTTCTATAGTACTGTACAGCAGGGCTCCCCAACCCCCGGTCCACGGACTGGTACGTGGCTCATTTGATCCTGGTCCACAAACAAAATCTTTCATGGTACAAATTATAGTTTTTTTATTAGAGCTTCTCGATCTTATTTTGAAAAACGACTGTCTTGACATTTCCACAGAAACAAAGAAAGCCCTTCTTCCGTTTCCAGCCACATATCTTGGTGAAGCAGGGTTTTCTGCGGCGACAGCCACCAAAACAAGACGACAGAGTAGACTCTAACCAGTTCACGAAAACATTTTCATACATAAAACTGGTCTCTGGGGCAAAAAAGGTTGGAGACCACTGCTGTACAATAGTACAATGTTTGTTCTCATTTCAGTACAGGACTGTACCCAAGTTAAATGTTTAGAATGTTTTTGTGTAAGAGTTTATGTTCTGTAGCATGTTTAACAAACGATACCAAAAGGATAAATTTGAATAATATATAGTTTATACTTTATTATCAATAAATATCACAGTAAGAATTAAAAAGTTTTTCTTAATCATTACTACATTTTACTACATTAATACTGTATTAATGAGGAAGACTGACCATAGCAAGGGTCGGGAACTTTCTGACTAAGAGCCAAAAATAAACACTCTGAGAGCCACATACATATAAGTAAAAATAAAAGGACAGATCTGTTTAACAGATCTGTAGTGAAAAATGAAGATTCAATAGAAAGTCTTTGTCCTGTCCTTTTATTTTTACTTACATTTGCTCTATGCAAAAGTATTGAGCACTCTCTTACGGAAGGATCTACTCAGAAAATTATATATTATATTTATTATATATATATATATATATATATATATATATATATATATATTATATATATACACACACACACACACACACACACATGCATACAATATATATATATATATATATATATATATATATATATACACACATATATACATACATATATATATATATATACACACACACAGGCATACATACATACATACACACATATACATGAGATTTCCTTTCAGCCTTTTCCCGTTATCAGAGGTCGCCACAGCGAATGATTCGCATATTTGGTTTGGCATAGATTTTTACGTCAGATGCCCTTTCTGACACAACCCTTTTGCAAGGAACAGAAACATGCTGATGGCGCGATATATGTATATACACACGCGCTCCTCAACTTAAGTTCATCCGTTTTATGGGGGTTTTTTTACCCAAAAAAGAGGGGGGAAAAAAAAAAAAAAAAAAAAAAAAAGACTCAAATTTTCAGTTTAGACGTGCCTACATAGTATGCTGACGTAATGACACAGCGTCCATTGTTTACAAACAACAGACGGAGTGCCCCTCCTTGCCAGTTCAGTTTTTATTTACTTTTATATATATATATATATATATATATATATATATATATATATATATATATATATATAAAAAACAAAAATAAAAGGACAGGACAAAGACTTTCTATTGAGACTCCATTTATCACTACAGATCTGTTTCGAGGGGTGGTGAAACCATCCTCTCTCTTCAGGTGATTATAGAAGAATCTCACCTGAAGAGAGAGGATGGTTTCACCACCCCTCGAAACAGATCTGTAGTGATAAATGGAGTTTCAATAGAAAGTCTTTGTCCTGTCCTTTTGTTATTTGCTCTACCAAAAAGTATTGAGCACTCTCCTACGGAAGGATCTACTCAGAAAATCCTCTATATATATATATATATATATATATATATATATATATATATATATATATATATATATATATACAGTGATACCTCTGCTCACGAACATAATTGGTTCCCAGAAAGTGTGTGTAAGGTGAAAAGTTCGTCTTCCGAACATTTATTTCCCATAAGAAACCATTAAAATGAGAATAATCCGTTCCCAGGTCCCCATAAAACAATTTTCTACTAAATAAGCCTTAAAACTACACAAAAATATACCTTATTTTATGTATAATAAATGTGCTATTGTATTGTAATTAAAGAAATAAACTGTACTGTATAATAAAGTGGTTTTATTTACCTTTGTGATGGTAGTTGATGGCTTGATGGAATGGAGTGGGAGGAGGAGGGAGGGAGGGACTTACTGTTTGGAAGGAGTGTTTGGAAACGCCTACTGTTTGGAAACACCCTTAGCCACACACGCACCCTTAATAGCTTCCTTGTTCTTAAGGATGGGAGCAATGGTCGACTTAGCGTACTGGTACTGGGACGCTGAGTCACACAAACGCACACCTCGTTCATGTTTTTCAATGATCTCCGCCTGTGGTGGGGTCTTTTTCGGTCCCATAATAGCAAAAGTACACTCAATATGGTCCAAAATGTCTATCAAACACAAACCACGTCCGCACTCAAAGAAAGGGGGTGACGAACTGTGACGCCATGAGCGTGCGTCAGCTTCTCGTGGCCGCCACCGTGGCGCAGTTCGACCGCGTGGTTTGATTCGTCCGCTGAAAACTAGTTCGTCAGCAGAGACTATATTCTCGCAAATTTAATGTTCTTGAGGCGAAAAGTTCGTGAGCTTAAGCGTTCGTCAGCGGAGGTTTTACTGTATATATATATATATATATATATATATATATATATATATATATATATATATATATACACACACACACACACTGAATAAAACTAAATGGAAAAAGAAGACCAACAATTTTAGAGTATAATAAGACTGAATTTATTTTAAACAACATTGTTATACCGAAGTTATTTATTAATGAGAAAAGTACTTCTTACTATTAATATGACTTCTGATGCTGCATGGTGTTGCTGATGGCTTTGTAGTCTGGTTGATACGTGCTGAGGTTCAGCTTCATGCAAGCGTTTAGGCTTCCTTACATGTGAGAAGGACTGCTCGCTTACGCATGTGGAGCAAAACAAGGTCAATACGGCACGACTCACACTGCAGTGTTTGGTATGTGACAGGAAGTGCGTCCCAAGTTTTGGCAATCAACTGGTCTGTGGGTGAAAGTTTATCCATGTCTGTCCATTTGTGTTTTGCTTGCCAGCTCTGCTTGGCTTCGTGCAAATGAGGGAATTTACCTCTTAACCCAATAACAAATCGCGCAAGCTGTTACATATACAGTATGCCCTTGACTATTCGCTGACTGCCGAGTAACCGGCACGTGATTCAAATTCAGTCCTCCTTTCTGCTGATTGGTTGAGCTGATGTCCCGCCCCTTTTTCCTCATTCACAAGTTGTCAATGAGCCTTTATTTTGTGTGTGTTTTAGTGACCAGTTAAGCTCTATGATACCACTCAAACACTGTGCATCTTCTCTGGCTACACGCTGAAAACGCTGGATGTCTCTTCTAAAGAAATAAGACTTTCTCCTGAGAAACGATGGTTTTAAAATCTTTCAGTTATTATTCCAGTACAGTACCGAAGTTCATGTTTATGCGTGAGATCTGTATCATGTTTAACAAACGATACCAAAAGATACGGCTTTATTAATCTCACAATGGAGAAATTCACTGTTACAGGCTCTTGAAGTACCATCAGTAGGGGGTGCAAAATAGCTTAGAAAGGTGTAACATCCTTGAGTTAATTCGAACAGAACAATAAATATAAATATACACACACACACACACATATATATATTATATATATATATATATATATTATATATATATATATATATATATATATATATATATATTAGAGAGAGAGAGAATTTTCTGAGTAGATCCTTCCGTAAGAGAGTGCTCAATACTTTTTACAGAAAATCACCTGAAGCGAGAGGATGGTTTCACCACCCCTTGAAACAGATCTGTAGTGATAAATGAAGTTTCAATAGAAAGTCTTTGTCTTGTCCTTTTATTTATATATATATATATATATATATATATATATATATATATATATATATATACATACACACACACACACACACACACACACTAGTCCTTCTCAAAAAATTAGCATATTGTGATAAAGTTCATTATTATCTGGAATGTACTGATAAAAATTATACTTTCATATATTTTAGATTCATTGCACACCAACTGAAATATTTCAGGTCTTTTATTGTTTTAATACTGATGATTTTGGCATACAGCTCATGAAAACCCAAAATTCCTATCTCAAAAAATGAGCATATCATGTTCAGGTAGTCTAAACGAGCTTTAGGCTTTTAAAAACTCCCAGCCTGGTTCATTACTCAAAACCGCAATCATGGGTAAGACTGCCGACCTGACTGCTGTCCAGAAGGCCATCATTGACACCCTCAAGCAAGAGGGTAAGACACAGAAAGAAATCTCTGAGCGAATAGGCTGTTCCCAGAGTGCTGTATCAAGCCACCTCAGTGGGACGTCTGTGGGAAGGAAAAAGTGTGGCAGAAAACGCTGCACAACCAGAAGAGGTGACCGGACCCTGAGGAACATTGTGGAGAAGGGCCGATTCCAGACCTTGGGAGACCTGTGGAAGCAGTGGACTGGGTTACAGGTGCCGCATTCCCCAGGTCAAGCCACTTTTGAACCAGAAACAGCGGCAGAAGCGCCTGACCTGGGCTACAGAGAAGCAGCACTGGACTGTTGCTCAGTGGTCCAAAGTACTTTTTTCGGATAAAGGCAAATTTTGCGTGTCATTCGGAAATCAAGGTGCCAGAGTCTGGAGGAAGACTGGGGAGAAGGAAATACCTGAAGTCCAGTGTCATGTACACAGAGTCAGTGATGGTCTGGGGTGCCATGTCAGCTGCTGGTGTTGGTCCACCAACAGCTGGTTTTATCAAGAGCAGGGTCAATGCAGCGAGCTATCAGGAGATTTTGGAGCACTTCATGCTTCCATCTGCTGAAAAGCTTTATGGAGATGAAGATTTCATTTTTCAGCACGACCTGGCACCTGCTCACAGTGCCAAAACCACTGCTAAATGGTTTACTGACCATGGTATTACTGTGCTCAATTGGCCTGCCAACTCTCCTGACCTGAAGCCCATAGAGAATCTGTGAGATATTGTGAAGAGAAAGTTGAGAGACACCAGACCCAACACTGTGGATGAGCTTAAGGCCGCTATCGAAGCATCCTGGGCCTCCATAACACCTCAGCAGTGCCACAGGCCGATTGCCTCCATGCCACGCCGCATTGAAGCAGTCATTTCTGCAAAAGGATTCCCGACCAAGTATTGAGTGCAAAACTGAACATAATTATTTGAAGGTTGACTTTTTTGTATTAAATACACTTTTTTTATATGCCGGATAAAACATGCTAATTTTTTGAGATAGGGATTTTTGGTTTTTGTTTACTTTTTTGCCAAAATTATCAATATTAAAACAATAAAAGGCTTGAACTACTTCAGTTGTGTGGAATGAATGTAAAATATATGAAAGTCTAATGTTTCTCAGTACATTACAGAAAATAATTAACTTTATGACAATATGCTAATTTTTTGAGAAGGACTAGTATATTATAAGTAAATAAATAGATACGTCTTTTCTTTTCGGCTTTTTCCTTTTTCTCGCGAGTCGCCGCAGCGAATAATCTGATTCGCACATTTGATCTGGTATAGGTTTTTACATCGGATGCCCTTCCTGTCACAACTCTTTTAGCAAGGCACAGAAACACGCTGACGGCTTTGCAGCCTACTCTTTACGAAAGACAGAAATGGTTCTTTTCCATGCCTCTCACCATAGACAGTGAGAGACATGGCCCACCTTTAGGTTCACAGTCAGTGGGGTAGATGTGGTTGATTAAAGTGCATGTGTTTTTATTGCACATAACCAGTTTTGTTTTTTTGTTTTTTTTCCACAGACTTTATTACTTTATTACAGTACATTTCGTGTCCTTTAACATTGAACTTGGAGTGACGTCTCCAAGATGGCGCTGCCCAGAGGGCGACGTCGCGGAGTTCTCAGAGTCAAATTGTTTCGTTGTTCGTTTTATTTGTTCATGTTTTGCACTCTGCTCGTCTATGACCGGTCGACTCTACTACAGCTATAAGATCGGAGTATCTTCGGGCGTGTATAACTTAGCAGAGCTAATATGCTATGGTAGGTAGCTCAACGCGAGCCGCATCCCAGCTAACAAAGAAGCTCAGGCGGGAAGAGGCCAAACGACGACTCCAGCGCTTGAGATTGCAGGGGATGAAGGCCGTGCAGCCGGCTGGTATAATCGCCTCATCGGGTGTACGCTCCTCGAGCCATGTTTCAGAGAAACACAGTCCTGTAGATCCCTCTGCGCTACAATCTGAGCATGAAGCTCGTCCATCTAGTTTCGCAGGGACTGAACATTTTCAAGCAGTATGGCCGGATGTGCTAACCAAGCCTCTGAGAACTCCGCCTGGATGGTTAGCATTGAGCTCCCATAGCATATTAGCTCATGATACAAGTTGTTGCGTGCTTAGTTGCCCGAAACTGAAGCTGCTCATAGCTGTGCTAGGGTCAACCGATCATAGACAAGCACAGTGCAAAACATGAACAAACAAATTAAAACGAACAAAGAAACAATTTGACTCAGAACTCTGCGACGTTGCCCTCTAGGCAGCGCCATCTTGGAGGCGTCACTCCAAGATCAATGTAAAAGGACATGAAGCGTCACTAAAAATAACAGTAAAAATTGAAAAGTTTTTCTTAATCATGACTATATTTTACTACATTAATACAGTATTAATGAGTAAGACTGTCTGTAGAATGTGTTTAAGAAGCATATTTTAGTGCATGTAATAGATACATAGTATTTTACTTCCGGCTGCTCATTCGTGCACGTGACGTGATACATGGGCTTTTACTTCTGGGTACAGAACTCACGGATTATCGCGAATGTCGAGGGCCTACTGTAATCCAATAAAATTAGAGTTTCAACGTCTCGGACCCGCCCACACGGAGTACGGATAGCAATAAGTGGCGTTGAAAATAGATTTATAGATTAAAATGCGCGAGATGTATTTATCTGTTTTTGTTTTATTTGATGGTTTTTTTCTGGACAGTGAAATTATGTATTATAGTTATTCTGTTAATAAAGGCCACCTGATTTATCGGAGAGCGAGATGCAGTCAACAAGAGCCACATCTGGCTTACAAGCCTTCGGTTCCCGACCCCTGGTGTGATATAGAATAGACGCCCTGCTCCAATAAGCCCCCGCCCATGTTTTTGATTCTACATCTAATAAACACCCTGTGTACTGACAGCAAAATCATAGATCAAACTTACCAAATTTTATTCAATCAGTCTTTGTCACCGTAAATTGAGGCATTCACTGCCTGTAAAAGTGAGTTTACACGGTATTTCAAGACCCCCTGCCACTGGGGATTGTCTATAATGTTCATCAGTAACAACACATTTGATTGTTCCGCCGTGCTTTAAAAAACAAAAAAATATTTTGCGGTGTTCTCTTGGTAGATATCCAACAACCGATGAACCATTAGAAACTGCTACAGCAAAACTATGGGATGCTCTGAATGAATGGAGCGATGAGCCAGATATGGACCTATGAGAAAGTGATGAGGATTTTTCACCCGATTCTCCTGCTCACTAACTTCATAAATTTAAAGACGTTCCTGGACACTTGCTTTTGTTTATGCTTGTGGTGATTGGTTTAATGTGCAATGTTGTAAAGTTGACATTCGTGTTGATTGGCTGATTTTACTTGTGACAATGTTTAAAGGAACAGCACCAAGAGAGAAAATTAAAGGGTCTTTTTAAATTTATGCTGTTTTCTGTTTATTTTCAGCTTTCATGCAAGTCATTTGGTTGATAACACAAAATGAATAACACAAAATACCAGTAATACTCTTTTATTGTTCTGTTATTATTCATGTTTTCCACCTCGATGGGAATAAGCACTTACCGTTCTACTCTGCTGGTAACATTTTAATAAGCGCCCACCCACTCCAATTTTTAAAGCGCCCTGGGCACTTATGTTGAATACGGGAATAACTATTACATATTCAAAAATAATGCATAAGATATAAATAAAATATAAATACACACACATACCGACGCATTCACACAGATGCAGACCTCATAAAAATGTAAATAGTTTTGATGGGGTTTTTGAGTCGAGTTTTTTTTTTTTTTTTTTTTTTTTTTTTGGGGGGGGGGGGGGGGTGGTTTGTCTCGTTTTGCTACATTTTCCTTAAATTTTTCCCCTATTGTTCCTTAATTTCCTTACTTTTTAATTCGATGAATAAAAAATTAAAAAACGCGATGCACTGAAGCCACATGAATTGAAGCACGAAATAGCAAGGGATCCCTGTAATACTGTTGTTTGGTGTCGTTATGGTAACAAATGCATACACCCACTGAAGTATCTGTGTCTATTTGGTGATGGTCATTTAACGACATGTGTTTGGGTCATTTTGAGCCTACTGCACATTTTGTAGACTTCTGCAGAGAAACAGAGCAGCAGATACCGTACCTTGCTGGAGGTGGGGGAGCTACATGGTGGGGGGCTACAGGGCACTGCCAGTCGGTCCAGGTGAGCCATGATGACCACGGCTGTCTGCCGCAGGTCGATAGCCAGCTCGTTATCCTGGGGCAGGTTCAGGTAGCGGAGGAAACTCTCGTTTGGGCTCAGGGGGGCAGATAAAATCTGAAAGAAAGAACAGGGTGGTTTCCAGTGAGACAGTAACGAATTTCAGCTGCAGTTCTGCCGATTGTAATTAAGTGTCCGGACCTCGAGCTCCTCCTCAGTGACAGGCTCCTCCTTACTGCCATGGATGTTCTGGAAGCGCTGGAGCAGGGGAAGTAAGGGGGCACTGGTGCCTTGGCTAGAGCGCTCGTTATCCATTTCTTTGGTGCCCCTGTCCCACAGCCTCAGCAGCAGCAGTACAGCCGATAAAAGCTGGCTATAAATCACAAACACAGTGTGGACTGGGGACTATAAATTTTTGTATTTTTATTCACAGTAAAAATTTTTATTCACCAAAAACTAGTGTGTACCTGAGCGTCCCTCTCTGAACAGCCAGCTCCAGGAGAATGGCGAGGGCCAGATGCTGATCCTGCAGTGGAATTCCACTGGGAGCTTTCCCGATTCCACCACCATGCACTTCACTAGCCCAAAACAAAACATGTCAGTTAGTACTGTTCGAGTTAAATAAACAAAAACAAAGGAGATGACTGAATTCCCTTTACAACAGAACTAGATTCACAAAAGGTACTCATGTTATTTTCGTATACTTGTTTCCATGTTTTTCAAATTACAACTGCATGGTGTATCCTAAAACTAATATTCACATTCATTAATGTAATTACGGTAGTAACATGTGCATTTGGAGTATTATGGTTATTTTTATTTAATTTACACGGGCCCTGCGATAGCCTGGCCAACTGTCCAGGGCATATCCCGTCCTCGCAAATGGGGGTCCGGCCTGCTCACTACCCTAATTGGGCTTAAGCGACTTCAAAAATGAATTCATTTATATACTAAGTTTATATTATCAGAATATGTTTACACGTATTTGGGAAATTACGGTCATTCATTCATCTAAGCCGTTTAATTCTAACAAGCATTGTCAGGAGGCAGACTCTGGGCAAATGTAGGGCTCAATCTGGACCACTTGCCAGGCCATCGTAGGGTCAACACACACACACACACACACACACACACACACATAGGGGAAATCTGGAACAGTTAATCATCCAAATTGTCTATGTTTTTAGATTGTGGGAGGAAACCCACACAGGCACAGGGAAAACAGGCAAGCTCCACACACAAAAACACCTGAGCCTGAGAATAAAACCCGGGACCTTCTTCCTGTGAGGCAGACATGTGAGCCATTGCTCCACCGCACTGTCCATAATGTGTAGCGTAATTAAATATTAGTTTCAAGTATAACTATCATTACAATGTAAATTTATTTATTTTAATTTTTTATATGTATTCGTGCAATTCGTGCAGGGCAGTGGTGGTCTAGTGGATAGGGCGCAGGATCACTGATCCTTGGGTTGGGGGTTCGAGTCCCCACAAGGTTGTCACTCCACCCCAGTGCGGCTAACTGGGTTATCAAAGGCGGGCCATGTCTCTCACTGTCTATGGTGAGAGGTTGATGTAAAAGAACCATTGCTGACTTTCGTAAAGAGGAGCTGCAAAGCCGTCAGCGTGTTTCTGTCCCTTGCAAAAAGTGACAGGAAGGGCATCCGACGTAAAAACCTCTGCCAAATCAAACGTGCGAATCAGATGATTCGCTGTGGTGACTCCTGAGGAAAAAAAAGGGAAAAAAGCCAAAAGAAAAAGAAATATGTATTCATGCAATTAATGTGGATCTGGGGTGAATTAGTATTACTCGTTATTTAAAACTATCACATAACATTAGCGCTTCGTTCCACCAACATCAGTTCACGCATGACTGAGGTACGCACGAGCTTTACGACTCTGTTCGTGCTCAGAGACATGTCTGATTGGCTGCTCCAGCCTGGTAGTGACGTGAACTTGTTGGATAGGCTGGGAAACGTTACTAACCCCATGCATCATCACACAACAATGTCCAGTGCTGAGCCGCAAAAACAACAAGCGCAGAAATCACAGAAAAAAGAAAAAAAAAAAAAAAAGCTTATTCCTCAGTCAACAGTCAGCAAAACGTTAGCTGCGTAAACTGCTTTGGATGCACGTTCAGGCTCATCTCCGGCAGCGCTACTGTGAAGCCTTATTCATCAGGGGTGCAAGATAGATGTACTTCTCGTTAACCCTCACCTGAGGAATTTGGTTGCTCTTTCAACAACCTCCAGCCACACGGACGACACGGTGCTCTCGTCGAACAGCGTGGCCTCAGGGAGGGCACGCAGGGCATCCAGGGACTCCTGCAGCAGCTCACTGCACAAGTCTGCATCCTCACCTAAATGGAAAAACACCTCAGTAGTCATGACCTGGCAACCGTGGATCACATTGTTACTGGCTGAAGAGGTGTCAAGTCGTTTTCTGCAATTTTTAGTCTCGATCTTTCTGTTCTTCACAGTAACTTACTCTCTCTCTTTCTCACTTCAACTGATGCCAACAGGCATTTTTCTGATCCAAATCTGAACCACATGACATGTCCCACCTTGTCCCTGCAGACTGAAATATCCCATCACACCACCGCATTTTCCTCTTTCAGTCTGCAGAAAGACGAAACCAATTCCCAGCACGGATGTTTTCTGACTGTTCGTGGGAGGGGTATGTTTTCTGTCAGAGCCATGATCCGGGATGGACGTTGATTTAATAACACTGAATAAAACGTTTCTGTCTGAGAGCCTTGCTTCAAGTTCTGAAAATAGCACCAACTGGTAAAACTGAGGAACTGACCGGGATTGAGCACCACTTACCGGACCTCCAGGCTCGCCGGAGAAAGGCAAAAGCAAAAGAGAGAGCAGCCCTGGACCCGACTTGTGCCAAACCCTCCACTCCTTTACTCACAGGACGACTGCTGCAGAAACACACGCATCACCCACTGAAAATTCTTCACGTCACGCGATTCTCACTTTACTGTACAACACGTGTCTGCCCCTCGCACCTCTTGTTATCAACGGTGGGCATCGGGGGGCTGGGTGGAGTTTTCCAGCGGGATTTATACTTCTCCTCCATCATGCTGTGGGTGAGGGAGATGAGGTAGCGCTCCAGGATGAGCAACCGCTGGCTCAGACGCCGCGCAGACAGAGTGCTCTTAGCTGTCTGGGCAGCAAGTTTCCGCTGGTCATCCACAAGCACCAGGAGACAATCCTTCAACTCGCCATCATCTGACCACATACAGATTATTAGTTTTAAAAAAATAAATTAAAAAAAATTATATATATAAAAAAAGAAGATTTTGCGTACTTGATGAAAAAAAAATTGTAAAGCACAGAGAGAGAGAGAGAGAGAGAGAGAGCGAGAGAGAGAGAGAGAGGCAGGTTTCAGTAAAAAAGAAAAAAAAATCATTTTCAGTAAAGGAATGATGGGAGGTCATTTTCTCCATGTTGAAAGCAACATATTTTTTAAAGTATTTTACATTTTATTACATCATAATATAAGGCTGCCCTGCGATGGCCTTGGTAGCTGTTAAGGGTGTACCATTCTCTCACCCAGTGTCGGCTGAGATGGGTGTCACCCTCATCATGGCCCTAATCAGGATGAGAAAATGAATATGTAGTGTAATAAGGTGAAACCACACTTATGAATGACCTGATTGAGAACCTTAGTGATTGATTGTGCCTTGGTATTATGATGAGGTAGGGCTAACAAATTATATTTAACTTAATCTCTATAGCACAGACTGAGTCTCAACCTGATTAACAAGTTGCATTCACTTCTATTGAACGGAAGGCAAGGTGGTAACACAAACCATGTTTTATACACTCTCTCATTTTAATAATCAGATTCAAATCTGTTCAGTTAAAGTTGATGAGCCATACGATGAAGTTATGGGAAAGAATCGTGGAATCTAGACTAAGAGCAGAGGTAAGCATTTGTGAACAACAGTTGGGTTTCATGCCAAGAAAGAGCACCACAGATGCAGTGTTTGCCTTGAGGATGTTAATAGAGAAGTACAGACGCTCCCCGACTTACGTTCATCCGTTTTGGGGGGGGTTTCAAAAAAAAAGAGTCACATTTTGAGTTTCGACGTACCTACGGAGTACGCTGACGTAATGACGCTGCATCCCTTGTTCAACAAACGTGCCCCTCCTTCTTCCCAGTTCAGTTATATATACACATACATACATAGATGAATTAACTAACTATCTGCTCAGATTGGCACAATCTACCATGCTTACTCAGTTAAGCAAAGAGAGTTGTAAAATGAATGAAAACCCAAGAAAGAGAACACTCTGCTCTGCTGATTCACATTAGTGATTCACATCAGTGCATGCTGAGCACAAAACGAATTCAACAGCGCCCTTGCTCACTTGAAAGACCGGAAGTCCGTATGACCTGCGCTTTGTTTCAAGCAAGTAAACTACTTTCAGCAAGTGCACTACTTTCGGTATTGAGCACCTCACATATTGTAAGCGTTGATTGGCTGTTTTAAGTTCATGTGAAGCGAGTTGGCTCAGCTTTATGTCATGTGACCATCAGTCAACCATCGGGATCATTTACATGCAAAAAAATCACATCATAGAGAATGTTAAAGGTTATATTTGATATTTGATGAGTGAATTTGATTAAAATTCATCAATTTGAAATTACTTTGCTTGAATATGATTTATTTGAAATTAATGTTGACATATTTGATATTATTTTACAATGTTATGTTTATAATAATTGATTTAGGGGTGTTTTATGAGATATGGTAATGGTATTTATGGATGTATAGTACAGTATGAGCATCATACGTCACTGTAACAACTTACGTTCACTTTCAACTTGCGTTCGGCCGTCCAAAATCAATTAAAAACATAAGTCGGGGAGCGTCTGTACAGAGAAGGTCAGAAGGAGCTGCATTGTGCCTTTGTGGATCTGGAGAAAGCACATGACAGGGTGCCAAGAGAGGAACTGTGGTATTGCATGAGGAAGTCTGGAGTGGCAGAGAAGTATATTAGAGTAGTGCAGGACATGTATGAGAGATGTAAGACAGTAGTGAGGTGTGCTGTCGGTGTGACAGAAGAGTTCAAGGTGGAGGTGGGACTGCATCAAGGGTCAGCTCTCAACCCCTTCTTGTTTGCTATGGTGACGGGCAGGTTGACAGACGAGGTTAGACAAGATTCCCCATGGACTATGATGTTTGCAGATGACGATGACACTGTGATCTGTAGTGAGAGCAGAGAACAAGTGGAGGAAAATCTAGAGAGGTGGAGGTATGCCCTGGAAAGGAGGGGAATGAAGGTTCGCCTCAGTAAGACAGAATACATGTGTGTGAATGACAAGGACCCAAGAGGAAGGTTGAGGTTACAGGGAACAGAGATAAAAAAGGTGGAGGATTTTAAGTACTTAGGCTCAACAATCCAGAGCAGTGGAGAGTGTGGAAAAGAGGTAAAGATGTGTGTGCAGGCAGGTTGGAATGGTTGGTGAAAAGTGTCCAGTGTGATAGGAAGGCAAAAATGAAAGGAAAAGTGTACAGTGTTGAGGCCAGCGATGTTGTATGGTTTAGAAACAGTTGCCCTGGGGAAAAGACAGGAGGCAGAGCTGGAGGTAGCAGAGATGAAAATGTTGAGGTTCTCTTTGGGAGTAACGAGGATGGATAGGATCAGGAATGAGTACATCAGAGGGACAGCACATGTTAGAGGCTTTGGAGACAAAGTCAGAGAGGCTAAATTGAGATGGTTTGGACATGTACAGAGGAGGGATAGTGAGTATATGGGTAGTAGGATGCTGAAGTTGGAACTACCAGGCAGAAGGCCCATAGGAAGACCAAAGAGACAATTCAAGGATGTGGTGAAGGAGGACATGAAGGTAGTTGGAGTAAAAGAAGAAGATGCAGAAGACAGGGTGAGATGGATGCAGATGATTTGCTGTGGCAACCACAGAAAGGAACAGCCGAAAGGAAAAGAAGATTGAAATCTGTTCAGTGCCATACTGGAGAAAACTATCCAAGCAATTTGTTTTCCCCTAGCTTTAAAATAAATAAATAAATAAATAAATACCCTCATTTTAATAATCTTTCCGCCAACACTTCACACTCCATTTATTATCCAATTTTCTCCCAAAGCAAACCAGCAGCCTGAGCCTCAACCAAACTACACTAAGGAGCTTCAATACAACAGGACATCAACATAATCAACAAACCCTAAATATTAACAACATGCAAATTAAACCACACCTACAATCTTTATCAGACTAATACCCATAATACACATTAACATCTAATTAAGAGTTTTATTCAACAGTAAATACAGTGTTGCCATGACGACCACTAGCACAAGCTCAGTTCGCATTCATGAGCTACGTTTTTGTAGGATTTACACTGTTTTCTAATCATTTGTTTATTCATGAACTTGCCTAGTGACATCACAAATGTTTTTAGACACTGACACAAATGCATTTTTATTTTGTTCACCAAAAATGGAAATTCACCTGATTCTGAACACTGGTTTAGTTGGTAACATTCTGAAAAGCATTTGACCGATTGACACAACAGCCAATAACATTTGAGAAGCACGATGCCTCACCACCACTACGTCAAATCTATCACACGACCACTACCAACCAGGGCAGGGTGATAGCATGCACAAGTCCCCTCCGTGACATGCAATGCTAGACACCCGCCTCCTTTCGAATTGATGCTAATTCTTTTTTTTTTTTTTTTTGTGGGGCAGGTCGAACACACTCAGAGGGAAAGCACTATTTGCCTCCTCATACAAATGAGTTCACAGGTGCCCATGATTGGCTGGTGTTTGCTGTGAGTGACAGGGAAGTGAGCATATGCCATCCCTTCCTCCAGTGGGAGCGAATTCGACGAATTAGCAAGCCAGGAGTCCTGGTCACAGATGGTACTTGTTCTATTTAACCAGAATTATATGATTGATATTCTTGAACACCCTGTAAAATTACATAACCTCCAACTTGAATAAACCCCACCCTCTTCCAAACAAAACTCCACCCACACATCAAGCAGATTCAAAAACAGTGCAACTGCAAAAAAAAAAAAAAATAACCCCAACAAACCATGTTTACTGCTTATTCGCAACTCGTAGAGAGCAAGACATGCCCCTGAAGGTGGGGCCCATACATTCTAATAAGCGTTTAACTAGACAAGACAAATTTTTATTGCTTTTTGCAGGAGGATATAATGAGTTACACCACTAATGTGTTTAAAAGGTTTTTTTAAGATACATTATGACAACAATATAACACTCAGGCTGGCGGTAGTAGGTTATCTTTTGGACAGATCTTCCGGATGGTTGTCTCGGTAGGATGCGAGGACGACTGTGTTTATTAGGTTTTCCATGTGATGTCATGCTTGTGCTGCAATGCTTTTCCAGCAGCATAGACTTATCAGCTCTGTGCAGGACAGCAGCTCCACCCAAATACATACACACACACACACGGGTAAAAATAATTGTCCTCCACATACAGTTATCTGAGCCTGAAATACATCACGTGCCTGAGGCTTAAGACTCCCTCTAGTTCAAAAACAAACACACACACACACACACACACACACACACACACACACACGTTAAGCATACTGCATGAGATGGAACAGGTCATGTTTGTTTTGAACTGAATCCTGAGCCATGTTGGGACATCAAGACTCGAACCTCCAAAATATTCTCCAAGTTAGTTTGAAAATAAGGACACAGTACAACACACAAGTATTAACCCCACCCACCTACGACCATTTTCAAGCACTCAACTAGCTCATCATTCTTTCTTGCAGTGACAAAATTCACATTCCATCATTATCTGCTTAAACTGATTCAAATATACGTCTGGTTAAATTATGCCTTTTAGAATCAGGGTTCAACAAATGTTTGTAAATCTAACCTCCTGACTGGATAACCAAAACCGAACTGGAGTCTAAGATTTGATCCCACAAACTCCAACTTCCCATAATCCTTAGATCTTGTAACTGTACATTTATACACAATTTTAACTTGGAATGATGTATCTGGATCCCGGCGTTAGACCTACTGAAAAGTTCCTGTCTATGTAAAAGTTATATTACTTTACATCCCTACAATTTCTGTTAGCTCTCAAATGTCTAGTAATAAGGACAACAACAATAAGCCTACATAATAGGTAATAACTCACGAACACCGGGCACGCACGCGAGTACTGCGGACAGATGAATACATGCACAATTTCCAGTGGAATAAAAATCCATGCATCATCGTACCTTCCGTGTAACTCACAAAAATGAATGACTTGAATACAGACAGTAATCGACTTATGACCACTTTTGGTTCCGACAGACTGTTGTAAAGCGATCTGGTTGTATGTCAACTTTCCATCCAAATACACTCATGCCTCGGTTTAATGGACTGGGGGGGGGGGGGGGGGGCGCACTGGTCCAAAGTACCTGATTGTCCGAAGTTTCCGATTCCATATACAGTGATACCTCTGCTCACGAACATAATTGGTTCCTAGAAAGTGTGTGTGAGGCGAAAAGTTCGTCTTCCGACCATTTATTTCCCATAAGAAACCATTAAAATGAGAATAATCCGTTCCCAGGTCCCCATAAAACATAATTTTCTACTAAATAAGCCTTAAAACTACACAAAAATATACCTTATTTTACCTTATTTTATTTACCTTTGTGATGGTAGTTGATGGCTTGATGGAATGGAGTGGGAGGAGGAGGGAGGGAGGGACTTACTGTTTGGAAGGAGAGTTTGGAAACGCCTACTGTTTGGAAACACGCATAGCCACACACGCACCCTTAATAGCTTCCTTGTTCTTAAGGATGGTGGTAGACTTAGCGTACTGGTACTGGGACGCTGAGTCACACAAACGCACACCTCGTTCGTGTTTTTCAATGATCTCCGCCTGTGGTGGGGTCTTTTTCGGTCCCATAATAGCAAAAGTACACTCAATATGGTCCAAAATGTCTAGCAAACACAAACCACTTCCGCATTCAAAGAAAGGGGGTGACAAACTGTGACGCCGTGAGCTTGCGTCAGCTTCTCCTGGCCGCCACCGTGGCGCTGTTCGACCGCGTGGTTTGGTTCGTCCGCCGAAAAGTAGTTCGTCAGCCGAGACTATATTTTCGCGAATTTAAAGTTCTTGAGGCGAAAAGTTCGTGAGCTTGAGCGTTCGTCAGCCGAGGTTTGACTGTATTTCAAATGATTATGTTACAAAAAACTTTTAATTAAGTACACTATGTAATCTACAAATGGAAATACTGTACCTATACTCTGTAAATGTACACCATAAGATCAGGGGTCAGGAACCTATGGCTCGCGAGCCAGATGTAGCTGTTTTGATGACTGTATCTGGCTCTCAGATAAATCAGGTGGCCTTTCTTAACAGAATAACTAATATACAATTTCACTGTCATTTAAATAAAAACACAAAAAAAAGCCATAAAGTAAAACAAAAACAGATGAATAAATCTCGCACATTTAAATCTATTTTCAATTCCACATCACTGTGGCGCAGTGTGGAGAGCCAATACTTTCTGTATTCCAGTGTGTGGGCGGGTCCGATACCTTCAAACTCTAATTTTATTGGATTATAACAACAGCTACAGACGGCGCGTGTTGTTTTTGAGTAAAGAGGTAAATTTCCCTCGTTTTTGATCGGCTCATTTCCACGAAGCCACGCACAGCTGGCAAGCAAACACAAATGGACAGACATGGAAAAACTTCAACCCGCAGACCAGTTGATTGCCACAACTTGGGACGCGCTTCCTATCATAAACACGGCAGCGTGTGAGTCCAATAAATTTAGAGTTTCAAGGTATCGGACCCGCCCGCACACAGAAAGGATTGGCTCTCTGCTTCGCACCACAGTGACGTTGAAAGTAGATGAATAGATATGCTCTGAGCTATGAGCAGTTAGAAAGTGAAGCTGCATCATCTCCTGATTGACCTTTTAAGATGCTGGCGCTGCCGGCAGCGCAAACAACTGTCGTACGCAACACTCGCACTGCACTGCCATGAATCATACACAATTCACAACGGTTGCGGTCGTAAAGTCGATCAGACGTAACTCACATAGGTCGTTAGTCGACAACTGTCTGTTTACATAAATTATCACTGACCTTAAAAACACAAAAACGTGACTATAATGGCCCGAATACATTCAAATATGATCATAACTACCCAAATAAATAAACAAACAAACAAAAAAAAAATATATATGTGCATGCATATGACCCGAATACACAAAATTACCATAATAACCCAAATATGCATAAAATTACCATAAATATCACATCGCACAGAAACATTAAAACAAACATCCAAAATACACACAAAAATATTTCCTTAATATGACCTCAGTACATATGAAATCATGATAACTTGAATGTGTACAAATATTAAAGGTCCCAAACACACAAAAATTCTAATAATGACTCAAACACACATAGAAAAATCCCAATGACCTAAATACATATAAAATTTCCATCGTGACACCACAATGAAATACCGGTCACAAAACTAGCAATGACTAATACAGATAAGTTAAAAAATACCTCTTCTTTTCCTTTTGGCTGTTCCCTTCAAGGGTCGCCGCCTCTCTGACTTTGTCTCCAAAACCGCTAACATGTGCTGTCCCTCTGATGGACTCATTCCTGATCCTATCCATCCTCGTTACTCCCAAAGAGAACCTCAACATTTTCATCTCTGCTACCTCCAGCGCTGCCTCCTGTCTTTTCCCCCACTGTTTCTAAACCATACAATATCGCTTCTTGACAGAAAATCTACTGCTACCTCTCCTAGACACTTCCACACCTCCACCGTATGTCATCAGGCCCAACTGCCGTTCCATTCTTCATCCTGTTCAATGCCCTCCTCACTTCACCCTGACTAATCTTTGCTACTTCTTGGTCCTCACCAGTCACCTCCTCTTCTACTCTTTTTTTCCCCTCTCATTTTCCTCATTCATCAGCTCTTCAAAGTACTCTTTCCATCTTCCCAGCACACTTCTGTCATCAGTCAATACATTTCCCTCTCTGTCCTTAATCACTAACTTGCTGCATGTTCTTCCCATCTCTATTTCTCGACTGTGCCAACCTGTATTCATCATTTTCTCCCTCCTTACTGTCCAACCTATCATACAAGTCATCATACGGCCTCTGTTTGGCCTTTGACACTGCTACCTTCGCCTTCCGCTGTGTCTCCCTGTACTCCTGTTTATTCTCTCTGTCCCACTTCTTCTTAGCTAACCTCTTTCTTTGTACACACTCCTGCACTTCATGATTCCACTACCAACTGTCTTTATCTAGTTTCCTTCCAGAGGACACACCAAGTACTCTCCTACCTGTCTCCCTGATCAGATTAACTGTAGTTGTCCAGTCATCTGGAAGCACTTCCTGACCACCCAAAGCCTGTTTCAACTCTTCCTTGAAGACAACACGACTCTCTTCCTTTTTCAGCTTCCACCACTTTGTCTTCTGCTCTGCCTTTGCCTTCTTCACCTTCCTCACTATCAGGGTCATTCTTCACACCACCATCCTATGCTGTTTGGCAACACTCTCACCCACTACTACTTTGCAGTCACTGACTTCCTTCAAATGACATCGCCTACACAAGATGTAGTCTACCTGTGTGCTCCTACCTCCGCTTTTATAAGTCACCCTATGCTCCTGTCTCTTCTGGAAGAACAATTTCACCACAGCCATTTCCATCCTTTTTGCAAAATCTGTCAGTATCTGTCCTTCTGTGTTTCTATCCTAGGTACCAAACCAGCCCATCACTTTCTCGTCCCCTCTGTTGCCTGCACCAACATGTCCATTGAAGTCTGCACCAATGACCACTCTTTCACCTCTGGGGGTATTCTGCATCACTTCATCTAACTCACGCCAGAATTTCTCCTTCTAGCTCACATCCTGCCTGTGGTGCATAAGCACTAACAACATTGACCATCACGCCTTCAATTTCTAACTTGAGACTCATCACTCTGTCTGACACTCTTTTCACTTTTAGAACATTCAAGATGATTCCTACTCCATTTCTCTTCTCATCCACACCATGATAAAACAGCTTCAACCCTGCTCCTAAGCGTCTCGCCTTGCTACCTTTCCCCTAGTCTCCTGAACACACAGTATGTCCACCTTCCTCCTCTGCATCATGTCAGCCAGCTCTCTACCTTTTCCTGTCATAGTTCCAACATTCAAAGTCCCAACTCTCAGTCCTAGCCTCATGCTTTTCCTCTTCCCTCTCTGCCTACGGACATGCCTCCTGCCTCTCCTTCTTCGACCAACAGTAGTCCAATTGCCACCAGCACCCTATTGGTTAACACCACTGATGGCAGTCGTTGATAACCCGGGCCTCGACCCATCCGGTATGACATTTGTATATACAGTTTGCATTTTGTATTCTGTGAAAAAAAGTTTAAAAAAAAAAAAAAAAAAAAAACACCATAATCACCAAAATAAGCAAAAGGTTCTAAACAAACATAAAAATGACCATAATTATGTTTGCAATTACTTAGCAATTACTGAAAACAAGGTCCTCTGTGTGTTGGAGAAAGAGAGAATAAGGAATGGCTCTAAATGGAGCTCATTCGCCTTTTAATCACGAAAGAGCAGAGCTCCACCCACCTGGCTGTCTCCCCCAATCCCAGGTCTCAATGATGGAATGATGGTATGATGATGAAGATGCCTCTTCTTCCTCTTTCTTCTCCTTGTCAGTGGACTCGTCCTTCTTCTGAGCACCAGGACAATCCGCAGAGTCCTCTGAGAAGAAAAACGCCGGGGGGTGGGGGGTGTTTATACAACAAATATATACACACATCTGACAGCTATACGCGGGTATCGGCGGAGGTACCTGGATAGGCAGATTCTTCTCTGTTGAAGATGATCTCTTCATCTTTAACCATCTCATTCCACATCTCACTCAGTCCTTCTGAAGAGAACGCTCGCTGTGGGGGGGGGGGACACGACACAACACAATATAGTAAGAATATGACCAATGAAATCAGATGACATCCTGAGAAAACTCTGCTTAAATCGTTTATCCAATTCTCCATGATGAAGACATTCATAAACTCGTGTATGCAGAAGAGGGTGGACAGCAATTTCCGAATCAGCTCAGAGACGCAGAGCTATCAATAGAACATAAATCACATTAATCATAACTAGTTATTGTGACCGTGTAGCATTACAGATAAGAATTTAACCACCGTATCACACAAATTTAATCCCAACACCTGCTACACTACACACAAGGGCTGAGGTAACAGACATGTTTAAATGTATATCCTGAAATAATTCCAAGATAATAAGCATGTTTGCCTGACTTCACAAGGCACAGCAAACATGCAACTTTTCCTTGTCACTATATTAACAAAAAAAAAAGTGACTGACCAAAGTTGGTTGTACAGGGATCCCTCACTTCCCGCGGTTAATTAGGACAGAGATCCCTACACGACCATCAAAATCTCCGAAGTAGGATCACCCCCCCCAACCCCCCACTGATGTATACGTACATGTGTGTATATCATCTCAATAAATACATATCCAATGCTATAAATGCTTATACTGTAATAACAAACATTACAAGATAACATAAAATGTAAATAAAATATAAATCCACACATACAGATGGAACTGCATTAGAACAAGACGGCACACATACATACACGCACGCACACACACACGCGCGCACAAACACATGCAACAATGCAAGTACAGACGCTCCCCAGCTTACAAACGAGTTAGGTTCCGGACAGCCGGTTAAATGAATTTGTTTGTAAGTCGTTACAGGGCATTCTTTAGAGGGGGATATATGTTTAAACCTTGTATAAGTAACCTATACGAGTTTGTACTGTATACAGTCTCACTCTCTCTCTCTCTTTCTACATAATCATCTGTAGATTATCAATATCATGTCCAGTGTTTAAACTTCTAGTTCCTCTCAAGCACAGCACAGCGGATCTGATCAGATTTACAGAGAGTTTCACTCTTCTCCAGTTCATTATAACACTGATGTCAATTTGTTTCTTCTTTGAATGTATAGTTCTGCTTGTCTTCTCAGACCTCCTTGTCAGCCACGCCCCTTTGCCAGAGCCTCGTATTAAGTGTACCTCAGGACAATGTTTAATCATATTTCATACTTATATTTATGATATATCTTTATATAGATTTTATTTCATTTCTGGAAACTGAATTATCATGATCAGCTATGTAGCTGAATTCGAACACATCACAGATTGAGCTGATTTTAGTCACGTTTCAAAATCTCCTATCTTGTTTCCCTAAAGTCATCACTTTGGTCAGTTGGAGTGTTTTATTGCAAAAATAAACACACCAAAATGCTAAAGTTCATATTTCTTTCATTTGGTGAAAATACGCATTTTTGACAGATTCCTCCTTCTGTGCGTCTCGTCCTCACAGCATTTGAAAAACATCTTCACATTCCTCACATGGTGATAAATGGATCAAGGATCTCAACTAAAATATGAACAGAGGCCAGCAGAGAAAGGGAATGGGGAATTTTTATCATCCTATACACTAATATGGCTTTTGTCGTCCCCCCCCCCCCCCCAGGATTTTTCAATTGAAGGTCAGATATCTCAGATTATGAGCATGAGACAGCGGAACAATCATCTAAACCTAATCTGTGGAAATTCCGCATAACTTATTGAGCAACACACAAGAAACATGACTCGAATCACACGGTGAAAACCTATAGACTGTTTACTGATACAGCTGTTACAGTTGCACACAAGCGTGATGTAATACGAGCACTTGTTTAACAGCCACTCGCACAAGGAGCGAGAAAAACATGCAGCAAAGCGTCACCTGATCTATCAGGATTCTGACTGGCAAAAACACACAGGTTTTCATGATCACCCAGTTTATATCAGCACCTCACACACAGTCGAAATAAATAAATACACAATCAAAAGGAATTCTAATCTCAAAGTAGAATTTTTTAAATAATTTAAATAAGACTGGTTTAACCTCCTTCCACTCCACAATACAGGCACCTAATATATCATTTACATATTTCATTTTTTATGATTTTCACTGTTTTTGTTTTCTTCACGTAGAACAAAACCACTCTCGCATTTCCTCTTCTCTGACTCGCCCTCAAATAAAGTCATACAGAGAAGGCAGCTGGTGTTTGTCGACCGTTGATTTGATGCAAATGATGGCAATAACTGAATGGAACTTAATACAATCCAGTCAAATGTGAGCGAACGTCCTCATGAGGGCAGTGATAAATATTCCATCGCTTTGGTATTCTATAATCCCAAAAATAAACAGTTACTATGGTGTTTCTATAATTAAATGTAATTATAAATACAACTCTCAGACACCTAATTTGTTTCATATCAAGATAAACTAGCCTAGAAATATCTTGGTATAATTCCAGGATCCATGTCAGAAATCTCAGACTATAGAAGCATTTTCACCAACTTCTTGCACTGTTACCATGACAACCTAATTTAATGTCAGCTCTTATTTTCCATGTTCAGCTCAACACGATGCTGATTGCATTTGTAAAGTTTTGCATCTCCGTTTTAAGCTCAAGCCAATAATTCTTCCATAATATTCCATCTACAGAGCAACACCATGATGTATTCTGGATGTGAGGAGCATCCTGTCTCTCCTCGGCTGATCACAGTGATGCCGGTCAACTTCAGTTGTCTGCGAGCTCATGTAAGGTGATTGCAACTCGTGCTGCTGTTCACACAAAGTCACTGGTGGTTGATGTTATGCATCCCAGAGATTTTAACTGAACAAATCAGCCTTAAACCGTTCGCTGCTCAAAATTATGAAACAATTTAAAATCACTAACAAAGGGCATGAAAATAAAAAGATGAATACACAAATTGTGATTTGTGATGTGACACAAAGCCACAATTAAAAGAAGTTTCATTAGACTTGCTCACAGCACAACAATTAAAATCCCTGTTTGATGACTCAACAAAAATGAATATTCAAAAAAATAAGTTAATATTTATGACAAGACTGCACTATAAAATAGCTGCCATCTAATTAAATGTGTTCCGTGCTGCTCTGAGAATAATTTTATAAAGTAACTGCAAAACGCTCATGGTTTGGAAAAAAAATTAGAGAAAAGACAGCAAGTCAAAATGTCCAAAATTGCAACAACAACCAAAGAAAAAAAAGTTAAGACAGTGGGAACTCAGGACACCAGGTGAACTTAACCCAAGTTAATGCTCCCGTGGAGCATGAAGAAATGATGAGGAGGGGACGGACCTGGTGTTGTCTGCTATCTCTGAGATGAGGACCGAGTTTGAGAATAGATTTGCTGAAATGATGGTAATGTTGGAGTCGATGAAAGAATGTGTCGGAAGAGTGACAAGCTGAGGAGAGAATTTTGACATTGGGAATGACACCAAAACTTGACAGCACAAAGTGAATGCGATAAAAAAAAATAAAAAAATAAAAAATAAAAAAATAGGAAAGCTCACTGGAGTAAAAAAGGGCACGAGCCGAGCACCCTAACCCGAGTGTTTTTAAGGGAGAATTTGCTCTTGGATGTTCTGAATGACCTTTCGAACGAGTTCATCGCATCCTCCCGCGTAGAGAGGACGCTGCTCCACCAAGATCCCCGATCATGAAATTTCTTATTTTGTGGACAAAATGAAACTGATCGTGGCATTTGAGGCAAAAAATTCATTAATTAATTTTTAAAATAAACAAAAACCAGCAAATAAAATTTTGGATGTAGTTGATCAAAAGCCAAAGAAACAAGTCCGATGAGGTCCCCCCAGGACCACCGGGGCCCATGAATCTGACATGAAATCGCTGTACAGCCACACGATGCCATTCACTCAGAGCAGGAGAACTTTCACCTTCAAATCGCCGGCAGAGGTGAAAAGCTTGACTGAGAAAATTAAAGGAGAACAGAAGAATGTAGCAGTTGCGTTTGGACTGGATGACAGATGAGCAGAGACGGTTGAATGGTTCGAATCAGGAGGGTTAAATAGCAACATGCCTCAGGTTGTTTTGGATAATTACTAGTTGTTGGTTTACAAAAAGCATTTAAAGGGTGTTTATGGCACTGAATCACTGAATGCCGGATAGTGGGTTGGGGTGGGTGGGTGGGTTGTACCTGTCGGTGAGAGATGGATTGGCTGATCCTCACCAGGTGTGGAGTGGCCACAGGTGATGTTTGGAAACTTAAATGTGAGCCACTCCATCGAAACTATTAGTATGTATCTTGATGACCATTATATAAAAGGTTCAAATGCCTTCAAATGATACTGATTGGGGGGAAAAAAAATAAATAAATAAATAAAAAACCCACCTCAGTTCATTTTCTGTAATCGCTTAATCCTAATTAGGGTTGCGGGGAGGCTGGCGCCCATCCCAGCCAACTTCGGGCGAGGGCAGAGTACACCCTGGATAGCTCGCCAGGCCATCGCAGGGCGGAAACACGCCGACGGCTTTGCAGCCTATTCTTGTCGAAAGTCAGCAATGGTTCTTTTACATGAACCTCACACCATAGACAGTGAGAGACATGGCCGGCCTTTGATAACCCAGTTAGCTGCACTGGGGAGGACAGTGACAACCTTGTGGAGAGTGGGAATCGAACCCCCAACCTTTGGATCAGCGATCCGGCGCCCTATACCACTAGACCACCACTGCCCACCCCCCCAAAAAAAACAAAACAAAAAAAACCAGGTTCAAACAATCACACTGAAATTAAGAAAACTATATGTAAGAACCAAGAACAAAACTCTCCGATCTCTTTATACAAGTGAGCTTCACCAACTCTGCGCTCAACATCATCATCTATATCCGGCTCAGCAGATAAAATCACTTCTTCACAAACACCAGTCATCACACTTTTATTAACAGAGGCCTCTTCTTCATCAACACAGCTGGCATCATCATTAGTTTGTTTATATGTAAAAGGTATGAAACATTTAAGTATTTTTCAGGTCTTTTGACCAATTTTCGTACAAAACTAAAACAACCCACGATCCAGCATGTCCAGTCCAGATAAGATTACACACAAATCAAATGATCAAAAAAATTCCATAGTCTAATTTTGCATGCAGAGACAAATACCAATACTCGTACAATACTCATTAAGTTTCTAAAGTACGTAATACTGAGCATATGGGATTTTCTTTGACTGAATAGCAATGGAATCATGTCTTTTTCTTAATATCCCAGCAGACCCGAGGTATCATACACACAGTCTGTAAGCAGTGAGTGACTGTTCATTTATGCATCTATTGAACCATTTGCCCCACTCCCTTCATATACTGTATTTTCTTCCATTCAAATTGCACTAGTTCATCTGGATGCTGCTCATTTAACCATTTGCACTGTGTGTGTGTGTGTGTGTGTGTGTGTGTGTATGTATGTGACAGACAGAGAGAGAGAGAGAGAGAGAGACAGAGAAACAATCTTCTTCCAAGCCGAATTCCAGCGTCGACTTTAACATCCATACTAATGCTGTTAGACATCACAGATGACATTTCACTTTCCTTTTCCAGAAATTATGTGTATTCACAATCTTATAAATAAACTTAATGACTGTTATTGAAGAGAAAGTCGGAGATAGGTTCCGCACGCGGTATACTAGAGTCAGGAAGTTAACGTGTGACGGGCACTACACATGTGCAAGCCCGAGCTCACCAGTGTGCTCGTTTCAGATCTTCCTTAGTAACGAGCCTGCATTGTTTACGTGCATATTGTCTTTATAACCTTTATTTTATTTTATTCACTGAAACAGCATTTTAATATTAAAATAGTATCCAAAATGGAGAGACGACTTCACGACTGTTCTTCTGGTGTATGGATTATAGTGTGTCTTGTACCAAACTTGGTGAATAATTGCAAAGAAAACCGGTAAGTTTGCTACTGTTTTTATCTAGTTTTGAGGGTCCTCGTCAGAAAAATGGAAATAAAAGACATTTTTAGTGAGTTTTAGTCGATTTCACTTGAGCAAGTGGTAGTTGAATACTTGTTTTAATGGTTGATGCAAAAATCTGAATTTCGATAAAAAATGACCATTTTTACTTTTTTGGCCATTTTCTCGAAAGTAGTCCATGTGACAAGCGCCTACATTCGGTGGAGCACCTCACAAATGTGGGGGTGCCATCCCTGTCGGATAGGGGTTGGTTCTGTTTGTGTGAATGTTCAGGGTGTTTGTTCTTGACACCAAAGTTCCATGACCCCCCCCCCCCCCATTGTTGTGGATAAACAGTTATTTATGTCTCAGGGAATTAGGCTCAATTGTGTAAATGTGGAGCTGCAGACAAATGCAGAAACCATGAACAATGAAGCCGGTTACAGGTAAAACTTTTCCTTTCGTCTTTTTGCCCTTTTGTCAGGGGTCGTCACAGCGAATCATCTGATTCGCATGTTTGATTTGGCATAGGTTTTTCACAGTAGGAAGACGGGTAAACTTAAGGATTTGGATGATAAATTGTGCTGCTGCAAGAAACACACATGTTAAAGGAGGAGAATATCAAAATCAGGAGAAGATAGCAGTGTCAAGTATTCACAGCTCCCTTCTCATCCCAAACCAAGGGGGTTCTGACTCTCATGTATAAGTCTATTCCACTAAAAGGGGGTTGATATTTATTCATACAAGTATCACCGTGAGCAGAAATACAACTTTTAATAAACGTTTACAGACCGAACACAAATTATCATGATTTATTTTTTTTTTTACAGATCTGGATCTTCAATATTTCAGTGAAAAAGAAAATATTTCAGCTGCAGATCTTAATTGCACATTCGATCCAAGCAGGGCCAGTTTTACAGGTCAACATCGATCACATAAAAAGTGTAGACAAGTTATAGTTAAAATATTTATGACAAAAAAAAAAAAAAGGAAAAAAGTAGATAATAAAAATCTTTAAAAAAAATATATCTTAACATTTTGAAAGTGTGTCACAGGTAGTTCAATCACAACAAACATTAAATTAAATTATTGTTACTGCTATTTAAAAAAAACGATCCTGATTGTTTACATTTCACTAATCTTCACAAATTTTAAACTTTTGCTTAAAGCATGTCACAGATGCTCTTATCCAGAGCAACTTGGTCTTATCCCGATTCACTGAAATGGATTTCCAACTGGGAATTTTCAGATTTGAAACAACGATGCTACCACACAAAACAATGTCATTGTAAGACGTGTCGCTCTTCATGCCAGGGCTGTACAAACTTTACGCGGACAGGGATCTTCCCTCTTCCTTTTATAGTTATTTGAACGAATGAAGTGAATATAGTAAATATAAATAAACTAAATATAGTTATTTATTAAAAGAATAAACGATAAAGCGTCAGGAATGAGAATAATATACAACCTGTAACTTACCTGCAAGTCGATCTTCAGCCATTTATCATGAAATCGCAGCTGAGCGTCGAGATAAAAAGTAGGGGACGGCATCGTTTTGTCAGGCTGCAAAAGCAGCTGCCCCTACAAACCCAACAAAACAAAAGAAATCAAACAAACCGCACAAAAAATTCACTCTTCACATCTTTTGGGCTTTAAAGTCACTCTGTTTATTATGTATTTTTCCTATTTATAGAAATCAGGACTGAACAAAAATTCAGATCTTATCTTGCTCACCACAACTCAAGAACACCTAAAATTTTAAAATAGAGACGCGACTTTTTTTTTCTCCAATGTGGTTTTACTGCTCTGTGCATTCGGCATGAGAGTTATCATCATCCCGCACAATATCTTTCTGCGGTTGCATTCCAAGCACCAACTTAAAAAAAAAAAAAAAATGCCATCACCAATCATCATCATTTTTGGTGTCGATGACGAGGGTGTGAATGGTTGTGTAAATTCCCCATTCAATGGGCTGGTGTTCGTGTTGTATTCTCCCTTTGCCCAGTGCTGGCAGAGATAGGCTATAGTCTCAAAACAACCATAATAGTACAAATAAGTGTTACGGGAAAACAAGGGCAAAAATATCGGGGCTGCATGACTGGACAATCCTACTGATTTTCATTGTGGTCTGATATTCAATATGGTTGCTGCAGGCAGAGGGGACTGTCTGATTTTTTTTTATCTTCCATCAGCTCATTCTGGATCGACAAAGACTCACGAGTCTTTATTGTCATTATGTTTACACATAATGAAATTTTATACGAGGTTCTCAGCACTAAAAGGTGCAAATACAACAATAAACTGCAATTAATACCATCAAGGACAGAATATAAACACAAGTCATTCTGTACATTGAACTTTAAGTAAAAAAATCGAATAAAAATTAAAACTTTGGACCTATGAATGAGAAACGAACACCGAGAGATAGAATATGTACACTGAGGCACCGTGGAATGAATGAATGGATGAAACAAACAAATAAAAATTGTTGCAGCAAGGTGTATAAATTAATGTAAATGTGGTTCATAATCAATGTTTCCTGGTGACCCCACCACAGCCCTCGTGTTTACTATCTCGGTCTTATCCACCGGCTCTACAGCTTGCTTTGGCGCCCGGAGGAACAATCTCGCACATGAGGGATAACTCGGTAGTGCAGCAGCGGTGGGTAGAAAGTAGAAAAGTCTGAGATCGAGTGAAAAGAAAAAAGAAGGACACCGATTTTAGGAGAAATAATAAAGATGCTGATGTTATTAATATCATGGTGGCCAGTGCTGGGCTCATTAACAGGTGCGTACAGAAGAAAACTATCCGAATCGGACACCATTTTATTTAATCATTATTCAGAATAGCTACCTGGGAAAGCTTTAATTTTATTTTAATGACTTCTCTCTAAACACTGAATAAAAGTATACAATACATTTTCAAAAACTGTGAGGGGGAAAAATGCAAAATATTTGAGACCGATATACATAATATTTATTGAAAAAAGCTATAAACACACACACACACACATATATACTAGTCCTTCTCAAAAAATGAGCATATTGTGATAAAGTTCATTATTTTCTGTAATGTACTGATAAAAGTTAAACTTTCATATATTTTAGATTCATTGCACCCCAACTGAAATATTTCAGGTCTTTTATTGTTTTAATACTGATGATTTTGGCATACAGCTCATGAAAACCCAAAATTGGTAGCGCAAAAAATATCATGTTCAGGTAGTCTAAACGAGCTATTAACCTAATCATCTGAATCAACCAATTAACTCTAAACACCTGCAAAAGATTCCTGAGGCTTTTAAAAACTCCCAGCCTGGTTCATTACTCAAACCCGCAATCATGGGTAAGACTGCCGACCTGACTGCTGTCCAGAAGGACATCATTGACACCCTCAAGCAAGAGGGTAAGACACAGAAAGAAATCTCTGAGTGAATAGGCTGTTCCCAGAGTGCTGTGTCAAGGCACCTCAGTGGGACATCTGTGGGAAGGAAAAAGTGTGGCAGAAAACGCTGCACAACCAGAAGAGGTGACCGGACCCTGAAGAAGATTGTGGAGAAGGGCCGATTCCAGACCTTGGGGGACCTGTGGAAGCAGTGGACTGGCCTACAGGTGCCACATTCCCCAGGTCAAGCCACTTTTGAACCAGAAACAGCGGCAGAAGCGCCTGACCTGGGCTACAGAGAAGCAGCACTGGACTGTTGCTCAGTGGTCCAAAAGTACTTTTGTCAGATGAAAGCAAATTTTGCATGTCATTCGGAAATCAAGGTGCCCCCCCCTGTGGCTGTGGTGACTCCCAAGTAAAAGGGAAAAAGCTGAAAGACAGACAGACAGGCTCTTGAAGTAAAGTAGGGGGTGCAAAATATATGTATATTATATAAAGTACATAAATAGTATAAAAGTAATATACACTAAAAAAGAAACTTTGTAGACTGGCCTATATTCAAGTGTACATGTATCTGAGGGCAGAGTAGATGGGTTTGATATGGTTCACAGTCAGTGGGGTAGATGTGGTTGATTAAAGTGCACCGGTTTTTATTGCACATAACCGTTTTTTTTCACAGATAGGTACAAAGTGGTGTTGTACAGTCAGTGATGGTCTGGGGTGCCATGTCGGCTGCTGGTGTTGGTCCACTGTGTTTTATCAAGGGCGGGGTCAATGCAGCTAGCTATCAGGAGAATCTGTGAGATATTGTGAAGAGAAAGTTGAGAGACACCAGACCCAACACTGTGGATGAGCTTGAGGCCGCTATCGAAGCATCCTGAGCCTCTAACACCTCAGCAGTGCCACAGGCTGATTGCCTCCATGCCACGCCGCATTGAAGCAGTCATTTTTGCAAAAGGATTCCCGACCAAGTATTGAGTGCAGAACTGAACATAATTATTTGAAGTTTGACTTATTTTTGTATTAAAAACACTTATTAGTTGGATGAAATATGCTAATTTTTTTAGATAGGAATTTTGGGTTCTCATGAGCTGTATGCCAAAATCATCAGAATTAAAACAATAAAAAGACCTGAAATATCAGTACATTACAGAAAAATGAACTTTATCACAATATGCTAATTTTTTGAGAGGGACTGGTGTGTGTGTGTGTAGATATATTTTATATATATATATATATATATATACACACACACACACACACACACTGGGATCCCTCCGTTTCCACGGTTAATTGGGACCAAGATCCCCACACGACCATCGAACGTAGACCAGCGAAGTAGGATCATCCCCCCCCAGTCCCCCGACTGACGTATACATACATGTATATAATAGCGATAAATACATATTCAATGCTATAAATGCTTATCACAATTAAACATTAAAAAAAAAAAAAAACATAAGATGTATGTGGGCAGTGGTGGTCTAGTGAATAGGGCACAGGATTGCTGATCCAAAGGTTGGGGGTTCGAGTCCCCACAAGGTTGTCACTGTCCCCCCAGTGCAGCTAACTGGGTTATCAAAGGCAGGCATTGTCTCTCTCGGTCTATGGTGAGAAGCATGTAAAAGAACCATTGCTGACTTTCGTAAAGAGTAGGCTGCAAAGCTGTCAGCGTGTTTCCATGACCTGGAGAGGGATGGGCGCCACCAGGCCAAATCAGCCCAAGTCTCGCCATAAAGGCGCCCCAACAACATCCCCGGACATTAAGGGATAAGTGAAGTGAAGATGATGTACATAAAATATAAATACACACATACAGATGGTATTGCATGAGAAGACTACACACATACATACCCACACTCAGATGCAACAATCTAAGAAGTTTTGATGGGAAATTTTGGGTTGTTTATTGTTGGTTTAGGGTTTTGTTTTGTTGTTTTTGCATAATTGGCCTTATTTTTGTGGCATTTTCCTTAATCGTTCCACCTATTCTTCCTTAATTATGTTTTTTTTTATTCGCGATGCACTGAAGCTGAACCACATTAATTGAAGCAAGAAGTAACCACGGATCCCTGTCTGTATATATGCCAAATCAAATTCGCTCTGGCGACCCCTGAAAAAGCCAAAAGGAATATATATATATACACACACACATTTTTGTTTATATTTATACACATATATATATATTTTTTTTCCTTCAGTTTTTAAAGGACAGTTTGTTTGCTTTCTATGATTCTCATCTCTACAATCTGAATCATATGAAGGAAATTGTAATAATTTCGAGAGTTCATGAAAAATTAAATAAGACTTCATCCTGACACACACTGATCTTCTGGTCAACAACCTTTGATACCAGAGAAATTATTTAATAAAATCCATTTACACAGCATCTTGTCCACACGTTCACAGATTTATATTGAAGTAAAGCGTGGAATGTTGTTCTTAAAAATAAGATAAATGTAGTAGAGGCGATCCAATCATGAGCTGCTATTGCTGCTGCTGGAGAAATCCACAGCCTGTGAGCTCGCGAGGTTGTTGATGTATTTAGCAGCAAGCTAATGCTGTTTGAGGTAATGCTAACCGGCTAATCCGTCTGTACAAAACGACATTTCTGTGCCCTGACAACAAGCGGCTCTTTGAGTCTACGTCTTCACCTTTATAAAAAACAACCTCATTTTAATCCGTGTGTAATTTTTATAAATAATAAGTAGAGTGTTGTACCTCAAGGGGTTTCTTCTCGCAGTCCTGTTCCCTCAGTCCCCTTTACGAACTCTGCTGCTGCTGCAGTTTTACGTCCGCCATTTTCTGGAATGAATGACAGCGCTGACAGCCAATCAGCAGCCAGACACAAGACGGAGCGTTACGTCATTTGTTTCTCAGGATAGGGTTTGTGGACTTCCCAAGCCTGCAAGATCTTTTTATAAATAATTACGAAGAGTAACATAAATACTTAAAACATTTGAAGTTATACTTTATAATATAATTTATATGATATCAATAAGATACAAAAACTCAAAACAATATGTGCAAGTTTATATGCAATAATATCTCATCTGTAAATATTAGACTGTTATAATATATAATACTCGTGTTAATAAATAGTACAGTACAGTACTGTACTCAGGTTTTATTTCTAATATTTTGCCAAATATTTTTGTAGTGCCAAATTCGTCTTCTGAGCTGATAATATAGAAACTTTCCTTTCAGTTATTGCACAATATTTATTTAAATATTTGTTCATTTGATTAATTATTTATATAAATCCTTTTGTAATGTATTCAAATTGTCATTCGGAGAAAAAAATATCCAGTTCAGTAATCTGTTCATTTTTCTCAGAATACAGGTGAAGAAGAAGAAGAAGAATGGAGGTTACGTTATACAGTATCTAAAATGTAATTTTGACCCACACAGATGCAATAAGAGAATAGATAAATAAAAAGATAGATCAAGGGTGGCGGCCCAGTGGTGAAAAGGTCCTGTGTTCTGGGGGTTTCTGTGTGGACTTTGTTCTCCATGCTTATTTCGGTTTCCTCTGGGGACTCTGGTTTTCTCCCACAGTACAAAAGACATGCACATCAGGATAATGGAATGTCCAGATTGCTCCTGTGTGTGTGTGTGTGTGTGTGTGTGTGTGTGGCAGGAACACACTGACAGCTATGCAGCCTACTCTTTGCGGAAGTCAGCAATGGTTCTTTGACATGCCTCACACCATAGACAGTGGGAGACATGGCCAGCCTTTGATAACCCACATAACTGCACTGGGGGGGACAGTGACACAGCCTTGTGGAGTGAGTCTAATTTTATACATTTTTTTTTCATACCCACATCCATGTTCGAATTCAAAGAAAATGTATGGATAGTTAGAGAGATAAGCAAAAGAAACAAACAATAAATAAATAAATTAAGGAATTCATCAAGCGAATAAATACATGAAGCAAACACTCTCCCAGCATGACATCACCATTTTGCCTCCCCCAACAAAAACTCTGTTTCTCATTCCTTGTGTTTAACTGTGATGTGCTACTATCAGGAAACACATCAAGGTTAGAAATGATAACATTCTCAGACAACAACACTCCACTCTTTTGTTGTCTTGACCATATGTTATGGGTCATTGTCATGTTGGAGGAAACGTCGACGACTGAGAAGGACCTCATCCAAGGTTTTCTGGGTCATGACTCCACCCATCATTCCCTCAATGTATAAATCTTTCTTTAAAAAAATCGTTGCAAGGTTGATGATCTTGTAGCCCATTCCAATCTTGTGAAAGTATCCAATCTCTTTGATCTTGCCCATTAGAACCAGTAAGCTCCTCAGGGTGTACCAGGCCTTTGCCCAGAATCAGCTGAAAAAGGCTTGAGCCTCCTTGTGATTTAATTAATGAATAAAGAGGTTGAGAATACTGCAATGGCTTTGAGAGCTGGCCAGGATGTACCCCGCCCTCACCCAGAGTTGGCTGAGATGGGAGCCAGTCTCCCCGCGACCCTAATTGGGCTTAATTGGCTTAAAAAAATGAATGAATGAATGAGTGAGGTATGGGATGAGATGAAAACTTAAAACAGAAGTTGTTGTGCAATCTTCTAGAAGATTTAAGCTTTGCATTTGCTTCATAAGGACACATAGACTCAGAAAGAATTTTTAACACAGTATTTCATTCAGTTAAAATTTGAGATAATAAAACTGTTATGAATAATTACAGAATTTCTTCACAGTATATTTCAATCAAGTCCTGAATTATTTATCTGATTTCTAGTTTTCATGGTTTCAGATTGTGAACTCATCAATGTGCTTGTTTTTTTTTCCCTCGACTTTTAATTTGAAATCACTAACTTTTGTTTTGAAAGATGTTTTCGTGAAACAACACCCAAGCCATGCCCACATTGTGTGTGTGTGTGTGTGTGTGTGTGTGTGTGTGTGTGTCAGCTCCCCACATTCACACCACAGACATCAAAGTAAGTACTGTAGAGCCAAGACTTTTGATTTTGAATGCACTGTGCTGTGGCAACATGACGCCATCTTGGACAATGTTCCAATGTTCCATCAGAATCAACAGCATGGTGGTAGTAGTAGTTGTAGTATGCCTTCGTCAGTCAATGTCAACTATGGAAATCGCGCCAGCCTAGAGAAAGTCTGGTTTTGCCTCAGCAAAAGCGCTGGATGTGGCTGGTGAGACCAATGAGGGAGTGGCAATCCCGGCCACACTGGCTGCAGGTGTGGTTATTTGTGGTGGCTGCATTGGTGTGCACCGTCCACTTAGATCTCTTGTAGTTTGCTATCTTCTGGATATTTATTTCGCCATACTCCAGTTGTTTGCGAAGGACACTGCGCCATTCACTGCGATCAGCTGCTGAATCTTCCCAGTTCTCTGTATTGATATCCAGGGCTTTCATGTCACGCCTGGAGACATTCTTGAAGCGCAGTTGGGGGCGGCCAACGGTTCTCTTGCATAAGGCAAGTTCACCATGGAGGATGTTCTTGGGAATGAACCCCAATTAAATTTTTGGGAGATGCTGAAAAGACCTTCCCTGCTGACTAGGTTGAAGGCCTTAGTTAGGTCTCTGAAGGCTATGTAGAGGGGCTTGTGCTGTTCTCTACATTTCTCTTGAAGTTGATGCAAGGAGAATATCATGTCCACTGTGGAGTGTTCAGATCGGAAGCCACATTGAGACTCGGGGTAGATGCGCTCAGCAAGTTTCTGGAGGCGCACAAGCATGACACGGGCATAGGGAAACTCTACAATGTTGAGGAAAGAGATGCCCCTGTAGTTATTACAGTTGACCCTGTCACCCTTGTTCTTGTAAAGGGAGACAGTCTTGGCATCTCTCATATATTGTGGCACAGCTATCTCTCTCCATCACAGGCAAAGGACAGCATAAAGAAACTGTCGGAGGGTGTCTTTGCAGTGCTTAATGAGGTCAGGGGATGCCATCAGTCCCAGATGCTTTGCCACAGGTAAGGTAGGTAAGCTGTCAATCACTTTTGCGAAGTTCATCATGGGTTGGTTGAGCATCAAGATCCTCCATGATGGGCAGAAGTTTGATGGCATCAAGGGCGAAGTTGACAACCATGCTTTCTCTGGAGTAGAGCTCCGAGTAGTACTCTACCCACCTGTCCATCTGTTTGCCCTTGTCCATGATCCAATCTCCGCTGATGGTCTTAAGGGGGGCTGTTTTGCTCTGTGTTGAACCTAGAGCTGTCTTGATGCCTTCATACAGTCCTCTGATCTGATACTGCCTGAAGCAGCTGCAGACTGGATGGAGTTGCTAAGCTGTTGCCAGTATTCTTTTGCACAATGCCTTGCAGTCTGCTGCACCTTGCTTTTGACAGCTCTGAGTGCTTGTAAGGACCTCTCACTGAGTGAGCGCTGAAATTCAACGAAGGCAGCATGCTTCATGTCAATGTCAGGGATCATGACGCTGGAGATGGCATCAAACCAGTCATTGTTTTTGGAGATCTTCTTCCCAAAGATTGAAAAGGCTGCTTTCTGAATTGCATCCCTGAGATAATCCCAATTCTCAGAGGCAGAGAAGTTCTGATGTTCTTCAAGCAGAGCATTTTGGAATATTTTGGCAAACTCTTCTACGGAAGGGCATAGAAAAAGTAAAAAAAAAAAAATCAAGATTTTGGCATCAGAATACTTTGCTATCATAATTATAAATTACAAATATAACTATCTGGATTCAATAAACCATTCTGATAAAAAAAATAAATAATGCAGGAATCAACACAGCGAATCCGCAAGAAGAACATTTCACAAGTATGTGATCATGACATCCACCAAAAGTCATATAACCCCATGTGAGAAAAGAGTCTGTGTGTATTCACTCGAGGATAAAGATGGTACTGGTGTTTCTCACTGTATACGTCATGTGCACGTGTCTGATCATAGGAGGAGTCAATACTTACATATACAGTGGTGCCTTGGTACTCGACCATAATTCTTTCCAAATGGCTGGTCGAATTCCAATTTAGTTGAATTTCGAATCCGCTTTTCCCATTAGAAACAATGTAAATGGTCTTAATCCATTCCGTCGTCTTTTGAACAGAAGTTGAGGGTACCGTACCTCATACCATCTTCTTCTTTTCCTTTCGGCTTTTCCCTTCAGGGATCGCCACAGTGAATCATCTGCCTCCATCTCACCCTATCCTTTGCATCTTCTTCTCTTACACCAACGACCTTCATGTCCTCCTTCACCACATCCATGAATCGTCTCTTTGGTCTTCCTCTAGGCCTTCTTGCCTGGTAGTTCCAGCCTCAGCATCCTACTACCAATATACTCACTATCCCTCCTCTGAACATGTCCAAACCATCTCAATCTAGCCTCTCTGACATTCTTGCTGATACCTTCCTATCACACATCACATCGGACACTTCTCTCCAACCATTCCAACCTGCCTGCACACGCTTCTTCACCTCTTTTCCACACTCTCCATTGCTCTGGATTGTTGAGCCAAAGTACTTAAAATCCTCCACCTTCTTTATCTCTGCTTCCTGTAACCTCAGCTTTCCTCTTGGGTCCTTGTTGTTCACACACATGTATTCTATTTTACTGAGGCTAACCTTCATTCCTCTCCTTTCCAGGGCATACCTCCACCTCTCTAGATTTTCCTGCACTTGTTCTCTGCACTTGTTCTCTCCAAACCCAGATAAATTCAGAGGTTTGCGACAGGAAGGGCATCCAGCGTAAAACTTCTGCCAAAATTGTGATGTGAATGACCAAAATTACGAATTTCATACAGGATTGGTCGAGGCCCGGGTTAACAACGACCACCAACAGTGCTGTTAACCAACAGGGTGCTGGTGGAAATTGGACTACTGTAGGTCGAAGATGGAGAGGCAGGAGGCGTGTCCATAGGAAGAGAGATAAGAGGAAAGGCATGAGTCTAGGACTGAGAGTGGGGACTTTGAATGTTGGAACTATGACAGGAAAAGGTAGAGAGCTGGCTGAAATGATGCAGAGGAGGAAGGTGGACATACTGTGTGTTCAGGAGACCAGGTGGAAAGGTAGCAAGGCTAGAAGCTTAGGAGCAGGGTTTCAGCTGTTTTATCATGTTGTGGATGCGAAGAGAAATGGAGTAGGAGTCATCTTGAAGGAGGGGTTTGTCAGGAATGTTCTAGAAGTGAAAAGAGTGTCAGACAGAGTGATGAGTCTCAAGTTAGAAATCGAAGGTGTAAAGTTCAATGTTGTTAGTGCTTATGCCCCACAGGCAGGAGGTGAGCTAGAAGAGAAGGAGAGATTCTGGAGTGAGTTAGATGACGTGATGCAGAGTACCCCCAGAGGTGAAAGAGTGGTCATTGGTGCAGACTTCAATGGACATGTTGGTGCAGGCAACAGAGAGGACGAGGAAGTGATGGGCAAGTTTGGTACCCAGGAAAGGAACGCAGAAGGACAGATGCTGACAGATTTTGCAAAAAGGATGGAAATGGCTGCGGTGAATACGACAGGAGCATAGGGGTGACTTATAAAAGCAGAGGTAGGAGCACACAGGTAGACTACATCTTGTGTAGGCGATGTAATTTGAAGGAAGTCAGGGACTGCAAAGTAGTAGCGGGTGAGAGGGTTGCCAAACAGCATAGGATGGTGGTGTGCAGAATGACCTTGATGGTGAGGAAGGTGAAGAAGGCAAAGGCAGAGCAGAAGACAAAGTGGTGGAAGCTGAAAAAGTGAGAGAGTCGTGTTGTCTTCAAGGAGTTGAAACAGGCTTTGGGTGGTCAGGAAGTGCTTCCAGATGACTGGACAAATACAGATAATGTGATCAGGGAGACCGGTAGGAGAGTACTTGGTGTGTCCTCTGGAAGGAAAGTAGATAAGGAGACTTGGTGGTGGAATGAGGAAGTGCAGGAGTGTGTACAAAGAAAGTGGTTACCTAAGAAGAAGTGGGACATTGAGAGGACCGAAGAGAGTAAACAGGAGTACAGGGAGATACAGAGTAAGGCGAAGGTCGCGTTGTCAAAGGCCAAACAGAGGGCGTATGATGACTTGTATGCTAGGTTGGACAGGAAGGAGGGAGAAAATGATTTAAACAGGTTGGCACCACAAAGAAATAGAGATGGGAAAGATGTGCAGCAAGTTCGAGCGATTAAGGACAGAGAGGGAAATGTATTGACTGATGACAGAAGTGTATTCGGAAGATGGAAATAGTACTTTGAAGAGCTGATGAATCAGGAAAATGAGACAGAACAAAGAGTACAAGAGATGACCGTTGAGGACCAGGAAGTAGCAAAGATTAATAAGGGAAGTGTCTAGGAGAGGTAGCAGTAGATTTTCTGACAAGAACATTCAACAAGGTCTTCGAGAGTGAGCAATGCCAGAGGAATGAAGAAGTGTGCTCGTGCCCATTTTTAAGAACAAGGGAGATGTACAGAGTTGTGGCAACTATAGAGGGATAAAGTTGATGAGCCATACGATGAAGTTATGGGAGAGAATAGTGGAAGCTAGACTAAGGGCAGAGGTCAGAATTTGTGAACAACAGTTTGGTTTCATGCCAAGAAAGAGCACCACAGATGCAGTGTTTGCTTTGAGGATGTTAATAGAGAAGTACAGAGAAGGTGAGAGGGAGCTGCATGATGCCTTTGTGGATCTGGAGAAAGCATATGACAGGGTGCTGAGAGAGGAACTGTGGTATTGCATGAGGAAGTCTGGGGTGGCAGAGAAGTATGTTAGAGTGGTGCAGGACATGTATGAGAGATGTAAGACAGTGGTGAGGTGTGTTGTCGGTGTAGGAAGAGTTCAAGGTGGAGGTGGGACTGCATCAAGGGTCAGCTCTGAGCCCCTTCTTGTTTGCGATGGTGATGGACAGGCTGACAGACGAGGTTAGACAAGAATCTCCATGGACTATGATGTTTGCAGATGACATCGTGATCTGTAGTGAGAGCAGTGAACAAGTGGAGGAAAATCTAGAGAGGTGGAGGTATGCCCTGGAAAGTAGAGGAATGAAGCTTAGGCTCAGTAAAACAGAATACATGTGTGTGAACGACAAGGACCCAAGAGGAACGATGAGATTACAGGGAGCAAAGATATGGAAGGTGGAGGATTTTAAGTACTTAGGCTCAACAATCCAGAGCAATGGAGAGTGTGGAAAAGAGGTGAAGAAGCGTGTGCAGACAGGTTGGAATGGTTGGAGAGAAGTGTCGGGTGTGATGTGTGATAGGAGGGTATCGGCAAGAATGAAAGGAAAAGTGTACAAGACGGTGTTGAGGCCAGCGATGTTGTATGGGTTAGAAACAGTGGCCCTGGGGAAATGACAGGAGGCAGAGCTGGAGGTAGCAGAGATGAAAATGTTGAGGTTCTGTTTGGGAGGAACGAGGATGGATAGGATCAGGAATGAGTACATCAGAGGAACAGCACATGTAAGATGTTTTGGAGACAAAGTCAGAGAGGCTAGATTGAGATGGTTTGGACATGTACAGAGGAGGGATAGTGAGTATCTTGGTAGTAGGATGCTGAGGTTGGAACTGCCAGGCAGAAGGCCTAAAGGAAGACCAAAGAAGAGATTTATGGATGTGGTGAAGGAGGACATGAAGGTAGTTGGAGTAAGAGTAGAAGATGCAAAGGATAGGGTGAGATGGAGGCAGATCATTAGCTGTGGCGACACTTGAAGGGAACAGCTGAAAGGAAACGAAGATGTGGCAAAAATAAACACACAGATCGGTTTCAAGTCGAAATAAATCATTTTGTTTATGCTCATTACTCCACTGTTTCTTTCGCCAAAGCCCACAAGAAACCCTTTCCAAGATGGCGTCATGTTGACGCGACCTTTCTATGGCTTCCACATCGCCATGAACACGCGACTCTGGTTTCGGTCAGTCACACCAATCAGATGTTACTTCCGGGACTTTGCTGGTGACGAATTGCACAATGCGGAAATGTTTTCCTCACTCCTCCGGTGTCCGTTTCAATCACACAGAAGTTACTTTTAAACATCTAAAAATCCTGAAATAAGACACAAAGTCTGTCTTCATGGAAGCGTTGCCTGCTTTATCGCTTGTCAGTGGTTTAGGAATCGCTGTCGTGTCCAGTTTTATTAATGGCGCCACATTTGTGCTGCAGAAAAAGGGAATATTGCGCTCGCGCAAAGCTGGAAAGTATCTTTGTGTAAATATTCATGACTTGTAAACGTGTATTTATAATGTCTGTCGTTTCGCACATAATATCTGAAACCCAAACAGTTTTCCGATGTGATGCTAAAAGTTTTGTGTGATATTTGGTTCTTGTCCAGGTAGGACTTACCTGTCTGACTGGGTGTGGTGGACGGGGACACTGGCGAGTAAGAGCCTTCCTCATTCTGTGCTGTTCATCACATTCTCAACTTCATACCAACTCGTCACGAATCATGTCAACTGGACCTCGTATTTGTCTGTGATTGGCTGGATGCTCTGCGTGTTTCATATTCAAGGAGCAATGACACCTGAAATCAGAACCGGCCCGTCGTAGTGGGCGTCTCCCCTTCGTTCATCATATTTTTAAATGATCGATTTTATCTCGAGAGCACTTTTAAAGGGACTTGAACACTTATCAGAATTTCAACAGCAACATTTTTTTTTAAATATAAAAATGAGAATGTATTTATTTTATTTGTCGATTTATCAACCCAAACAACACCGCAAACGGACAGCAGCTCTCTCAATACACTCATCACCATCACCATCATCATCATCATCATCCTTGAAAAATAAGAAAGCTTGTTTGTTGAGGTTTTGCATTTAAGTGAAGTCAGTTCAGCATCTGCGGTTTTGTTTTCTGTGCGCACGGGATTTGAGTTTATATCCTAAAAACTGTCCAACTTCCAACTGGACTGTGCAAAATCATGGCCAGCCTCTGAACGTTTCAGCCCATCGTCGCATTTATCCTCAGAACCGAGTCAAGTACAATGAAAGCGGTGCACAATAAACAATGACTGGGAAAGAAAATCAAACTTGGAAAGATTCGAGGTGATGTTACAGATAATATGAAAATAATCCGAGAAAATCTCTTCATCATTCCTGCTGTTTGGTTGCTGTTGGCATCCTTCTGTCTCACGCGATGGATCAGTCCATGGTTGGGTGACGGCGCCTGCTGTGGCTATCGAGTCCAATTCTGGCGCAACAGCCTCTTGTGCAGGACTCAGAAATCAAGTGTGCGCCTTGCAGTGTGGGGATGATGCGGGGATGATGCGGGGATGATGCGGGGATGATGCGGGGATGATGCGGCTCTCGGTCGTCTGCGCTCTCTTTTCTCCTCGCACTGATCCTCTCTCCTCTTCTGACTGCTTCGGATGCCTGCCTCCAGCGCCTGCGGTCAGCGGCGGTCAGCGGCGGCCACTGCCTCCCAGCGTGTTGGGTGAATAGCGCCCTTGAAGCTGCTGGGTACTCGGTATTCCTCTGCTTTTCATGTCGGACCGACAGCGAGCTCCAGGCACCCACTGGAGCGACAGATGTTGGCAAACCGACACCTTATTGACTGTGGGCTGCCCAGCTTGAGGCGGGCGGTGGTCAGACGATAGGACTTTGATGGTCGCTCCCACAAAGTTGTCCTGTGGCGTCCTTCAAGCCCAGCGGTTTGGAAGGGCTTCTAACCCGTAAACTGACAACTTCCGATTTGTGTCCACACTTTCCAGTGTGAGGGGGGCAGTGGTGGCCTGGTGGTAAAGGTGCCTTCTCATTGAACCTGAGGTTGGGGATTCAAGCCCCACTCTCAGCAGGTTGTCACGGTCCCCCCACGGCACTAGCTGGGTCATCAAAGGCCGGTCGTGTCTCTCACCGTCTATGGTGTGAGGTTCATGTAAAAGAACCGTTGCTGACTTTCCACAAGAGGAGCTGCACAGCCGTCCGCATGTTTCTGCCCTGCAGTGGCCTGATGAGCCACGCAGGGTGTACTCTGCCCTTTTGTTTTTATTTGAATGTGTTGCCTGTCAGTCATTTTCGAGACACTAAACAAACCATTCTGGGGGCGGAGCTTCATGACGTAGCCGAGGACGATTCAAATGTTGATTGTTATTTACCTGTTGGAGACAAAAACTAATTTCACAGAACACACCTTTCATTCTCTTCTCAGTGCAGAGCTGTAGGGTTCTTCACTCTGATTGGTCAGAGGGTGGTGATTGATTTTTTTTGAAAAAAAAAAAAATTGACAGATATTTCAAAGAATCAGATCTTTTTAAATCTTTTAAATTTCTTTTCTCATCAGTGATAGTGGGTCAGGCCGGGAACTTCCTTGCACACAACGCTGCACCGGCTGTGTTGGTAACGCCACTCGGAGCACTTGGGGTTCTGTTCGGGTGAGTTATCACTGAATTATTACAATTTAAACGCTATTGTTATGATGTAATACCTGATGTTTTTACCATGTGACAGGTACAAGGGAAACGTTAATTAGTTGTTCTGTATGATGATGATGATGATGATGATGATGATGATGATGATGGAGGGTGGTGGTGGTGCTGGATCTTGTTCCTCCTCAGAGCTGTTCTGGCATCATGGATCCTTCAGGAACAGCTGGAGCTCCTGGGTAAACTGGGCTGTGTGCTTTGCTGCTGTGGCTCTGTGGTGCTCATCATTCATTCGCCGACCTCGAACAGCGTGGCATCCAGAGCTGAGTTTCAGCAGCAACTTCTCGATCCAGGTATGAACACCACACCCTGATAACTAGATCAACCTCTGCACTGATTGCAGAACCAGGGTCACTGACGGTCTCTGGGTACGGAGGACCTAATGCTGGTGGGAGCCGGTCCGCGTTAGCATGCTGCTGCTAGCTACTGCAATGTGTCGTCCCATCTGCCATATTGGAAAGGTCCGGACTTCACTGTAAATCAGTCCAAGTCTGTGGAGAGAACATGGAACATGAATTAACGAAAAAAAGTCTTAAAAGCATTGTTTCTCTCATTAATGTCACACTTTACCTCAAGTATGTCACCTTAATAAAAAAAAACCTGTTTCATTTAGGGCACCCAGCTACCTGGTACCTTATTGCCCACCTTGGCCTCCCTTATGCCCACAGTGCCAACCTTCAACCAACCCTGACACCCTTATATCCATCCTGATACCCTAAGGCCCAGCCTGTTAACTTAATATCCACCCTGACACCATAAGGCCCACCCTGATACCCTTATATCCACCATGATACCCTCAGGCCCACCCTAATAACTTAATATCCACCCTGATACCCTTATATCCACCATGATACCCTAAGGCCCACCCTGTTAACTTAATATCCACCCTGATACCATAAGGCCCACCCTGATACCCTTATATCCACCATGATACCCTCAGGCCCACCCTAATAACTTAATATCCACCCTGATACCCTTATATCCACCATGATACCCTAAGGCCCACCCTGTTAACTTAATGTCCACCCTGATACCATAAGGCCCACCCTGATACCCTTATATCCACCATGATACCCTCAGGCCCACCCTAATAACTTAATATCCACCCTGATACCCTTATATCCACCATGATACCCTAAGGCCCACCCTGTTAACTTAAGACCCACCCAGATACCCTTATACCCTCCCTATAAACTTAATGTCCACCTGGATAGCCTTATACCCAACCGCATATCCTTATGCCCACTCTGTTAACTTAATGTCCACCCTGTTACCCTTATTATCCGCCCTGATACTCTTGGGCCCACCCTGATACCCAGCTTATTACCTTGATGCCCATCCTGTTATCCTTATGCCCGCTGTGATAAATTAATGTCCACCCTGAATACCCTTATATCCACCCTGTTTCCTTGATGCTCACCCTATACCGTTGTATGTGCTCTTTTTCCGAGCAGTACATTTTGCTGCGCTTATCTCCATGCTGTTCGATCCCTGATTCCAGCTCTGCTACTTCAACTTTAACTTCATCTTTCTGCCATACCACGTAGTTTTAGCTCAACCTTGCTCAGCTAAGGCAAGGTAAAGTTCACTGGGCTTTTTACACTTGAGCCCGGCGGCTCCCCGGTTTCCATAGCATGAAGCAACCAGGAGTACAACTCGTCCTGGATGGGACGCGAGTCCATCGCAGGTTACCTTCCCAGTATATTTTTACTGGTATCCATTTATACTGCTGGGTGAACAAAGGCACACTTGTGGTTAAGACCTTGCCCAGGGGTCTTAGCACAGTGGGGGGGGGTTTCGAACTGGGATTTGAACACACACCTCCCGATCATGAGCACGGCACCCTAACCACTACGCCACCGGCACCACAACAACCTTGTTGAACAGGTCCGTAATATCAGCTTCACCTCGACTCTGGGTTCTGTGTTTTCCCCATTTTTAACCCTCATGTCAATCCTGTTAATTCCTAAAAATGAAAGTATTTGAACGCTTAAGTCACACTTATAAATCTAAAAATTTCACTGGATTTGAAAACACGCTGTCAAAAACTTCCTGAAAATTAAAAATATACCAGTGCAGTCATCGGTATTCTGGTCAGAATGTGATGAAAGGTGTTTGGTACCAATACGGTTTCTCAGCTTTTCAGCCGTGTGCCTGTGTTTCCCTTTCAGTGTTCCTGAGCTACATCACACTGGTGGTTCTGCTGCTGCTGCTGCTGATTGGCTGGCTCGCTCCAGCTTACGGGAAATCCAACATGATGGTGTATGTCGTGATATGTTCGTTGTTGGGAAGCTTCACCGTTCCGAGCTGTAAAGGCCTGGGTCTCGCTGCGAAGGAGGCGTTTAGCGGCGACTTGTCTTTAGATAACAGAGCTCTGTTCCTCTTCCTGTCCCTGCTGGGAATTCTCCTCATCAGCATCGTCACCCAGTTCACCTTCATCAACAAAGCCTTGGAGAGCTTCAGCGCCAACGTGTTTGAGGCTGTGTATTACGTCACGTTCACGTCCACGGTGATCCTTGCTACTGCCATTTTATTTAAAGAGTGGGAAGCGCTCAGTGCTCTGGACATTCTGGGTGTTGTATGCGGATTCACAACGATGTCAGTCGGTGTGACGTTGTTACGTATGTCTCAGGACGCCATGCTCGTGTGGGCTCCGACCAAAACCAAAGCAAAGTAGTGTATGTTTTATTCTATCTCCATCGAGTCTGGATCTGTGCTGCATTCGGTTTGGATTATGTGCTTAATTCAGTCATCCTCATCTTTCACACCTGGGCCACTCGGCAGTGTTACAATGCGGCGCCCCCTGCTGGGAACGGATTCAACAGCATCGCGACATGATCTCCGAGCAGTGTTTAAATATTTAACCTCCCAAATATAATACTGTATATATTTTTACTTGAACATAAGAATGTGGGTGTGTTCGGAAGTATTCACAGCTGAAAATGGGACTTGGAACGATAAACCTAAATCAGATTTGATAAATATTTATTCACTTGAAATGTTGAAAATGAGGTGGTGTAGCGGTTGGCCTTTCAACATGAAGGTCCTGGGTTCAAGTCCTCAGTGGAGTTTTTATGTTCTCCCCGGACTTGCAGGAGGTTTCCTCTGCAGACTCTGGTTTTCCTCCCACAGTCCAAACACATGCACGTGACAATATCTGTTGTTCCATGTTGCCACTTTCACCAAGGCTCCACCCTCTCTGTGACCAAAAGAGAATGAAACGGTCATGATGGACATTCCCTCCCCGCCCCTCTCTCCATGAAGTGTAGCATGACTATGGAACCGGGACCTGGAACACAGCGGGTTCAGAACTCAAACAGCGCTCAACTCGTGCACAAAGACCGACTGTACCGACCACATCATTCACACGGATCAGTGCGGAGGGCGTGTCAACTCCACACAGAAACCCAGGCCTCGGACACCGGGCCTTCTTGGTGTCGGGTGGATATGGCGACCGTGACAACCAACAGTAAACGTGACAACAAGGACTCGTGGCTTCACTTGATTAAATCGTCGACGGTCCTCAGTGTCACATGACTTGTTGGAATTAATTATGAAACGCAAATTATTGAAAATGACCAACAGTGCAGTGAATTCATGGGTTTGACTTTATTTCTAACATTGTGGTGTTGCACTGCTTTATCCTCATTGCCTTCATTTTATTTATGATTGAATGTTTAATAGATCAAAGGGTGGATTGTAAATGTGAATAATATTAAAGAGTGCGTGAAGCAAACATCATTCAATTTAAATACACACGTGATTACTGGAGTCTGCTCTTCATCATCACCCCATGCTCCTTCATCTTCCTCTTCATCATCACAAATGCTCCTTCATCTTCCTCTTCATCATCGCTCATGCTCATTTATCTTCATCTTCATCATCACCTGTACTGCTTCATCTTCATCACCACCCAGACTCCATCTTCATCATCACCCATACTCCATCTTCATCATCAGCCATACTCCTTCAGCTTGCTCTTCATCACCTATATTCCATCTTCATCATCACCCGTACTCATTCATCTTTCTCTTCATCATCACTCATACTCATTTCATCCTCATCATCACCCGTACTCATTCGTCTTCCTCTTCATCATCACCCATACTCATTCATCCTCATCACTCATTCACATTCATCTTCCTCATCACCCGTACTCATTCGTCTTACTCTTCATCATCACCAATATTCATTCATCTTCATCATCACCTGTACTCATTCGTCTTCATCATCATCTGTACTCATTCGTCTTCCTCTTCATCATCACCAAAACTCATTCATCTTCCTTTTCATCATCACCCGTACAAATTCGTCTTCCTCTTCATCACCTGTACGCATTCGTTTTCCTGTTCCTCTTCACCGCCATTCATCATCATTACCCATACTCCTTCATCACAACTTTCCATCATCTTCCTCATCATCATCACCCATACTCATTTATGAGTGTTTTAGAACTTGTAGGCCCACCAATGGCAGTTTGGTGGTACTGGGACTTGAACCACTTCTGAGCTACACTGTGCCTGCACACATTCCTCCACATTCTATGATGTCATCACTCTTCCATTCTCTGTGTTGTCATTTCCCCATGCACTGTTTATTAGTATTGCTCTGGTAGATGATGATGATGATGATGATGATGATGATGATTTCATAGTGCAGTGCCTGTGACAAACTGTTGGTTTCGGATTTAACTGCCAGCCAAGCAGACAGAGCAGAGCGTTCAACACGTTTGTGGTGGGAATTTTATTGATTGGGTAGAAGTCAATGTTTCTTATTATCGATCAGGCAGAAGTCAATATTTGTGAGGAGTTGAGTTTTATTCAGAGCAATACACATGCAAACGGCATGTGCAGAGAGAGACGTCTACTCGTGCTGTGGCTTCCATGATATTTATAAGGGAGCGCCCCCGAAGTATAAGGGAGAGGGACTTTCCACTCCCTTCCAGGCTCCTTGGAGTGAAGCACTCCCTTCCACTCAACTGTAGATGCTGAGAAGAAGTAAAAGGAGTGGAAGCTTCCTGTTTCAGTGAGAATAACAAAGTTGAAGTAAAAGTTACAAAGTTCATTTCATACAGAAGAGTCAAGCTTGTATTTTTCCCCTTACAACCCTCAGTAAAGAAATAACATCTGGAGTGTCTCTGGGGTACGTACAGTTTTCACAAGTTGCCGCTGCAGTTATTCACCTTTATTGTGGGACGTCTGATGCTCGACTGGGGGCCGAATTCTGTCATGCTTACCACCCTGAAAAATCCCACCCACAGATCTTCACACTTTTGATGTTATAAGAAACAGACACTACACCAGTGGTTCCTAACCTGGGTTCGATCGAACCCTAGGGGTTCGGTGAGTCAGTCTCAGGGGTTCGGTGGCGGTCAAGCCACACACCTGACTCATATTCATGACGACACGCCCCGCTTGGCCATAACTGGCTGCAGGTGATCACGCTACATGGCTTGGCCAATCTGTGCTGCAGGAAATTTGGTGCGCTCAGTGTAGTCGAATTGTGACTGTTGTGATGGTACATCGTGTGATTTCTTTCTTAATGTTTTAATCCATACTGTGTTAAGTAAAAAAAGAAAGTGGTCAAATGAATATGTACAACATGGATTCACATATATAACGGAACGTGATATTCGTCGGCGTCCTATCTGCATGATTTGCAAAGTAGGATCAACCCTGTGCTGACCGACGTATACGTACATGTATATGTGTATATAATATCAATAAATACATATTCAATGCTATAAATGCGAATAATAACGATTAAACATTCAAAAATAATGCATAAGATGTAAATAAAACAAATACACACACATACAGACGCACGCGCGCACTTGCACTCAGATGTGCACCTCACATAAAAATGTAAGTAGTTGTGATGGGGGAGTTCATGCACTGTATTGGTTTTGTTCTTTGAACACAGTGATGTTAATGCACAGTTCATTTTGGTGCCCCAATAAAAACATATACCTGTGTCTTGAATTTGAAAAAAAAAAAAAAAAATCATATTTAATTTTTCACTAAAGAAGGGTTCGGTGAATAATCATATGAAACTGGTGGGGTTCAGTACCACCAACACGGTTAACAACCACTGCACTACACAAAAAAGTTAAAAATATTTGGACATGTTGTAGATATTTTTTGTGGTTTTGTGAATTGGCCTTAATTTCATTTTTTTATTGACAAATATCCTTAACTTTGTTTGTGTCGTGTGTAATATATATCTTCTTCTTTCCCTTTCGGCTGTTCCCTTCAGGGGTCGCCACAGCAAATGATCCACCTCCATCTCTCCCTATCCTCCGCATCTTCTACTCTTACTCCAACGACCTTCATGTCCGCCTTCACCACATCCATAAATCTTCTCTTTGATCTTCCTCTGGGCCTTCTGCCTGTTAGTTCCAACCTCAACATCCTACTACCAATATACTCACTAGCCCTCCTCTGTACATGTCCAAACCATCTCAATCTAGCCTCTCTGACTTTGTCTCCAAAACATCTAACATGTGCTGTCCCTCTGATGTACAGATACTTCTGATCCTATCCATCCTCGTTACTCCCAAAGAGAACCTCAACATTTTCATCTCTGCTACCTCCAGCTCTGCCTCCTGTCTTTTCCTCAGCGCCACTGTTTCTAAACCATACAACATCACTGGCCTCACCACCGTCTTGTACACTTTTCCAACCATTCCAACCTGCCTGCACACGCTTCTTCACCTCTTTTCCACACTCTCCATCGCTCTGGATTGTTGAGCCTAAGTACTTAAAATCCTCCACCTTCTTTATCTCTGCCACCTGTAACATCACCGTTCCTCCTGGGTCCTTGTCGTTCACACACATGTATTCTGTCTTACTGAGGCTAACCTTCATTCCTCTCCTTTCCAGGGCATACCTCCACCTCTCTAGATTTTCCTCCACTTGTTCTCTGCTCTCTTGATCTTGATCTTGATAGGTTAGGTGATACGTCGCAAGGACATTAATTCACCGTGCAAGTGTCAAGCTGATTAGCAGGACCCCCTTACTATTTCGGTAAAAGATTTAGCTGGCTCCTTAGCTGCTGATATGGTGTTGATCAGGTCTGGTGGTAGCGAGTTCCAGTCTTTAATGGTGTTTGGCATGAAGCTGAACTTGTAGGTATCTGTTTTGGCTGGTATCCGAAGAAGATGTTGACTATGCATAGTTTTGGTTGTTCTGGATGGTCGTTTTAATTGATCAGTTGGTAGGTTGGCTTGTTGATTAATGCCTTTACAAAATAGTATAAGTCTGTTTTGTTTCCTTCTGTCTTTAAGGGGTTGTAACTCTAACTGGTGGAGAATTGATGTCATGCTACCCGGTTCAAAGCTATAGTTGGATGTTATGAATCTTGCTTGTCTATTTTGGACTGCTTCAATTTTTTCTTGTAGAAATATCTGATGTGGATCCCATGCTGTAGATGCGTACTCAAGGACAGGTCTTATTAATCCTTTGTATGCTTGTAGTTTCACATCTAAAGGGCACTTTGCTAGGTTTCTACGCAGTAGGCCAAGTGTACGGTATGCTTTGTTACAGATGTTTTCTATATGCTTCCCCCAGTTTAAATCGTTCGTGATAGTTACTCCAAGGTATTTGATGGAATCTAAAAATTCTAGCTCTTGACCTTTTAACTTGTAACTGTGTTTGATGTTAGTTTTCTTTCTTGAAAGGGTCATCATGTTGCACTTAATTGGTTGGAACCGCATGCCCCATTTCTCTGCCCAATTGCCTAAAGTGTCACTATCCTGTTGTAAGATGTTACAATATCTGTATCTCACTACAGATCACTATGTCATCTGCAAACATCACAGTCCATGGAGATTCTTGTCGAACCTCGTCTGCCAGCTTGTCCATCACCATAGCAAACAAGAAGGGGCTGAGAGCTGACCCTTGATGCAGTCCCACCTCCACCTTGAACTCTTCTGTCACACCGACAGCACACCTCACCACTGTCTTACATCTCTCATACATGTCCTGCACCACTCTAACATACTTCTCTGCCACTGCAGAGTTCCTCATACAATACCACAGTTCTTCTCTCGGCACCCTGTCATATGCTTTCTCCAGATCCACAAAGGCACAATAAGATAAGATAAGATAAGATAAGATACAGCTTTATTAATCTCACAATGGAGAAATTCACTGTTACAGGCTCTTGAGGTACCATCAGTAGGGGGTGCAAAAATAGATACAAATACAAACATACACACGTACATATATATTATATAAGTAAATAAATAAGTAGATACATAAATAGTATAAATTAATAAACAATAAAAGAAAAGAATGGAGCAACTTTATAGACTGGCCTATATTAAAGTGTAATGTATCTGAGGGCAGAGATGGGTTGATATGGTTCACAGTCAGTGGGGTAGATGTGGTTGATTAAAGTGCGCGGGGGTTTTTATTGCACATAACCAGTATTTTCACAGACAGTTACAAAGTGGCGTTGTACAGTCTGATAGCGGTGGGAATGAACGACCTGCGGTAGCGCTCCTTCCTGCACTGAGGATGCCTCAGTCGTCCACTGAAGGAGCTACTCAGCTCTCAATGCAGCTCAATGCAGCTCTCTCTGACCTTCTCTGTACTTCTCTATTAACATCCTCAAAGCAAACACTGCATCTGTGGTGCTCTTTCTTGGCATGACACCAAACTGTTGCTCACAAATGCTGACCTCTGCCCTTAGTCTTTCTTCCACTATTCTTTCCCATAACTTCATTGAATGACTCATCAACTTTATCCCTCTGTAGTTGCCACAACTCTGTACATCTCCCTTGTTTTTAAAAATGGGCACAAGCACACTTCTCCTCCATTCCTCCGGCATCTGCTCAGTTTCCAAGACCTTGTTGAATATTCTTGTCAGAAAATCTACTGTTACCTCTCCTAGAATCTTTGCTACTTCCTGGTCCTCAGCAGTCACCTCTTCTACTCTTTTTATCTCTCTCATTTTCCTCATTCATCAGCTCTTCAAAGTACTCTTTCCATCTTCCCAGCACACTTCTGTCATCAGTCAATACTCTTCTTGTTTTCCTTTCGGCTTTATGTTTGTAAATTATTAACTGAAAATGCTACTCACGTTCCCTGTGATGTCAGTTATTTATTTTTGTAATTTGTCAGAATTTCCATTTCTCTGTTGCATGTAAACTTCAGAGCGTTACACTTTCCAGGCACCACAATGGCGACGCGACGCACACAAAACGAAGTCGAGTATGGTACGTAATTGACAATCCAGTAATAAATATCAGCGATAATAAGAACCTGCGTAGTCACATGACTGTATGCGACCAATCAGAGATGGTTAAGATTTGCGCATGCGCGCTGCTCTGCCCTTTCACCACTGGGTGGATGGAGGAAAAGGTTCTTTAAGCGAGTTCGTAGCTGCGACACCTTCAAACACTGAACGGTTCCGGAAAATGACGCTTCTGGGGTTCGGACAGTGGTTGTGTTGAGCACCGGAGAAGAATCAGGTATTTAGTTTTGGAGCGAATCTTGTAGTTCATGCCGTTATTCGCGCTGTATAGCGGTTCCGGAATCTGGTTGAACTGGAGTGTTGCTAGGCTAATGAGCTAACTCGGATAGCGCGTGCTAGCGGACTGAGCAGTGTGGAAGGATCTCGAACTGCCTCGGGCTCTGATGTGAGTGCTCTCGCGCACTAGGTAGTAACGTTAGGGCGGAAACAACCAGGAGCGAGCGGGAGGGGGAGGAGCGAGCAGCGGCGGGGGGAGGGAGAGCGAGAGGGGGGGGGGGTGAGGGGAGGTTCCTGAATCTGTTCACATTTCTGCGACTCGCTGAGAACGCACACATTCTCTCGCGCTCTTTCTCTCTCTCACACACTCTCACTGTCTCTCTCTCTCACTCTCTCTCTCCCTCACACACACACAATCTCACACTCTCTCTCACACACACACACTCACTGTCTCTCTCTCTCTCACTCTCTCTCACACACAATCTCACTCTCTCACACACACACACACTCCCACTCACTCACTCACTCTCACACACACTCTCTCTCTCTCTCTCTCTCTCTCTCAGGTTGTTTGTGTGACATGAACGAAACGGTGAATTATACTTGTGATGTTTGCAAAATTTGCTTTCGAAATGGTAAAAGTTAAGCAAATCACTTTTTAAAATTTTATTCTAAAACACGGTGAATTGTAGTGGAGTGAAAGATGATTGATGGATGGATTTTGTGTGTTCATCAGGTGCCGTATCCAGACTCGGGTGCTCCGGAGGAGGAGGACGGATCCTGTTCTCTCTGCTCAATGTAACAGAGGATCAGGACTTCGCCATGGCTCAGGAGCGAGGCAGATACGATTTCTACATCGGCCTGGCTTTGGCCATCAGCTCCAGCTTGTTTATCGGAGGGAGTTTCATCCTGAAGAAGAAAGGACTGCTGAGACTCGCCCGGAAAGGCTCGATGCGAGCAGGTAATGTTCCGAAGTGTGGAATTAGAACCCGCAAAACACTGAGTTACTTTATGTATTTAATCATTGCTTGTTTTGGAAAGGAGAGAAAACACGTTTTCCTTGTTCTGGACTTGGAATTCTGGTGCCCAATCATGTCTGGCGTGTTGAAATTCCGGTCTTGAAATAAGCTCGGTTTTTTTGCCGTCGAGGTCTCGAAATCTCAGCGTTCCGGTTTCACATGTCTGGAATTCTTTTCGAAGTATTTTTTAGGCTCGGGGTTCCAGAACCCTGAGAGCAGAATAAAACTCTCGGCGCTCTTCTCGCCTCTGATCTGGGAGTTTTGTTGACGGGAGGTGTGTGGCACCGCTATACATCTTAAACACCTGACTTGTGATTTCTCACTTGTGTTGTTGGGTTGAATTCCTCACACGGCTTTTCTGTTGGAGGTTAAACTGGTTCTGTGTGTGTGTGCGTGTGCGTACGTGTGTGTGCGCGTGCACGCGTGTTTGAGAGATTTGAAGGTGTGGCTCATTTGTGTATACTTTAATCGACTTCGCCCCACCCTGAGCTCCACGCCATCACTGTCCTGCTACGCCACATTGTCAGTGCACTACCACAGTATTTGTGTGTGTGTGTGTGTGTGTGTGTGTTGGTTCCCCTCCCCTCAGTTTAAAGATGGCAGAGATGGTTATAGAACACTTGTGGTGGTGGTGGTGCGAACAGGTTCGACATGTGTCTGTCAGTTATGTGCAACAGGCCACCTGAATTCCTCAGTTTTGTAATGCGTGTGTGTGTGTGGAAATAGATCTGTTGGTTTACTTGGGGCGAGTCAGATTTGTGTGGAAAAACTTTTGTGAAGTTTTTTGTTTTTGTTTTTCCGAGAACTTTTGTCGTTGTTATTGATTTAGCGCCGCTTCCTCCTAGCATTCCCGAGAGGATTTATCTACTGGAACTAAACAACTTCTGATTACATGATTCATTAAAATAAAACAGAATCTGTTATATATGTAACATCACAGCATTGGGAAACCAGCATGGTATTGGGTCGATACCCAAACGTGAGAGTAGCAACGTGTCCCTGGTTGATGTTCATATGCCTGACAGAAATGTGGTTTTTTTTTTTTTTTTAATTTTTAGTGAGTTGAGTCATTCGACTCGATTCACCAAGCAGTCGACTCCCAAATGATTCATTACAATGATGTCTGGATGTTGTGATTATTATTTTTATCTATATATTTATATATGTGAGGGAGCAGAAAACACACTTGGAAGATCACGAGATCAAAGTAGTCAAAATGTATATTTTAAAAGTTTGTCGTATTTTCCAGAATGACGTTACATCATCAGGGAAAAGATTGAAAGTAAACAAGATTTGAATGAGTCGTTACCTCAGTCGATCAGTGCCGCAATATTCAAACTAAATTTTTGAAAATTTTTGCGTTGAAAGTTGAAGTGTGTTTAGAATTTGTTCTGTTTGGAGAAAAAGTTACAAGAAAATATGTAAAAATATCAAAATTGTCATTGTTCATTAAAAAAAATTAAGGGTCAATTAAAAAAAAAAATCAGTGTGCCGGCAACATTTACAAGTAAATTCTGTGTAACCTTTTTTTTCTTTAACAGGTACAGTCACACCTCACCTTACGAAAGACCCAACTAACGAAAAATCCAGGCTATGAAATGCATTTACCTAAAATTTCTGTTTCTGGATATGAAAAAAATTCATGTTACGAGACATGACATCTCAAAAATCCAAACAATGTGCACTCGGCGTCGCAGCCGCCCGAATCCCCCGAAACTTAAATATACTTGTAGCATCCTGTATTTTCTTTTAAAATTGGCACGATAGAGTTGCTCTCCCATTGGCTATCTCCCAAAACCCCGCCCTGCTGGCCCCCCATTGGCTAGGAGGGAGCTGCATCACCATACCCATGATGATTTTCGTGTGCCTTCGACCCATTTTTCATCACGGAGTTCTAACACGTGTAAAGGACAGAGTTACTGTTGTTTCGTGAGTTTTTTGAGTGTACTCATTGTAACTTTATTTTTCGTCATTCATCATGGGCCCTAAGAAAGTGATTCCCGGTGCAAGTGAAAAGAAGCGGGCTCATGGCACGCGGTTGAGTGATATCGCAAAGGAATATGGCCGTGTACTGATGGTACGATATTGAAGCAGAAGACCTTAAAAGGTATACTTTTATCATTTTAAAAGGGTTTAGGGGGTCGTATTGGGAGCCTTGGAACAAATCAGGCCTTTTACATGTAAAATGCGGCTCAACTTACGAAAAAATCAGGTTATGAAACCACTTCTGTAACGGATTAATTTCGTAAGGTGAGGTACCACTGTATTATGATTTTATTAAAGTATCACGGTGTAATCTATTGCGATGTATCCGCGATCATTGTATTGCCAAGCTCCTCCTGAATCTGTCTCTCCTCTCTCTAGGTCAAGGTGGTCATGCATATCTAAAAGAATGGCTTTGGTGGGCGGGGCTTTTGTCAAGTAAGTCACTCTATAATTAACACGATTTTTTTTTTCTTTTCTTTTTTGGGGTATAGGATTGTGACATGCATTTTATCCTTATTTTAAAATTCAACGAAGGGAATACAAATAAATCTGCATGAATATGCAAATCAGGACACCCACTTGTAATTATTGTATCGTCCCAGCTAGTCGGCTGCTACCATTAATTTCTTTTAACCTCATACTTCTAATACTGATGATAAACCAGTTGAAAAGCTGAATTGTTACCATGACAACGATTTTCTCTGAACCACTAAAACTACCACGAAATTTTTTGTTGTTGTTTGTTTTAATGGTGATTTGTGTTTATTCACTTGCCAAATTAAAATACAAACCATGTAGCAGAAACTTCAGCACAGTTGAACATGAGGTCCTGTTGGTTCCCACATCTGGAAAAGGAATTGTAGTACTCGATTATTTCAGTAAAAGTTTATTAATAAGTTTTCACTGCATATTATATTCGTAGATCCGAATATTGGTTCGAAGGTTGTTTATGTAAATGTGTCTGTTGTCCCCCAAATATAATTCATGCACAAGTAAAGACAACCTTAAAAAAAATTAATAAGTACAGGAAATTATTGCAGGTAGTGGCAGTGGTGGCCTGGTGATAAAAGGTGCTGGATCACTGATCCTAAGGTTGGGGGTTCGAATCCCACGCAGGGGTACTGGAGAGGAGGATCCGACCGATAGGCGAACCTCGGATTCAGGAGGAACAATGTGGTTTTCGTCCTGGCCGTAGCACTCTTGACCAACTCTATACGCGCCACAGGATTCTGGAGGGGACGTTTGCCCAATCTGTCTACATGTGTCTTGTGGATTTGGAGAAGGCTTTCAACCGTGTCCCTCGAACAATCTTGTGGGGTGTGCTCCGGGAGTACGGCGTTCCAGACCCGTTGCTACGGGCCATTCGGTCGCTGTATCACTGGAGCCAGAGTTTTGGTCCGTATTGGTAACAGCAGGTCGAATTCGTTTCCGGTGGGAGTTGGAGTCCACCAAGGCTGTCCTTTGTCACCGATTCTGTTCATAATTTTTATGGACAGAATTTCTAGGCGCAGTCGAGGCGATGAGGGGTTCTGGTTTGGTGGCCATCGGATATCGTCTCTGCTTTTTGCGGATGATGTTGTCCTTTTGGCTTCACCAAGTCGGGCCCTCCAGCTCTCATCAGAGCAATTTGCAGCGGAGTGCGAAGCAGCCGGGATGAAGATCAGTACCTCCAAGTCCGAGGCCATGGTTCTCAGTCGGACAATGGTAGAATGCACCCTCCGGGTCGGGAATGAGGTCCTGCCCCAAGTGGAGGAGTTTAAGTATCGTGGGGTCTTGTTTACGAGTGAGGGAAGGATGGAGCGAGAGATCGACAGACGGATCGCTGCAGCCTCTGTTGTTAAGCGGTGCCTGTACCGGTCCGTCGTGGTGAAGAAGGAGCTGAGCCGCAAGGCGAAGCTCTCAATTTACCAGTCGATCTACGTTCCAACCCTCACCTATGGTCACGTGCTTTGGGTAGTGACCGAAAGCGCAAGATCACGGATACAAGCGGCTGAAATGAGCTTGCTTCGCCGGGTGGCGGGGTTCTCCCTTAGAGATAAGGTGAGAAGCTCCACCATCCGGGGAGAGCTCGGAGTAGAGCCGCTGCTCCTCGCATTGAGAGGGGCCAGTTGAGGTGGCTCGGGCATCTGGTCAGAATGCCCCCCGGATGCCTCCCTGGTGTGTTGTTTCGGGCATGTCCAACCGGGAAGAGACCCCGGGGTCGACCTAGAACACGCTGGAGGGACTATGTCTCTCGGCTTGTCTGGGACCACCTCGATGTCCCCTCGGAAGAGTTGGAGGAAGTGGCTGGGGAGAGGGATGTCTGGACCTCTTTGCTTAGGTTGTTGCCCCCGCGACCCGACCCTGGACTTAGCGGGAGATGAGATGAGGTTGTGTTTATGTAAATCTGTCTGTAGTCCCCCAAATATAATTCATGCACAAGTAAAGACAACCTTTAATTAAAAAAAATAAAAATAAGTCGAGTAAATTATTGCGTGGGGCCAGTGGTGTAGTGGTTGGAGTGCTGGGCTCATGATTGTTAGGTTGTGAGTTCGAATCCCACTGAGACCCTCACTGTGCTAAGACCCCTGGGCAAGGTCTCAACCACAAATGTTCCTCTGTTCACCCAGCAGTATAAATGGGTACCAGTAAAATATACTGGGAAGGTAACCTGCGATGGACTAGCGTCCCATCCACAAGGAGTTGAGCTTCAGGTCGCTTCACGCTACGGAAACCGGGGATAAGCACCGGTCTGATGAGCCACGAGGCTAAGCCACTAGGCTCGGGTGTAAAAACCCAACAGACTTAAAAAAAAAAAAAAAAAATGATTGCAGGTGGGGGCAGTGGTTGCCTGGTCATAAAAGGTGCTGGATCGCTGATCCTAAGGTTGGGGGTTTCAGTCCCACGCTCCACAAGGTTGTCACTGCCGCTGTGGGGTCACGTGTTTGAAGGCTTCTGATGAGATTGTGCAGTTTTCAGCTGTCCGAACAAGAAATGAACCCCAAAAAAGCATTATTTATTCTGCAGCTACATCGCTTGCATGTGATTTCACCTTCAAACGCCCTTCATACTTCCAAAACGTGCGCCCCTCACATTTACATACTGTGTTTTCCCCGCCGTGCCCGCGAACTCCCGAATGATCCCCGAAGCTGATCTCACATGGACAGACTCGGCTCGATCCGAATACCCAACTTCAAGATCTCTCACAGCGATCACTATGATTGGTTGATTGATCTCGTGTTTCGAATCTGCTCAGCATTTGCGTTGCAAGATCGCAGCCTTGAGCGCCGCTCACGCAGGAAATGCACCTCATGGGACGCTTCTGGCACAGCAGAGGGTTCGCCGACCACCGGACACGAACAAGAGTCGAAGAAAAGGACGCGCAGGACACGTACAGTAACCATACAAAACGGTAGAAAAACTCGTGTCGCAGGTCCAGGAAACCAAAGGGGTGCGGTTCACACCCCAAGCCAGTTAGAGGCGAGTAAAAAGCTGCCCCCTGCTGGTTTTTTTTTTTTTTTTTAAATTCTTGTGATGCTGGTTCTTCTCATGTCCATCTTCTTTAATGGTCCTGAACCTTTCCTCACACGAAGGACGGCACTGGGTCTGAAATTAATTTTAAAACGCAGCAAAGGTGTGACGGTAACGGATCTTGTTTTCCTTTCGCCTTTCTCCGGGATCACCACAGTGAAATCATCTGATTCGCACACTTGATTCGGTTCATAGGTTTTTACGTCGGATGCCCTTCCTGTCACAACCCTTTTTATCAAGGGACAGAAACACGCTGACGACTTTGCAGCTCCTCTTTACGAAAGTCAGCAATGGTTCTTTTACATCAACCTCTCACCATAGACAGTGACAGACATGGCCCGCCTTTGATAACCCAGTTAGCTGCACTGGTGGGGACAGTGACAACCCTGTGGAGAGTGGGACTTGAACCCCCAACCTTAGGATCAGCGATCCAACGCCATTTACCACCAGGCCACCACTGCCCCTATTGTTCCTGTACAGGATAAATATCTTATTTAAAGAATGGAGGCAGCGGTGGGCCGGTGGTAAGGTGTTGGATTATTGATCCCAAGGTCAGGTGTTTGAGGCCCACTATCACCAGGTTGTTACTGCTGTCCCCCCAATGCAGCTACCTGGGCTATCGGAGACCAGCAGTGTCTCTCACTGCTCCAATTTACTTATTTTTAATGCAATCAAAAAATTGAGGGTGAAGGGCCTTGCTCAAGGGCCCAACACTGGTGACAGTTGGGATTGAATCGTTGACCTACAGATCAGTAACCATCGCCTTGTCCACTAAGCACCACCATAGACACACGCTACCGATTTGGACTTTAGGCGTGTCCTGCTTGGTGGTAAGGTGCTGGATCACTGATCCTATGGTTGTGGGTTCAAGCCCCACTCAACAGGTTGTCAGTGCTGTCCCCCCCAGTGCACTAACTGGGTTATCAGAGGCCGGCCGTGTGTCTCACTGTCTCTGGTGGGAGGTTCGTGTAACAGAACCATTTGTTGACTTTCAAAAAGGGGACCTGCATGGCTGCCAGTGCGTTCCTTTCCCGCACTGACCTGGCGAGCCATCCAGGATGTACTCTACCCTCGCCCAGAGTCGGCTGAGATGGACACCAGCCTCCCCACAACCCTAATTAGGATTAAATGGTTCTGAGAAGGAGTGAGTGGTAATTACCTTCATCCAGGATGGCTGCGCTGTCTCTGCGGGTTTGTTGTGGTTCTGTTCTAGTTTCTCTTCAGGTGAAAAAGCTCGGGGTGGGCGGCTCTCTGTCGGTCAGGTCAGCAGAAATTTTTGTTTGTTTGTTTGTTTGTGTTTTATGGACTTGGATTATAATTTTTGTTAGAACTTGAGTCCACTTTGAGAGAACTAAAATATTAATGACTTTGTGTCTTGAAGTGTTTTTTTTTTTGTTTTTAAATCGACTCGGTTTGTACCTTGTGATTGACGGGAACCCGTTCATGAGCCGCACTGTTGTGTTGTTTTGTGCAGTGGGAGCTGGTGAAGCTGCAAATTTCGCCGCGTATGCATTTGCTCCTGCGACACTCGTCACGCCACTCGGGGCTCTCAGCGTGCTTGTGAGGTACGTCTGCCAAAAAAGCCCCACCCACCCCACACACAGCTGACCTTATGTCCCTCCCTCTGATCTGAGAACCAAACCCAGCAGTTCTGGATCCTTGTTCTCTCTTCCGAGGTCTTGACCCGTCTACACACACACACACACACACACACACACCATTGTATAAAGAGAATCTGTAATGTTATACGCTGGTGAGGTAACGTTGTGTGGTTGCCATAGTGCCGTGCTTTCCTCCTACTTCCTGACGGAGCGGCTGAACTTGCACGGGAAGTTGGGATGTCTGCTCAGTATACTCGGCTCCACCACCATGGTGATCCACGCGCCGCAAGAGGAGGAGATCGACAGTCTCGAAGACATGGCTAAGAAATTGATGGATCCAGGTACGACACGGGTTCGAATCTCATCTCACCTCGTGATTGATTAAAGAAGACCTTGTTACCATGGCAGCCATTAGCCACGTGTGTGTGTATAAAATGATTTTTGGTTTTCTCCTCAGGTTTTGCCGTTTTCGCGACGTTGGTCATCGTCATCGCTCTGATCTTCATCTGCATCGTCGGCCCACGTCACGGCCAGACCAACATCCTAGTCTACATCACCATCTGCTCCGTGATCGGCTCCCTGTCCGTGTCATGCGTGAAGGGGTTGGGCATCGCCATCAAGGAGCTGATCGGCGGTAAGCCCGTGCTCACCCGGCCTTTGGCGTGGCTGCTGCTGGCGAGCCTGGTGGTGTGCGTCAGTACGCAGATCAACTACCTGAACAAAGCCTTGGACATCTTTAACACCTCCCTGGTCACACCAATTTACTACGTCTTCTTCACAACGTCGGTGCTCACCTGCTCCGCGATCCTGTTCAAAGAGTGGGAGCACATGGGCTACGACGATGTCATCGGGACGCTGAGCGGGTTCTTGACCATCATCGTCGGGATCTTCCTCCTACACGCCTTCAAGGATGTCAACGTCAGCCTGGCCACGCTAGCCGTCAACATCAGGAAAGAAGAGCGCAATGGGGCGGTGGCTAACGGCATCGGAACACACGCGCACTCCTCGTATGACCTCCTACGGGAAGAGGAAGCGATGGATTTCGAGGAGCGAGAAATAGGCTCGACGTTCGACAGTGTCTCCAGGAGAAACGGCGGCATGCCACTGTCTTAGGTTTCACCCGAAAAAAGAAAAAAAACTTTTCAATAATCTGCTGTGTGACTGTCTAGTTTTTTCTCTTTTAATATCTGAGACAATCGTGTAGGTCTGTAAATACTTTTTAAAAAAACAACCAACCAACTTTCACTTCCTGTACAGATGTCTGTACGGTGATCTGCACTGAATTCTCATTTTTCAGATCTTTTTTTTATTTAACTCCTCCCACTTTATTCCTCCACCTCCTCACCTCATGAAGCCTTTGAAAGTCAAAGAACTTAATAATGAAATTGTTATATTTATTGAATTAAAAATCAAATCATCAAATACAAAAAGGCACGTGTAAGCACTTGGTTATTTAAAAAAAAAAAGCTTAAGATGGGCTGTAACAAAAAATAAAGGATCAGTACATGCAGTCATTCCACCGCCACCACCCCTCAAAAACCCCAGGAAGCATAAACGCTCGCAATATTACTAGAAAATAAAGCCGATGATTTCAATAAGGCACAATAAAACCCCCACGGCCCTCGTTTACCTCCACCAAGGTTTATTTTTATAAATGTTGAGTGATTGCTAAGCTCGGTGGAGGTTTGCACTCTCCAAATTCTCAGTTCCCCACCTTCCTGGGAGTGTCCCAAGCAAACTTGGAGGATTTACTGCCTCCATTATAGGTTTAAGTGAAGTGTGTAATAGTCCTAGTGATGCGCGCGTGCGCACAAAAAAAACCTGAACTCCAAGGCCGAGGCCCCGTTCCACCCGGATTCCTTTAGTTAATGCTTGGATACTAAACTTGACCTCAATGAGCTACACCGCAGTACATGATTGGTCTAAACTAGGGCGGGGAATCTTAGTTGCTGGCCAATGATTGGTGGATAGGAGGCTGGAAGCAGCGGACGTGTTCCACCGGCATGTTTTCGCCATCCCCGGATTTCAGGTACTTGTTCAGGATGGAGAAGATCTCGTCATTCAGAATCTGGAACTTGCGAATACGGTCCACCATTTTCTTCAAAGGCTGGAGAGAACAAAGTCCCAATTTTAGTTTAATACCAATAAATTCCATTAAAAATCAGATGAAGACAGCAGAGGGACACAATATCAAACCCCGCCCCTTATGTCCCCAATTTATTTGTATCCAATCCCCCCCAATCAAGTGTTGCCTTCCTTGTGATTTCTGGTTTTACCCGGGCGCACAAAACTTCATTTGAACGAAGTATTGCCGTTTTCGCTGACATCACAGGATGACATGATTCTGAATTCTGATTGGTCAGGAGGAAACCTTGATTAATGCTCCAGAACAGCAGCAGGTTTCCAACCCTTGGTTTAAGTGCGTGTTGAATTTATTAGCGTTTCTATAGTAACAGCTCTCTCGCATGGCAATGTGGAGTTTCCGCTCTATAGCTTGGCTGGTCAGGAAGAATGCGCGAAATGCTCCCTCCACTTCTATTTGATCACCAGGTTAAAAAAATAATAATCAACTTCCTCGCTTAACACAATTACTCAAGTAAACTTTGTGACATCACCAGCAGATGCTGCTAAAGACTAAAGATAGCACCGCAAAGTGGCCTCGGCCTGTCGGGACACCCAGTCCCAAGATGGACACCATAGATACTGATGACATTCTGGACTTGAATGCCAATTCAAGATGGCAGCTGTGGTGGCCATATTGGATATCGCAGAATGACTTAAATCAATAGGCTTGTGTAGTTACCCAGTCCCGACATCCATATCAAAACATGGTGATGGCGTTTGTAAGCGAGTGCACAGAATGCAACTGTGGACAACTGGTCTGGGCTGGCACGACACCAATTTTACAGGAAACATGTTTAATGTCAACCTGCAAATCGATGTGTGCTAGCCAAGTCCCTGATGTCCTCTCAAGCAGGATTGACTTCTCAATTGTGGCTTTGATCATTCAGTGTGATGTCACTCTTGCACATCTGATACTCTTTTATAATCCCTCCCCCCCGGATCCAGATGAATAAATAATAATTCGGAGGAACGGGCTGGTTGTGACTCACCACGCTCTTGATGATCTCGTCCTTGCCGTCATGTTTCTGCACCTTGAGCAGATGGTAACTGAAGTCCAGGATGTCGAAGCGTCTCTGCTGCCCCAGCAGGGTGATTATCATACAGCCGGCCCAGTTCAGCCCGTCGCCAAAACACTGCCTAGAGAACAGTAACATCATTATCATTATGATCATCATCATCAGCCTCCTCCTCCTCGTTTACAGATCCGTCACTCACTCCACGGTGAACTCGTGCGCTCCGACAGGAATGCAGTACACAAACTGCATGGCACTCCACAGCCGATGAAACTCCACACACTCATCCACGTGCATCACACCGTTGCCAGGTAACGGCCCACGCCATATCGGGTCGTCCAGGAAACCGCGGACGCGCGCTAGGATGACCTCAAACATGGAGAGTCCGCAGCAGAGCCTCTCTTTGGTCAGCAGGTCCCCCTCACGAGCAATGGCGATTTGCTAATGAGAGAGGTGGGGTGGGGGGGTCTAATTAGCACACCGAGTGTTTGCTCATTAATTAATTACTTAATCTCACAAAACAACCAGTCGCTCAGCCACCCACAGACCAATCTGCTGCTTCTAATAAAACTCCAGCTCAGAGAAATTGAACAAACCTCAACAAAATCAACAACAACAATCATTATAACCGATTTATCTTGATGATAAAATTTGAGATGAACTGATGGACGGACTGATCAAGATGGAGATAAATAAACAGATTGATAGATGACAGATCTATACATGGATGGAGAATTGGATCGCTATATCTAGAGATGGATGGACAAATGGATGGAGTGATGGATGGACAGTTGAATGGAAGGATAGATGTATACATGAATGAGAGCATTGCTGGTGACAGGTGAAAGGATTAATAGATCTATGAAAGGATGGATGGATAGACGTATACAGACTTGTGTTAAGACGTCGTCTCGGTGATCTTTGTGTTTACACTGTTTTGTGGACTTTTGTAACCCTAAGCAAATATGGTTGGTGAGTCACATCAGTGCAGGCTGTGTTCTAAACGAGTTCAACGGCACCCTTGTGCACTTGAAAGACCGGAAGTCTGTATAACCCACAGCAAGTACACTACTTTCGGTATTGAGCGCTTCACATATTGTAAGCGTTGATTGGCTGTTTTAAGCTTCATGTAAAGTGACTCGGTATCAATAAGTGACTTATTTGAAATTAATGTTGATATTATTTGATATATTTGATATTATTTTACAATGTTATGTTTATAATAATTGATTTAGGGGTGTTTTATGAGATACGGTAATGGTACTTATGGATGTATAGTACAGTATCAGCGTCATACGTCATACGTCACTCTAACAACTTCAGCCGTCCGGAACCAATTATAAACGTAAGTTGGGGAGTGTCTGGATATGGATGAATGAATGGATGGACAGAGCTGTTTCTAATGTATTTACAGTACAATCTCCAAAATCGTAACTATGGCAACAATGGCAGCTCATCGTAACTATGGCAACAATGGTGGATCTTTGAGCAACGGTCTATACACACAGAATTTAAAGACTAAAATAAATGAGGTTCATGCTGCTGTGAAAGGTGTGTGTGTGTGTGTGTGTGTGTGTATCTGCCCACCTGCGGAGTCCCCAGACGCTCGATTAAAGGCACCATGTGCAGTGCAGTATATTTGGCCTCCAGCCGCTTCATCTTAGCATCCAACCGCTCGCCCTCTGGACACAGGAAAGGGGCGGGGCTTGGCTAAGTTTGACACGAATAACCTCTAACTTCACCTAAACGCTCCCCGCCCCAAAGGCCCAGCATAACCCCAACTGTTCTCCTACCTTTCACATGAACGCGGGGGAGAATGTTCTGGAGTGGAGCAGCATGCAACAGGTCACACACTTCCTCCTGAGACTACACACACACACACACACACACACACACACACACACACACACCTCAGTTCATAATCATCATCACCATCAAAGTTAATCATATGGTAAGTGTCCAAGTTTTCAGTGATCAGAACCAACCAACATCTCTCTGTGGCTGAGAATATGAGACTCAAACATGCACACATGCACGCATGCACACGCAGCCCGTTGCAGTGCAAGTCATCATTTGAGGTTTAACAAAATCTTTTTGTTGGCCAGTGGGTGGAGCTATGGTCAAATCACATCATCCCACACTTTGTACTCTCTCTCTCTCTCTCTCTCTCTCTCTCTCGATCTCCTTTGTGCTCCGTTTCAGTGCATGCGTGTGCATGTTAGCCTGCGTGTGTGCCTGCATGCGTATTTGTGTGTGCTCCCTCTCTCTTTCTGTCTCAATAAGAATCTCTCTCTGTTTTGTTTGTAGATTTGAGATTTGGACCCCCCCTCCAAACATCATGTGCGTATGTCTTGGACGTACCAGGCTCTGTTCACTGAGCAGACAGAAGAGCATGGCGTTCCCCACCTCCCTCAGGTTCTGGAAACACACGGTCTTCAGCTCAGCGTACTCCACGATGTCCTTCAGCTGGTGGTGGAAAAACTCCAGGATCCCTGCAGCACAGGATAACTTCACTATCTCACACACACACACACACACACACACACACACACATGCACAATGCTGCCGTTTCCTGTTTAAATCTCTCACCTGGAGAGCCGTACTCGTGGCGTGGCAGACGGCAGATCTTCGGCATCACTTCCATCAGAGTCCTGACGTACTGCAGAATGGTGCCCTGGAGCTGAAAGATATTTCATTTCACTAATAAAACCCTGGTTCCTGAAGCTACACACACACACACACACACACACACACACACACACACACACACACACACACACACACACACACGCTATTAATATTTGGATCTGATTACAGATGGGGTGGGGGTGGGGTCCTTACCAGGCTCTTGACCACCTTCAGCAGCTCCTCCATCACCACAGCGATGCCCTGATACCCCAGCAGTCTGCACACTGCCTTGACATGAGGAGGACCCAAAAAGTTCCTGTAGAATCCGTATATACTACTGAACGCCAAGTTCAGCGCCTGCGGAGGAATAACGAGGAGGTAGGTTCAATTCTCAAAAAGTCACGACCACGCAGAGGAGGAGGGTGCAGATCTTAATCGGCTGTAGCAGCATTACTAGATCATAAAGCTAGAAGATCCTCTGACCTTTGACCCGTAGAGGTACTGAGGCTGAGCGTTGGGTGGTTTGTCCCTCTGGAACTCCTGAGAGAACGGCAACACCGTACGCACAAATCTGAACACACACCACACAGTTTGGGATTATTACATCATAATTACACATCTCTAGGCTCGGTGAGGGGCGCGAGATCCTCCGGGACAGACTGAGGACTTTATTTTTATAGCGTGAGAAATCAAACATCATAAATATCTTGTACCGAAGGTCCCGATGTATACGCTTGGGGTGCAGAGGGCTCCGAACGTAGCCGGGCGGGGTACCTGTTGGTGGAGCCGTTGTAGCAGTAGTTGGGCAAGAAGTCATAGTTGAGTTCCCAGAAGACGTGCAGCGTGATCCTGCCGTACGGGGCGGAGACGTTGTGGTTAGCCTCGCGGAACATGGCGTCCATGCTGTCCAGAGTCAGAAACTTACTCAACAACTTGTGAGTCATTCGGTTAATTTCCAACAATCCCTCCAGCTCCTGATTTGGGGGGGAATGCAGAGGAAAAAACAAAGTGAGTGAGAGACGAATAACGAAGGAAAGAGACAAAAAAAACAAAAACAAAGAGACTCATAGAGAGGAAACATGAAGAGAGACAGAAAGATAGAGAGATAAAAGGAGAGAAAGAGAATGAGAAAAGGGAAGATAACATAGAACAGGGAGAGCGAGGGCAGGGGAGAGGCAGAGGGGGGGAGAGAGAAACAGGGAGCTGAAGAGAGAGAACGAAAGAATGAGAGAATTAGATGAAGAGATGGAGGGAAAGAGCGGGAGTTGAAGAGAGAAGGAGATGAAGAGATGGAGGGAAAGAGCAGGAGATGAAGAGAGAGAGGAGATAGAGATGAAGGGAAAGAGTGGGAGATGAAGAGATGGAGGGAAAGAGGAGGATATTAAGAGATGGAGGAGATGAAGAGATGGAGGGAAAGAGTGGGAAATGAAGAAAGGACATGAAGAGATGAAGGGAAAGAGTGGGAAATGAAGAGATGGAGGGAAAGAGTGGGAGATGAAGAGAGAGAGGAGATGAAGAGATGAAGTGAAAGAGTGGGAGAGGAAGGGAAAGAGTGGGAAATGAAGAGAGGAGATGAAGGGAAAGAGTGGGAAATGAAGAGAGGAGATGAAGGGAAAGAGTGGGAAATGAAGAGATGGAGGAGATGAAGAGATGGAGGGGATGAAGAGAAAGAGTGGGAAATGAAGAGAGGAAGGAGATGAAGAGATGAAGGGAAAGAGTGGGAAATGAAGAGAGGAAGGAGATGAAGAGATGAAGGGAAAGAGTGAGAGATGAAGAGAGGGAGGAGATGCTGAGTGGTGTGAAACTCAGATCTGTGTTAAATCATTGATGTAATCGGTGTTTTTAACGAGTGAGCCAGGGAGATGTTCAACGCCGTCTGAAGGTCTCGCTCAGCTCCGCAGTACATGACGTACCACGATAGAGGTGAGGTCCTCGCTCTCGAAGCGATTGATGGCCAGCTCCAGGGATTTGTAGAGCGCAGCGGAGACTCGCTGAGTAATGAGGCGATTCAGGTCGATGGAACGGCCCAAGAGCTACGAGACGGGAAAAGATAAAAAACACATTGAGTGCACATACAGACACACACACACCCACACACACACCCACGCACGTACGCACACGCACGCACGCACACCCACCCACGCACGCACACCCGCACACGCACACACACCCGCACACGCACACACACACACACACACACACACACAGCTTGATTAAAGTCCACACCTGGACATGTCTCTGCTTCAGCAGTGTCTCGTAGCGGTTGGAAGGTGGCCATGAAATGTTGGCACCCTGGTTCTTACATTCAGCACGAAGTCTCTTATCCAGAAGTAAACTGTACAGGAGGACAACACCGTAACCAAAACGTCAACGGTACATGCGTCCACCGCCATGTTCTTCATGCTGTTTCCACTAAGAATTTGTAATTATTTTAATAAAAAATAAAAACATTTCAGAAGCTGTACTGAGGCAACACATGACGTCAATATTCCTGTCATCTTATTGATTAACCCCCACAACCCACTGCGTTTTATCTGAAATACAGTACAACGTAAATCCCCACATCATAAATACATACAGCAACACCCTAGTAACCAGCTTGAGTACCACACCAAACCAACTAGCAACACCCGCACAACCTGACTGCAAAAACATTCGGAATATTTCCATGAACAACTACCAAGCAATTTCCTAGAAACCACCAAACAGGTAACATCAGAACAGCATCCACATCGGATACCCTAGCAACAGTCTCACAACCACATGTGATCACATACCAACAGCCTTGCAACTGCCACCCGGGATATTCTATCAACACCCCTACAACCGCCTGAGATACATTGGCAACATCCTAACAACCATTCGGTATATCCTAGCAAGACTTACAGCCACATACAGACCTACAGCCATGTGATCCCATAGCAGCAACATCGCAACCAATTGGGAAATTCTTACAACAGTCCAGCATGCATCATGGACTCCATAGCAACTTCCTAGCAACAAGCTGGGATACCGTAACAGCCGCCAAGCAGCCTCCTGGGATACCGCAGCAACTATGCTGTATGAAATCATACACAGAAACATGTGACAGCTTAGCAACAACTTAAAATACCCTAGCAACCACATGTGAGCCAATTTTAATAACCTAGAAACCACCTGGATAACCTTGCAACAGCCCAACAATCACATATGATCCCATAACAAGAGCCTCGCGACCACCTGGGATACACAACAGTGACTTGCAACCACACAAGATCCCTTAGCAACAGCGTAGCAACCACACACAATATCCTAGCAACAGGCTACTCACCCACATCTGATCCCACAGTAACAGCGTAGCAACTACGTGCTCCCAGGCAACAGCTCACAATACACTTCTGACTGCCTAGTCACTGCTGCGAGCAGTTTTTTGCTGAGTGTCCTCTCAGTGCAACTGATAATTGTTTTCACTTACCTTCCCGCCAAAACTTTATAGTAGGCGAAGATTTGATCCGCGAGCTTGTAGACAAACTGATCAAAGCAGAGATTCACCTGAATAAAGGAAGCAGGAAATAGTAAGACTTGTCTGAATAAATTGATATGTTACGCGGTTCTGATAATAAATAATACGTTTTAATGAGTAGTGGTGTTATTTTTTGGGAGGTAATAATGAAATGGGATGTCGGCAATGATGACGTTACCTCAGCCTCGATCTCATCATAGAGGAACTGTTTCTTGAACTTGGTGAGAGCGTAGTGCGCACTGTCGTTGTACAGGTCCAGAGGATACAGCACGTACCTGACGGGCATCAGAATTAAAGGCCGTGTTCAGATTTAATACGTTCATAAAATACACAGAACTCCAACACATCCTGGTACCTCCCCAGGTGTTGTGCCCCGCCCTGTTTCAGGTGAAAACTGCCAACAATCAGTGTCCATATAGAACGGAAATATCAGAAACGGTTGGACTGACTGGCTGGATCTGTTTTTTTTTTTATTTATTTTTTTAATTTTACAGATGGATTTAGTAAAGAAAATGATAAAGTTAGAGTTTTTTTTAATCAGCTGAGCAACCTATACTATTAACATATAATAATATATATCTTTTACATGGGACTTCTGAGTGGTGCATTGACAAGGTGCAAGACTATTAACCTGGAGATCGCAAGTTTGAGTCCGGTTTAATGCCAAAGCCATTCGAGACCAGGAGTCCAGGCAGCTAATTTGTTGGGCTCCCACCGGCGGGAGGGCATACGCTCACTTCCCTGTCACAGCGATCGGCAGCCAATCACAGGTGTCTGTGAACTCATTCAGACAAGGGGCGGATATCGCTTTCCTCCAAGTGTTACACCACTCCCAAAAATACGCATGCTCCGTAAAGAGGCAGGTGGCTAGCATCGCATGTCTCAGAGGGGGTGTGTGTATGCTTTCGCCCCTCCCTGGTAGGTGGTGGTCGTGTGATAGGAAGGGTAATACCTGATGGGTGGGAATTGGATGCAAATAAATCAGGGAGAAAATGGGGAAAATCAATCACAATCACACACACACACACACACACACACACACACACACACACCTTTTATGTATGGTGCCAATAGTTTTCAATTAGGCTCCAGCACATTTACAGTACTTCTGTTCATCCGAAAGGGGGAGTGGCCAAATCTCCCCATTTTTAAAAACTTCACAAAAAAACCTTTCGACCATCCTTTATAAACTTGGTCTTTAACTGAGATACGTCCACATGCGAACCTCCCGAACATTCAAACACTAACTGAATCCGACTCTCCGGCCATCAGCACCGTTGTACCAGCGTCTCCCTGATGACAGACGAGCTCTATTTACACCGAGTCGTGTCTGTTGTGAGGCTCCTGATTTGTTTAATGTTATATAATGGGGGGGGGGATCGTTCTGGGGTTCTGTAAGTACAGAGAAGGTTCTGGTAGTGAATATGGATCATAAGGAAACATCTTGAGCACCAGAAATCCCTTTAAAATCAGAATAATACATGTAAATTTCTATTGTTTTACACCAACGTGGACACGGAACCCTTTCTTATGCAGGTATTTTATCAGGTCTACATCGTGTTTATGGAGATTTGAATGTCTGATATTGTGCTAAAATCTGCTTGTTAAACCCATTCTCTCGCCAGTCTTACTCATTAATACAGTAATAATGCAGTAAAATGTAGTAATGATTCATAAAAACATTTTAATGTCGTACTGTGATAATATGTATGAATAAATAAAGTGCATAAGCTCCTTACCAGAAGCTAGAGAAGATGCATGGCGTTTGAGTGACATCATAGCGTTTAAATAATCATTAAAAACAGACGAAAAAAAACATGAATTCACAATTCAAGCAATTATGTTGATGACGTGTGTGAAGGAGAAAAAAAAGAAGTGTACACATAATCTGCAACCAATCAGCAAGAGGGAGGGAAAAAAAGCTCTCAGCCATTGGCTAAATTTGAATCACGCGCCAGTAACTTCTGGGGCTGCCGCTAATCCACGAGTATGCGGTGAACCGCGAATGGGCGGGGGGTACTGTACATCATTCTGAACTTCAACTCAAATTCTCACTCTAAACACGACCGAGCGACTTGGTCCATATTATGCTGGAGCGGCTCACATTTCGGGCCCAGGTAACATTATAATATACTGATATTGTGATGAACTGTTATTTTTCTCAAAACAAAAAACAAAAAAACCCCACAAACACAAAACGTTGTGAGATTTATAATTGTGTACTGGTAAAAATGAAGAGTGGTTTAACTAACAGAAATGCTCTTGAGAAAAATTATAAAGTTTCTGCTGCATAAAGGAATCAGGGATCCTCACATTGAGCTACGATCATGAGGAAGATGAAGAGATCTCCGTTTCTTTGTTATTGAACAGAAGAACTTACTCAGATCCATCAAAATATCACCAGATCTCAGTAACCGGGGTTTTTTTTTTTTTATGGGGGGGCGAGGGTAAGACCACTGTGGCTCTCAGCCCTTTAAATTTGTACCTAATTTTGAAAAATATAAAATACACTCAGCCCTTACCACTTCGTGGTCTTGGTGCATCGCGGCATTAAAAAAAAAAAAAAAAAAAAAAAAAAAAAATCATTAAAAAAAATTCAAAATTCGCGCTGAAACTCGCATGTACGCAAGCGGAAGGCAGGGACCCAAGGCAGGCTGCCGTCCACTGTTTACAAATGACAGACTGAAGTGCCTCTCCTTCCCAGTTCGGGCAGGGACCGCCCGCTCAACTCAATCTCGCAAGCTGATTGGCTTAGACGCGTGACGCTGTAGCCGCGCACATTCCCGCGGGAATTTTTGTGATTTTGTGATCTTATAGTGTTTGTGAACGTCCTGCACCATCTAAGGCATCCAATGCGCTCAAGAAAAAGCGAAATATGATGACAGTGACCCAAAAAGTAAAGTTGCTAGATATGCTGATGGCGGGCAATACGTATGCCCATGTAGCACGCCACTACGACATAAATGAATCTACCGTGCGTTACATCAAAAAAGACTAAGATTAAGATCAAGCGGAGAAGAGCTATTGTCAGAGGTGAGTACAGTACTTAAAGTATTTATATATAAATTCTATTTAAATATTAATACATTACAGTATTTACATATGCATATAACTGTGCAACGTTTAATATACACTTCTTGATATTGTATAGACACGAAAACAAAGAAATGATACAGCATGGTAGAAATGAGAGGGGTGATCCTACTTCATGGTTTTTTGAATATTGCGGCCAGGTCTGGTCTACATTATCCGCGATATTCAAGGGATGACTGTACAACCATTTGCTTAAACCGTAACCCTGCCTTCAGCACCACACACAGCAACACTGCACTGCCCTCCAGAGATTGATTTTCAAGGCCCACTGCATTCCAGTTTGACAGCAACACCTGGCGGCAGAGAGGTAAAGAATAAAAGGGGCGACACCGCTTTCCTCCGGTGATTAACTATCGCTGAGATTTGCGCATTAATCCAGTGCATAAATTTACCAAAGTACCTGATGATGAATAAGTCACATGACTGTGGTTATCACAGTGAAAAGAACAATGTGGGAACGAGCTGGAATTCTGCTGGAAAGTCATTCACTCAAAACTCTTGATGGCAGCAGCATCATCTCCAAATTCTGCTCATTGGATTAGTGAGTGTAGGGAACACTGGACCGAACCAAACAGCCCCCAACAAAAGGCGATTCGTCAACGTCATTAAACCGTGGAAAAGTTTTCAAACTTTCGTTACTCTGATTAGAAAAAGTCCTAATTCGTGTATGACCTGTGTGATTGGTTATTGAAAAATCATGTCGAGAAAATTTAAGTAATTATGCTCACAATACTGCGCCGTGGGCTGTAGCACAGGCGTAACAGCGGTGGCACTGTTGTGCGCTGATGGCGGTGTTAGAATTAACCAAAGTTTTATTGTTCAGTACGAAATGTATTTTTAAAATAATTTGAAAAATCTGCCACATCTTTGCTGCCATTAATTCAGATTCACCATTTGAATACTTTCCCTACAAATCTGACCAAATGACATGATTCTGTCCTTCCTTTCTGAGGATTTCAGACGCGGTCGTGTTCTTACTCCATCATGGAGGCCTCTTTCGCATCCAGGATGTGATCGGTGAGGATCCAGGGCATGGACATCTCGATGGGGAACTGGATACGACGGCCCATGGTCAGCTCCAGGAAGAACTCACGGAACCACAGCTGGGACAGGTCACAGCATTGCTGCAGGGTTTCTGCAAAACACACACAGATTTATTTATTTGAACGAATTAAGTACAAGCATTAAGTCATATCTAGTAGAGGGCGGGGTTAGGTTCTCACCACTGAAATTGAGCAGGTGCGTATAAAAGAAGGACTCGCGGTGGAACTTCTCGATATCCAGGATGGTGGGTCCTTCCAGGCCGCTGCGCAGTGTCTTTTTGGAGCCGCTCTTATCCGCCACCAGAGACTCCAGCATCGTCCTGACCATGTAAAGCTACACAGAGATGCGGTCGAATCCATAAACAAAGCTCAGTCGGCTGTCTGGATGATCAATGAATAAATCAAAATCAATCAATCAGCAAACCTGAGTGCTCGAAGGACCCACGGCGCGACGCGGGACTTTGATATCAAACCCTCCTTTTGGATCCTTTTCCCCTCGGAGAGCCGGGTCGTTATGAGGCTCTCGGCCCGTCTCCCAGTCGCAGATAGTCTTGCGGATAGCTTGGAGGACGCTACAACGACAAATCAAAACACCTGAAGCGTTTGCTTATACAAGAAAAAGCCTGATAATCATAACGACCACTCAATCCTCGATTTCTCTTGCCCTGAGGCGCGGTCAAGTTAAACATGTGATTCCATCTACTTGGGGTACAATCATTCTGAGACGCTTCTCGATTCACCATGGATGCAAAGACTGTTTATTTGAGTTACTGTTGCAGCTCAAACAACTCGTACATGTCAACAAGACTTTCACTGGATGTTCTTTATTTTTTGCACCACGCTGTGTTATCTGTAAAGCTGTTCATGTGTAAAAGTTGCATGAGATGTTTAGGTACATGAGTAGGCGTGTAGGTTTTAGATAAAGGCTTTCAAGAAATTTTACCGGATTTGCTGACACACACCTCTGGATGACATTCTTCTTTTTCTTAATAGCTTGGCGCAGCGGGTCACGCAGTGTTAGCTGGGCAAAGTCCTGCAGGGCAGAGTAGATGGTGTGGCGGATGGCGTGGTTAAACACGCTCTCCATACGACCCATGAGAACCTGCAGCCCCTTTATCATGGCCATGACCTAAACCCAATCAGAACCAAATGTACAATCAGAACATCCTCTATGCGAATTACACTGCAACACCCTGATAGGACTCAGACACCGACCTCCACCAGAGCAAACTTCTCTTCGCTGGTGTAGTTGTATCTGGTGGCGCGTTCATACTCCTCCGCGTTGTCGGGACATTCTTTGTTGGAATATTTATCGGTCGGATGCACCAACTTCCAGGAATACTAAAGAAAACAAGAAGCTGTTAACAAGAATTTGGGGGTGTTCAACGTTAAAGTGACCGTAACACTGTTACGTAACACGCACTCTGGAGACTCCTCCCTTTGGAGTCACTCACCACTTCCATGACTTGAGCACTCCACTGAGAGAGCAGCTGAAGGCCCTGTAAGGCCAGATCACACAACTTCCTGTACTCGCCATCGGTCTTCTGAGCCTCCTGACGGCCTGATCCTGTCACCACCTTCATACGCGTACACACACACACACACACACACACACACACACACACACAGTGAAATTTCTCAGGAAAAGAACAAAGCAATAAGGCTGATGTGGTCTGTCACTGTCAGTACACCATCATGGATCAACCGGAGTAAGAAAATAGCTTAATCTGATAAAACGCATGAACATCCTGTTCAAACAGGAAACACGATTGGTTATGGAAAGTTGGGCTGATGAAAAGAAAAACAGTGGACATTAAATATAAAATGTTTGAAAGTGATCATTTCTGTAAGTAGGTTGCAAATTCTTGTATAATACAGATTAACAAACTGGAACTTGGAAATAGACAAAGGCACACTGATGGAGCAGTCATGGCTCAGTGGGTAAAGTAATGGGCTATTAATCTGTAGGTTGGGGGGTTCAAGCCCCGGTACCAACACTGTCGGGCCCCGATAAAATGATAAATGTAAATCGCTCTGGATAAGACTGGCCAAATGTTGTAAATGTAAAGATAGACAGACAGATAAACAGACAATAAATAAAGGATAAACAAACAGGTAATCAAACATGACAAACAGGTAATCAGAAATGAGACAAATAGACAGGTGGAAAGACAGATTAGATAGAAACAGACAGACAGGTAGACAGACAGATTAGAGAGAAACAGACAGACAGGTAGACAGAGAGATTAGGTAGACAGACAGATTAGGTAGAAACAGACAGACAGGAAGACAGACAGGTAGACAAACAGACAGGTAGACAGACAGATTAGATAGAAACAGACAGACAGGTAGACAGACAGATAGGTAGACAGACAGATTAGGTAGAAACAGACAGACATGTAGACAAACAGATTAGATAGAAACAGACAGACAGGAAGAGACAGACAGGTAGACAAACAGACTAGATAGAAAAGACAGACAGGTAGACAGACAGATTAGATAGAAACAGACAGACAGGTAGACAGACAGATTAGATAGAAACAGACAAACAGATTAGATAGAAACAGACAGGTAGACAGACAGATTAGATAGAAACAGACAGACAGGAAGAAAGCCAGACAGGTAGACAGCCAGACAGGTAGACAGACAGATTAGATAGAAACAGACAGACAGGAAGACAGACAGACAGGTAGACAGACAGATTAGATAGAAACAGACAGAGAGGAAGACAGACACAGATAGAAACAGACAGACAGAAAGTTCGGTAAACAGGCAGTCACAGACAGACAGACAAACAGCTGTACTTTGATCCCCAAGTGAGTGTATTGAAGAAATTATTCAGACCTGATCAAATAAACAACATGAACACAATTTCCTAATAAAGTGAAGCCCCTTCCCCTCCACCACTCGGAGCTTTAACAGCTCGGTTCTCTTCTGTTTGGTCTCTGAGGAGCAGCAACACGTCTGCAGGCCACTCTAGAGAAGGGCATCTGCTTAACGCCGTAATCCCAAAAGCATAAACCATGTAAGGGCTGATTTAAACTAGTGATGACAATGAATTTGATCAGAAATGGTGGCGGGGCGGAGACACGCACCTCCCTGTTACTGTAACGAGCCAACTCGGAGATGAAGCGCATGTGATCCTCACGAATCTGAATCATCTGCTCACAGATATTATACTGAGGACTGCTGCCTGCAGACGTACAAGACCACCTGAAAACACACACACACACACACACACACACACACACACACACACACACACACTATTTTAAACCACCCGTCACCACCTTTTCATCCAACTCCCTTCTTCCTTTTTAGATTGTCCCATAATCAAATTAGTGTGAAAAGTTCCACCACAAATAACCACAGCACAAAACATCTTACAGCCAATCAGGTTCCAATATGCATATGAAAAGCACATAAAGGGAAACAGAATGAAACGTATTTGAAGGCTACGTATAAAGACACAAAGGAACTGATCCTCCTCCACGTTTGACCAGATCATGGTTTTGTCTCACCTGGACTTGTTTTCTTCGAAATGAGCGCTGGTCTTGATGTAGCGGGACAGCTCGATCTGCATGTCTCCGAACAGAGGGACGACCTGCAGCTGCTGCAGTTCACAAACAAGACACACACTTTTAGCACAGATCTCCGAGGACAAAAATTCTCGCTCATCGCGTGCAAAACAAAACTAATCTCATGGCTCCACCATTTAAGTCACTTCCTTGGACAATATTACACCCTCCCATAAATGTTCATGGAAATCAGGGAAAATTTAAACATACTAACATAAAAAAACAAAGAATGAAAGAAAAAAGCCCGATAGCAAAACAAATTTACAAAAACCAAGTAAAAAATTAAATTCTGTACAATTCCATGTTTGGACCAAAACAACAGCAACGTCCATATTTGTAATGATACCCAGGTCTGAATATTATAATCGTTAAAAAGAATCCTTTACTTATATTACAACTAATCGTAATTATTTACTAAATATAGTCGGCCCCCTACTTAGGAAATTAATCTGTTCCAGAGCCTTTTTCATAACATAGAAGTTTTGTAAGTAGGGGGTGTATTTTACATTTAAAACGCCTAATTCGTTCCAAGGCTCCCAAGACTATCTCATAAACCCTTGAAAAATGATAAAAATACACCAATTTGTATGAAATATGTTAAAAGTAAAAGAAAATTATTTATTAAACCATTTAAACATTTTTACTAATGCACATACACACAACACTGTCTCTCTCTCTCTCTCTCTCTCACACACACACACACACACACACACACACACACACACACACACACACACACACACACACAATACACATAACACATCTCTGACAATTTGTGTATTGTAGCGCTGAATGCAGGCTCCGCCCACATGCAAAACACTGGAGCATTTTAAAACGGGAAATTCAGAGCGCATTCCCTGCATGACAGATCGGAGGTCCAAACTCAACTTTAACTTGACTCCTTGAGGGATGAGCCGCGTTTTGCTCACATTCGTCTAAGCGCGTCGCATTTATTAAATATTTACTGAATTAAACAACTTAAAAAAAGATAAAGCGGCACTGTGCTCTCTCGAAAGAGAGTTAAGCCTCCTTTTCATCTCTGACTGACTCTGGAGGCAGTCTCTCTCTCTCTCTCTCTCACACACACACACACACACACACACACACACACACACAAACACACACAAACAAAACTCTGTCTCTCTGGTGTGTTTTGCCGAATGCCCACACGCAACGTGCAGCTGACAGAACAATTGCATTTAAATGTTTAAATGGACGGGATGTTGTATTTAAAGCGGAATTATAGTACCTGTTTGAAAGATCATTGGTCCTGATTCAATACTAACTTTCTTCCTCACGAGAATGGAGGTCTTGTTTTACGGAGCACTCCACTTATGCTCCTTTTGCTTCAATATCGTGCTAAAATAATCGCCTCCGTCACTGTATTTCCGCTTTAAGGCCTCCTTCTGCTTCAATATCGTCCCGCTTGTAGAGGGGTTTCGGCGATAACGTAATATAATTCTGCAATGATCTCAAAACAAGCAACAGTCCTGTTCAACTCGACTTCACGCGTATGATAAACAAGCTTTATGGATGCAGTACTATGGAGATTCAGCTCCCTCCTGGCCAATGGGAGGCCAGCGGGGTGGTATGATGGGAGACAGCCAATGAGAGAGCAACTCGCACATCATGTGAAATTTTGATTGGCGTGTTTGAATTTTGAATGGTGCGTTTGGCGCTTTTCGTAAGAGGAGGTTGTTTTCGTATACAGGGGACAAAAACTTAGGAAAATGTTTTTCGTACCCAGAGGGTTTCGTAAGTAGGGGGCCCACTGATTTATACATACTAAATACTATACTTTCTAAATGCATACACTTTTTAAAACATTTTAATATTACCGTAATTTCCAGACTATACGCCACTACTTTTTTCACACGCTTTGAACCATGCAGTTTAAACCACGATGCAGCGATTCTATAGAATTTTTACAGGCTGATGTCCTCCAGGGGGTGCTCTAACAGGACGCATAAGAACGAGACAGACACCTATGACTTATAAAGAGGTGTGGCCTATACAAGTACAAATTCTTCTTCTTTTTTTTTTTTTTATTTAACTGGTGCGGCTTATATTCAGGTGCGCTCAATGGTCCGGAAATTGCGGTAAATTACTTTTTATTACCTTCCTTATCACACGACCACCACTGACCAGCAAGGGGGAACCATATACACACGACCTCTCCATCACACTCTAGCCAGACACCACTTTTCGAACTGTGGCCCGTGTTTATTTGTTGGCAATTGAACACACTTGAAGGGAAAGTGCTATCCGCCCCCTCGTATTAATGAGCTCACAGATGCCCGTGATTGGCTGGCGCTTGACAGAAAAGTGAGCGTATGCCGTTCCTCCCTTCCTCCCATGAGAGCTCAGCTCCTTTCTGGTCACAGACAGCTATTGATTCGAACTTGCGATCTCTGGGTTAATAGTTACGCATGTTGCCAATGCTCCACTCGAGAATATGGATACTGTTTTCATAAAAAAACAAACAAAAAAATAACATTTTTAAATAATTAAAATACTTTCAGTGTTACTCCGATGGTAAATTTTCTTTCTTTTTTTATTTAATAATGTTTCCTTATAGTACAGAATATTCATTATTTTCCCCAACACACAGCATCACGTCATGTCCCGTCACGTACCTTAAAAAATTTGTCAATTTTGGTGAGGTTGATTCTTTTCTTAGCATCCAGTTTGTAAATGTTGCTGTGACTTCCATCCATCAGATACAACCCAAAGCCCATCACCTGGAAGAAAATGCCACAACAACAAAAATAAACAAATAAACAATAAATATAATATTATATATACAATAAATTTAAAAAATCCCAATTCCACTCTTAATACCCCAAAAAACAAGTCTGTTAATAAACAAAATAAATGCACCTGTGTGTGTCTGTGTGTGTGTGCTTTACTTTGAGCAGCATATGCTTCTCGTCGGGCGTCAGGTACATCTTGTTCTCATAGTACTCCACGCACAGGTTGACGATATCAGCCAGGAGCTCCTCATAACCGTTAATCACCTCTAACTGCTGCTGGAGGGACTAGAACACACAAACACACACAAACATACACGCACGCGCGCGCACACACACACATACACACACACACACGGACTTCAAGATGCTGGTTATGTGAAGCGCGGTGCAGAGTCAAGAACGAGGAATGAGAGCGATACCTGTGTGATCTTGTTATGGTTGGCCAGGAACATGGATAAGTTCTGAGATTCCTGAATAGAAGCCGGTTCGGACATTTTCCTCAAGAACTGCGCCGCTCTGACAGAGATAAACACAGACTTTACCGCTTCGACCCCTTTAATTACTAAACTGAGTGTAACACACACTATTTATACTACAGTGCAACAGAATCCATGATTCTGACCTGTTAGAAAATATCACTTAAACCTCTCTAACAGCGTCACAACTGAATTATTGTGCTGGTAATAACATGTTAATATAACCACAGACACAGACACACACACACACAGAGTTTTAAGCCTACTACTGTCACGGGGGAGCCTCACGCTTTTCTCAGCCAACACCGGGCGAAGACAGAGCACACCAACAACGGGAAATACACATCATTACACTCACACCTGGGGATAATTTGGAACAGCCAGCTTGCCTAACGTGCATGTCCAAGTACGCCGAGGAAACCCATTCAAACTCCACACAGAACACCCTCTCCAAGCCTAAAATTCGAACCCACTACCTTCATGCTGTGAGACTGCTGCCGTTGAAGAAAAAAAGGATTTAAAAACTTAAACATTTCCAAAACAAATCTCCAGTCCTGGTGGTAAAGGTGCTGGATCACTGATCCTCAGGTTGGGGGTTCAAGCCCCACCATCACCAGGTTGTCAGTATTCCCAAGTTCAGCGAACTGGGTTATCAAAGGCCAACCATGTCTCTTACTGTCTGTGGTGAGAGGTTCAGGTAAAAGAACCATTGCTGACTTAGTCAAGAGGAGCTGCACAGCCGTCAGCGTGTTTCTGCCCTGCAACGGCCCTGTGAGCCGTTCAGGGTGTACTCTGCTCTTGACTAGAGTCAGCGGATATGGGCGCCAGCCT
>CM045741.1:3910000-3912500 GCA_024760905.1 Plotosus lineatus
AATAGTTTCTCACAACAAAAACCCTCAGTGACTGAAATTGAAAGGAATTAGAACTTCAGTAACAGTGTAAAAGTATTTATAGTATATCTAGATGGACTCTATGTGTTTGTGTGTGTATGCGTATTACCTGGTACATGAGTGAAGAAGGCAGTGGCTCGATGCAGGGCTGCTGGTCTGGGAGTGGAAGCTCCTCCAGAAGGTCCACATTGGACAGTGCATCCTCCAGAGACACCGTGGTCGTCATGATCCTACACAACAAATAATTATCATATTAACAATATAATAATTATATTGTTAATAAACAATAATAAATAATAATTATGACAAAAAGAATGACTACCAACTATTCTAATAATAACAGCATTGTTATTATAATGGTTTATTATCAATGTTATTAAAACCATCAATATTAATAAAATAACATTAATATCAATAATAACAATAATAATGATGACCACTAGACACGATATTATTCTGGTTCTGATAGCACATCATCTACCAACAATTATCAATTTGATTTATTACTGACAACACATCAAACTTCACTTTTAACATTTATAATTATACTTCATGTCCAGAAGCGTGTAAAAGGTACATTTTTGCCGCTGTAGACAGTAGATCATTAATCACAGGGTGTGTGTGTGTGTGTATGTGTATATATATTCTGGTCCTTCTCAAAAAATTTGCATATTGTGATAAAGTTAATTATTTTCTGTAATGTAGTGATAAACATTAGACTTTCATATATTTTAGATTCATTACACACAACTGAAGTAGTTCAAGCCTTTAATTGTTTTAATATTGATAATTTTGGCAAAAAAGTAAAGAAAAACCAAAAATCCCTATCTCAAAAAATTAGAATATTTCATCCAACCAAAAAAAAAAAAAAAGAAAAAAAGTATTTAATACAAAAAAAAAGTCAACCTTCAAATAACATAAGTTCAGTTCTGCACTCAATACTTGGTCGGGAATCCTTTTGCAGAAATGACTGCTTCAATGCGGCGTGGCATGGAGCCGATCAGCCTGTGGCACTGCTGAGGTGTTACGGAGGCCCAGGATGCTTCGATAGCGGCCTTAAGCTCATCCACAGTGTTGGGTCTGGTGTCTCTCAACTTTCTCTTCACAATGTCCCACAGATTCTCTATGGGCTTCAGGTCAGGAGAGTTGGCAGGCCAATTGAGCCCAGTAATACCATGGCCAGTAAACCATTTAGCAGTGGTTTTGGCACTGTGAGCAGGTGCCAGGTCGTGCTGAAAAATGAAATCTTCATCTCCATAAAGCTTTTCAGCAGATGGAAGCATGAAGTGCTCCAAAATCTCCTGATAGCTAGCTACATTGACCCCGCCCTTGATAAAACACAGTGGACCAACACCAGCAGCTGACATGGCACCCCAGACCATCACTGACTGTGGGTACTCGACACTGGACTTCGGGCAATTTGGCATTTCCTTGTCCCCAGTCTTCCTCCAGACTCTGGCACCGCGATTTCCGAATGACATGCAAAATTTGCTTTCATCCAAAAAAAGTACTTTGGACCACTGAGGAACAGTCCAGTGCTGCTTCTCTGTAGCCCAGGTCAGCCGCTTCTGCCACCGTTTCTGCTTCAAAAGTGGCTTGACTTGGGGAATGCGGCACCTGTAGCCCAGTCCACTGCTTCCACAGGTCCCCCAAGGTCTGGAATCGGCCCTTCTCCACAATCTTCGTCAGAGTCCGGTCACCTCTTCTGGTTGTGCAGCGTTTTCTGCCACACTTTTTCCTTCCCACAGACGTCCCACTGAGGTGGCTTGATAGAGCACTCTGGGAACAGCCTATTCGCTCAGAGATTTCTTTCTGTGTCTTACCCTCTTGCTTGAGGGTGTCAATGATGGCCTTCTGGACAGCAGTCAGGTCGGCAGTCTTACCCATGATCGCGGTTTTGAGTAATGAACCAGGCTGGGAGTTTTTAAAAGCCTCAGGAACCTTTTGCAGGTGTTTAGAGTTAATTGGTTGATTCAGATGATTAGGTTAATAGCTCGTTTAGACTACCTGAACATCATATGCTAATTTTTTGAAATAGGAATTTTGGGTTTTCATGAGCTGTATGCCAGAATCATCAGAATTAAAACAATAAAAGACCTGAAATATTTCAGTTGGTGTGCAATGAATCTAAAATATAAGAAAGTTTAATTTTTATCAGTACATTACAGAAAATAATGAACTTTATCACAATATGCTAATTTTTTGAGAAGGACTAGTATATATATATATATATATATTCGTATATACAGGGTGACCCAAAAAAAAAACCCGGGAATTTTTGAATTGCATATTGCTAGACATGAGCAAGTGGCAACACTGCGAGACAGTGACCTTGAACATGTAAATACTTCGCCATGAAAGGTTAGTCATTCATTCTTAAATGGCATGTTTTAAGGTTTCTTCCATCACTCTTGGTTTTATAGTATTTGTTAAAAAGTTCCCATTTTTTTTGGGTCACCCTGTATTTTTTTTTTAAAGTTAA
>CM045741.1:3917500-3952500 GCA_024760905.1 Plotosus lineatus
TATTTCATTATCGCCGAAACTCCTCTACAATCGGGACGATAATGAAGCAGGAGACCTTAAAGCGGAAATACAGTGACGGAGGCAATTATTTCGGAACGATCTTGAAGCAGATGGAGGCATGAAAGTGCTCCGTGGGACAAGACCTCCGATCTCGCAAGGAAGCAAGTTAATATTGAATCAGGTCCTCTGATCTTTCAAACGGGTACAGTAAGCCCTTGACTATTCGCGGTTTTGCACTCACGGTTTGAGTACACGTGGTCTGCCCAGCAACCGGCACGTGATTCAAATTCAGCCAATGGCTGTCCTCCTTTCTGCTGATTGGTTGAGCTGATGTCCCGCCCCTTTTACTCATTCATTTACAAGTTGTCAATGAGCCTCTTTTTTTGTGTGTTTTAATTACCAGTTACGCTCTATGATACCACTCAAACGCTGTGCGTCTTTTCTGGCTAAGTGATAGAAAACGCTGGATGTCTCTTCTGAAGAAATAAGACTTTCTCCTTTCTCTGAACTGTTGTAATAAAATCTTTTTCAATTATTATTCTAGTACAGTACCTAAGTTTATGTTTAACAAACGATTTACCAAAAGGATAAACTTTAGTACAGGACTCATGTCCTTTTACATTGAAGTTGGAGTGACGTCTCCAAGATAGCGCTGCCCAGCGGGCGATGTCGCAGTTCTCAGAGTCAAATTGCTTCTTTGTTCGTTTTAATTTGTTTGTTCATGTTTTGCACTATGCCCGTCTACGACCGGTACAGCGTGTATAACTAAGCAGAGCTAACATGCTACTAGCGGAGCGAACATGCTACTGTTGGAGCAAACATGCTATGGTTCGTTTTAATTTGTTAATTTTATTTGTTGTTTTGTTTGTTCATGTTTTGCACTATGCCCGTCTATGACCGGTACAGCTATAAGGGCATGTATAACTAAGCAGAGCTAACATGCTACTAGCGGAGCTAGCATGCTACTAGCGGAGCTAGCATGCTATGGTTCGTCTTAATTTGTTAATTTTATTTGTTGTTTTGTTTGTTCATGTTTTGCACTATACAGCTATAAGATCGGAGTATCTTCGGGCGTGTATAACTAAGCACGCTCAACTGGGCTTGTTAGCCAGGATGCGGCTAGCAGAGCTAATATGCTATGGTAGGCGCACCCCAGCGGACAAGAAGCCCAGGCGGGAAGGGGCCGAACAACGACTTCGGCGCTTGGGATAGCAGGGGATGAAGGCCCTGTGGCCGGCTGGTATAATCGCCTTATCGGGTGTACTGTCCTCGAGCCATGTTTCACAGAAACACAGTCCTGTAGATCCCTCTGCACTGCAATCTGAGCATGAAGCTCGCCCATCTTGTTTTGCAGGGACTGAACATTTTCAAGTAGTATGGCTGGAAGTGCTAACCAAGCCTCTGAGAACTCCGCCTGGGCTTAGCCGGTAACCGCTAGCTAACCGCTAGCATTGAGCTCCCATAGCATAGAATAGATAAAAAATAGAAGTTGTTGCGTGCTTAGTTGCCCGAAGCTGCTCATAGCTGTAGGAGGGTCGACCGTTCATAGACGAGCATAGTGCAAAACATGAACAAACAAATAATACAAATTAAAATGAACAAAGAAACAATTTGACTCTGAGAACTCCGCTACATTGCCCTCTAGGCAGCGCCATCTTGGAGACGTCACTCCAAGTTCAATGTAAAAGGACATGAAGCGTAATAAAGTTTATCCTTTTGGTATCATTTGTTAAACATGCTACAGAATATAAAATCTCACGCATAAACATTCTAAGAATTAACTTCGGTACTGTACTGGAATAATAATGGAAAAAGACTTTAAAACGAGTGCTTTACAACAGTATATGCTGTATAATGTTTATATTTTATCATCAATAAAAATAAGAGTAAAATTGAAAAGTTTTTCTAAATCATGACTATATTTTACTACATTAATACTGTATTAATGAGTAAGACTGTCTATAGAATGTGTTTAAGAAGCATATTTTAGCACATGTAAGAGATACATAGCATTTTACTTACAGCTGCTCATTCGCGCATGTGATGTAATACATGGGGTTTTACTTCTGGGTACAGAACTCGCGGATTATCTCAATTCGCGAAAGGGCTCGGAACCGAACCCCCGCGAATGTCGAGGGCCTACTGTACTGTAATTCCTCTTTAAATACAACATCCCGTCCATTTAAACATTTAAATACAATTGTTCCGTCAGCTGTGCGTTGCGTGGTGGCGGTGCCCGCATTCGGCAAAACACAAGACAGAGACAGAGTTTTGCGTATATGTTGTGTGTGTGTGTATGTGAGTTACTAAAAAATGTTTAAGAATGGTTTAATTAATAAATATGTTAATAAAATGTTTAAATGGTTTAATAAATATTTTTCTTTTACTTTTGACACATATTTCATACAAAATTGGTGTACTTTTATCATTTTTAAAGGGTTTATGGGGTAGTCTTGGGAGCCTTGGAACGAATCACGCGTTTTACATGTAAAATGAGCCTCTACTTACAAAACGTCCGTGTTACGAAAAAGGCATGGAACGGATTAATTTCGTAAGTACAGGGCCGGCTGTATATGTCCAGACTGAAACTAAAGCAATGCTATCGTGTTACTCGACGCATTTGAGGATGTATCAACTGATGAATATATGGCCAAGTCACTTTGTGATATCAGATGATATCGTACCTTTTATCAAGACCCAGCTGTCTACAGTCCAGCCAAGAAATAACTAATGTGAACTTTTGGAGCTGTCTTTAATAATTCTTGGTGAGGTTCCTGCACGAGGTATCCGATTTATGGCCCCTGGAGCAATGCACCAAGCCAGATGGATGTCCAAAGTGATCTACAGTTTGAAAGTGTGGCTCTTTAAGAGTCAGTTTAAACCGACATTGAAAGAACAAAAAGGTATTGGAGAAGAGGCAATCTTCTGCATTTGAGTGTATCTCAAAGCATGGATGACAGCTCCTCTTGCTACTTCAGCCCCACAAAATGATCTGTCTTATTAAGTCTTTGATAGAATACAAGCAAATGAACCCCAAGGTGTCAAAGGCTGCTAGAAGAAAGATGGCTGGACATATGTGGTACCTATCAGAAGAACTTGTTGGGCTAGCCTTTTTTGATGCCAATGTTCCTGCTGCTACCAAACATCAAAATTCAGGCTTTGGAAAGTGAAGGTTGTGAAGATTCCACAAAGAGGATTCAGACTGATATTCAGGCAATTGAAAACTGCCAATTAAGTGACTTTGTGTCAAAGAAGTCCAAGATTTTGTTCCATAAGCTGAGTCTCTCTGATACTTTCCTGGATGAAGACCCAGAAACGTGGAAGATCTGGAGGATTTCAAGGTGGCACAAAGAGTTGTAAAGGCCATGAAAGTGGTCAATGATTATGCTGAACGTGGAGTGGCCCTTATTCAGGAATACACTAAGAATGAAGATCAACTGTAGTTTTTAATGCAATTTGTGCAAGAACATCGCTAAAAGTTTTCAGATTGCAAAAAGACAACACTTACTAGAAGACAATGAACTGATGCTCACATATTTTACGATATTAGTACACATGTAAAACTTGATGTTCACTGAGCTACCTTTAAATATTAAAACAAATAGTTAAAACTTTGCATGGAGTGTTTTTATGAAAAAGGAACACTTTTTGGGGGTGAGATTTGTCAAAAGTAAAAAAAAAATTTTTTTACCTAATTTTAAGGACCACCCTAACACACACACAGACACACACACACACACACACACACACACACACTACGTCTTCTGGGAGACAACTTTAACACCTAATATTCATCGACATGGATTTAAACACTGATAGTCATCTGATCATATTCACATATTTCCTACACTGAGGACTGCTGTCTGTCTGTCTGCCCTGCCACCCAGCATCCTGTCCCTCAGCTTCGGTTCTAAAAGGGTATTATGAAACTCGCTGCAATATTTCAAAAATTAACATTCATGTGTCATATCCTACGGTCGGAGGAAGTTTCATTCTTCTCATTGACTGGATTCATAAGTAAGCAAATTAAATCCTGAATAAATCTGAATAAAGATAAAAGGCTGCTACACATGCCAAGACTTACATTCCAGAAACTTTAAATACTCAATCCATGTTTTGCTGAAATTTTTAGTAAAAACTATGAACTGGCCAATACAACAGCTACATTTCTTTTGATTTACAAAACCTTCAACAGAATGGAGAGCCATGAAAGCCCCTTAAAAACGCCGAAAGAGAGACAGAGTCCCCCTTTAAAGAGCCAAGAGAGAGAGCGAGAGCGAGAGAGAGAGAGTCCCCTTTAAAGAGCCTACACAAGATGTGCTCCTATCTCCGCTTTCATAAGTCACCCTATGCTCCTGTCTCTTCTGGATGAAAGTATTTACCACAGCCATTTCCATCCTTTTTGCAAAATTTACCAACATCTGTCCTTCTGCGTTCCTGTCTTGCATACCAAATCTGCCCATCACTTCCTCGTCCCCTCTGTTTCCTGCACCAACATGTCCATTGAAGTCTGACCCAATGACCACTCTTTCACTTCTGGGGGCATTCACCATCACTTCATCTAACTCACTCCAGAATCTCACCTTCTCTTCTAGCTCACATCCTGCCTGTGGGGCAGGAGCACTAACAACATTGAACATCACGCCTTCAATTTCTAACTTGAGACTCATCACTCTGTCTGACACTCTTTTCACTTCTAGAACATTCGTGATTCTGATACTTTTAAGATGCTGGCGCTGCCGGCAACACAAACAACTGTCGTACGCAACACTCTCGCTGCACTGCCATGAATCATGCTTCACCACTTTTGCGGTCGTAAAGTTGATCAGACGTAACTTGCATAGGTCGTAAGTCGACAACTCACTGTATATATATATATATATATAAGTCCTTCTCAAAAAATTAGCATATTGTGATAAAGTTCATTATTTTCTGTAATGTACTGATAAACATTAGACTTTCATATATTTTAGATTCATTACACACAACTGAAGTAGTTCAAGCCTTTTATTGTTTTAATATTGATAATTTTGGCAAAAAAGTAAAGAAAAACAAAATTCCCTATCTCAAAAAATTAGCATATTTCATCCGACCAATAAAAAAGTGTTTTTAATACAAAAAAGTCAACCTTCAAATAATCATGTTCAGTTTTGCACTCAATACTTGGTGGGGAATCCTTTTGCAGAAATGACTGCTTCAATGCGGGCGTGGCATGGAGCCGATCGGCCTGTGGCACTGCTGAGGTGTTACGGAGGCCCAGGATGCTTCGATAGCGGCCTTAAGCTCATCCACAGTGTTGGGTCTGGTGTCTCTCAACTTTCTCTTCACAATGTCCCACAGATTCTCTATGGGCTTCAGGTCAGGAGAGTTGGCAGGCCAATTGAGCCCAGTAATACCATGGCCAGTAAACCATTTAGCAGTGGTTTTGGCACTGTGAGCAGGTGCCAGGTCGTGATGAAAAATGAAATCTTCATCTCCATAAAGCTTTTCAGCAGATGGAAGCATGAAGTGCTCCAAAATCTCCTGATAGCTCGCTGCATTGACCCTGCTCTTGATAAAACCAGCTGTTGGTGGACCAACACCAGCAGCTGACATGGCACCCCAGACCATCACTGACTGTGGGTACTCGACACTGGACTTCAGGCATTTTGGCATTTCCTTGTCCCCAGTCTTCCTCCAGACTCTGGCACCTTGATTTCCGAATGACATGCAAAATTTGCTTTCATCCGAAAAAAGTACTTTGGACCACTGAGCAACAGTCCAGTGCTGCTTCTCTGTAGCCCAGGTCAGCCGCTTCTGCCACCGTTTCTGGTTCAAAAATGGCTTGACCTGGGGAATGCGACGCCTGTAGCCCAGTCCACTGCTTCCACAGGTCCCCAAGGTCTGGAATCGGCCCTTCTCCACAATCTTCCTCAGGGTCCGGTCACCTCTTCTGGTTGTGCAGCGTTTTCTGCCACACTTTTTCCTTCCCACAGACGTCCCACTGAGGTGGCTTGATCGAGCACTCTGGGAACAGCCTATTCGCTCAGAGATTTCTTTCTGTGTCTTACCCTCTTGCTTGAGGGTGTCAATGATGGCCTTCTGGACAGCAGTCAGGTCGGCAGTCTTACCCATGATTGTGGTTTTGAGTAATGAACCAGGCTGGGAGTTTTTAAAAGCCTCAGGAATCTTTTGCAGGTGTTTAGAGTTAATTGGTTGATTCAGATGATTAGGTTAATAGCTCGTTTACACTACCTGAACATCATATGCTAATTTTTTGAGATAGCAATTTTGTGTTTTCATGAGCTGTATGCTAAAACCATCAGTATTAAAACAATAAAAGACCTGAAATATTTCACTTGGTGTGCAATGAATCTAAAATATATGGAAGTTTAAATTTTCTCAGTACATTACAGAAAATAAAGAACTTCATCACAATACGCTTATTTTTTTTGAGAAAGACTAGTATAAAGTAAGTTGCCCTGCATGAGGACAAATTCTGTAAAGGTACTCTGGTTGAAGGCGGAGTACACCCTGAACAGCACACCAGAACATCACAGAGCCAACACACTCACACCCAGAAGAAACCTGGCACAGCACGATAGCTTCACGTGCGTGTCTTGGGAGGAAACCGGAGCACCCGAGGGAAATCCACGCGAGCGCTGGGGGAACATGCCAACTCCACATGAAATACCAAGAGAATATAACGGAGACACTGGAGAAGGAAGGGCATTTATAGATGCTATAATATCCCAGAACTTTCTATAACATTATAAATAACCAGAAAGTGAACAAAACACGGCGGCGGCATTTAATCAACAGAAAAACGATATAACTATTAACATGCTGTTGTATAAAACAAAGAATAAAAAGAATAAAACAGTTCAGAAATACCAAATAAACATGGACTTTCGTTTAATTTCGAACTTTAAATGAAAAAATACAGTTGTTTTTCCATGTCTTGATAAAGTTTTAGAGGAAATTTACTAACTTTAATAACAAATTTAAGAAACCTTTAAGTGTTTTATTTTGTAAATAACCTCAAGGAAACTTGAATAATAATTTTAAAAAAGAATTTAATTAAAGTTTGTAATCAATAAACATTAACAGTCGGGATTTAAAATGATTTTAAATAGTATAATAAAGTTAAAACTGTAAAAATATGGTGTTTTGTGCTTGTTGTTGTACTTTTTGTATATTTATTTTAAAGCAGTGTGGAATTTCCACACAGAGGCCTAGCATTAGCATTAGCATTAGCAAACTTCTCATACAGAAGTGTTTTAAACTCGTTTACTTTATACATTTATATACAAAAAACATTCTTTTACTCCTCTTTCTGACTCAAAACTCGAACATAATACCAAATATCACCAAACAGAGACTACAGAACACCCCAAGTCGAATTTGTAAAACTTTCCCTCTGGTTGTTAAATCAAGCCCAACACCCACCGTACAGTATTTTCTTTTCCAGGGAGAATCCGATCAAGTCCAGCTGAATTAAACCTTCATTTGTCGAGCTCTCTCTGAGCACAGAAGGCTTCACTTGAGGAAATATGATCCCTCGAGGCCTCGTTGTTAATTTTAAAATAAAACTTTATCTTAAAACGCGACGGAATCCTGCTCTTTTTCCGCCGCAGCAGCAGAAATCGCGCAGGCAGGCGGAGGTCAGGAGGAGTTCCCGTTTCTCGACAGGGAAACTCAACAGGAAACTCGGCCGCCATTTTACTCTGCGGCCACAAGAGGGCGCCGTTTTAAAGCGCTGCCACTAGGGGGCATCATCTCAGCCGACTTTGGGCGAGGGCAGCGTCCACGCTGAACCTTTCGGGCCAGGCCACTTCAGGGCAGAAACACGCTGACGGCTATGCAGCCTGCTTTTGATATAAATCAATACAGCAACTTAGTAAACATAATAACTTTAAAACTGCATCACAAAATAACAGCACATACCGAGTTATTAATCTCTTCTTTGTAGGCTGTATTTTGTCTTTTAAAAATTCCCAGCATTAATGAAGATATGAAATCTAACAGCATTAGTTTTATGCTTAATTACACACAGTGAAAATAAATAACTGTCTTAATTGCAAATTATTATAATTATTACAATTATTACACTCACTGTCTCTGACTCACACACTCATGAACCATTAATCCTATTCGGGTTGCGAACCATCTGGACTCCATCTCAGCCAACAATGGGTGAAGGTGGGGTACATCCTGAACAGCTCGCCAAACCATCATAGGGCGACACACACACACACTCATTTGAGACAGTCTATTAGCTTAACGTGATGCCTTTGGACTGTGGGAGGAAACCAGGGTTCCCAGAGGAAACCCACACAAGCACGAGGAGAGCATGCAAACTTCACACAGAAACGCCCGAGCTGGCGACCGAACAGGGGCCTTCTTGCTGTGAGGCGGACATGCTCACCATTACGCCACTGTGCCACCCTTAGTATAATTTAAAATATAAAACGTTTTTTTATTTTATACTATAATCGTAAATAAATACAATTTTATAAATATATTGAATTGTAAAATGCATGTTGATATTTAGCACTAAAAATGTACATTTTATGACATCATAACTATTAAATGTTGACTTTTTTTTGCAGAATTGACAAAAAATATTTAATGTACAATATGTCATATAATGTAATATACAGTCGGCCCCCAATTTACAAAATTAATCCGTTCCAGGGCCCTTTTCGTATCGCGGGGATTTCGTAAGTAGGGGGCGCAACTTACATGTCAAACGCCTAATTCGTTCCAAGGCTCCAGTCTTTGGACTGAATAAACCCCATAAACTCTTTAAAAATGATAAAAGTACACACATTTTGTAGGAAATATGTGTTAAAAGTAAAAGAAATTTATTTATTAAACCATTTAAACATTTTATTAACGTATTTATTCATTAAACCATTATTAAACATTTTTTACACACACACACACACACACACACACACACACACACACACACACACACACACACACACACACACACACAGTCTCTCCTCTCGCTCACACACACACACACAAACACACACACACACGGACGCATTACAATGCACATATTTATTCTAGCGTTGCGGGCCACGCCCACAAGACGTGGAATTCAAAGCGCCTTCCCGCCTTGACCATTTACTGAATTTAAACAACTTAAAAAACTAAACTAAAAACTAAACTAAAAACTAAAGCGTTATTCCTTCTCTCTCTCTCTCTCTCTCTGTCCGTCTCTCTCTCGCACGCACATGAATTCAAAGCGCATTCCCTGCTTGACAAACTCAACTTTAATTTGATTCGTTGACGGATCAGAATTCCAGATGAGCTCAAATGCGCCCATATTTATTAAACATTTACGGAATTAAACACCTTAAAAAACTAAACTGAAAACTAAAGAGTGAAGCTTCCTTCTGTCTCTATCTGGGAGGCCAGCGGGGCGGGATGTTGAGAGACAGCCAATGAGAGAGCAACTCGTTCGTCGTGTGAAATTTTGATTGGCGCCTTTGAATTTTGAATTTCTTTTCGTAAAAGGGGGTTGCTTCGTATCTCGGGGACGGAAACTCAAGAAAATGTTTTTCGTAATCCGAGGATTTCGTACACAGGGGAATTCGTAAGTTGGGGGCCGACTGTATAATGAATTATACTGTATATACTTAACATAAAAAGACTTTATCTACAGAAGTATATTTTAAAATGATATACTGAAATACTTAGAAATGACAAGGGTCACATTCATAATTATATTTATTGAATGTAAACATCAACAAAGCAACAAATACAGAATTATTTGATGTACAAATATATACAGCTTTACATACTGTCATAACTGCACGTATTACACACTGATCACGTTTACACTCTAATCACGTATCGAACACAGATCACAAATCGATCGCGTATTGAGCACAGATTACGTATGGAACACGGATCGTGTACCGAGCACGGATTGCATACGGAAATGGTTTCTGATGGTATCATAATTCATTCACTTTTGACGGCTTGAAAAAAAACGATTCTTTTGGAAGTTTTCAGTTAAACAACATTTCAAGTGAATAGACGAGACGCGTTTCACAGCTGAAGAAACGCCGCAGTGTGGACGATCATTTCCTCCACAGACTCACTGACGGGAGGAACGCAGCAGAAGCAGCATGACGGTGCCGCCCTGGTGGAGAGACGTGGTCAACATTGTTCAAAGCCTGCCATGAGCGACAGCGCGAGAGACTCCACTGGAAACAGAATTTAGAAAACATTTATGTAAACCGCAAAGGAAAGCAGAAATAATCTGAAGTTTACATTTACAAATCTGTAAACAAACTTATTTACATTTTTAATTTGTGCTTCGTTTTGTTAAGGATCATTTTTAACAAATTTCTAACTACAGTATAGTAACAAACTACAAGCCTCCTCTCCTGGTTACCATAGTAACAAACTACAATGCTCTACCCAGGTTACTGTAGTAACAAACTACAACGCTCTATCCCTTGTTACTATTGTAACAAACTAGAGAAATCTTACCCTGGTTACTACAGTAACAAGCTACAATGCTCTACCCGTAGTTACTATAGTAACAAACCAGCAATCTTACCCTGGATACTACAGTAACAAACTACAACACTACACCTGGTTGCAATGATCACAAATCAGAACAGTCTACTCCTGGTTACTATAGTAACATATTACATCGGTAACTCTGAACACTTCAGGAATGAACAACACCACTCTACCCAGATACCCTACCTCTACCCTACCTCTACCCTACCTCTACCCTACCTCTACCCTACCTCTACCCTACCTCTACCCTTGGTATCTGGAGTAATGAATTACAACAGCCCACCCCTAAATACTTCAGAAACAAACTAGGACATTGTGCTATAGGAACAGATTCGAATGCTCATACTACCCCTGGTCACTACAGTAACAAATCAGAGCACCATGGCCTTGGTTAATATAGCAACAAATTAGAATTTTCTGTCCTCACACCACGTGGTTCCAATAGAATTTTTATTCTCCACTTATTAAATAATTTTCTTCAAATTCAAAATCTGAACCCCAGAGCAGAGTTTGACGCTGCCGTGAGTTAAACACTAAGCGTCACTTGGAAGATTCAAGCAGAGAGAAAAGGGCATAGTGAAGCTGAAATTCAGGGACATGTGAGTGTGTGTTAGAGATTAAAGAGGAAGTGGCTGAAACCCAGCATGAGACTCACGATGAGGAAACGATCCTCTGCACACAGCTTTATTCAGAATGGTGACCAGGAACATGTGACAGTTCTTAAAATCCGACTCCATTTTGTCGATGGATTCGATCCTGCAAGAGAACAAGCAGATCAGAATATACGTCATAATACAGTAATAACATAGTAATAAACAATCCATACGTCATAATAAAGTAATAACGGGCTCCAGAGTGGCACATCGATGAGCTGTGCGACTATTAATCAACCACATCTACCCCCTTGTGACTGTGAACGATATTGATCCATCTACTCTGCACTCAAGATACATGTATACTGTATTTGTATATTAGCCAGTCTACAAAGTTTTTATATATATATATACACATGTCTTCCTTTCGGCTTTTTCCCTTTTACTCGGGAGTCGCCACAGCGAATCATCTGATTCGCACATTTGATTTGGCAGAGGTTTTTACGTCGGATGCCCTTCCTGTCACAACCCTTTTAGCGCGGGACAGAAACACGCTGACGACTTTGTAGCTACTCTTTACGAAAGTCAGCAATGGTTCTTTTACATCAACCTCTCACCATAGACAGTGACAGACATGGCCCGCCTTTGATAACCCAGTTAGCTGCACTGGGGGGGGGACAGTGACAACCTTGTGGAGAGTGGGACTCGAACCCCCAACCTTTGGATCAGCGATCCAGCGCCCTATACCACCACCGCCCCCATTATTTTATTGTTCTGTTCTAATATTATGACTTACACCTTTCTGAGCTATTTTGCACCCCCTACTGATGGTTTACTCCATTGTGAGATCAATAAAGCTATCTATCTATCTATGTATCTATGTATCTGTCTATCTGTCTATCAGTCAACCGGGAGATCACAAGTTCAAATCCGGGTTAATGCTACCGCCGTGACTGGGAGTCTATGGGAGCTGATTGGCTGAACTTTTACGGGAGGGAGGGATGTGCTTACTTATATGCCTTATATGACTACTGTATATCAGTGCTTCTCAATTATTTTCTATAGCTACCCCCCCTAGGAAGAAAAAAAATGTCACACACACCCCCCTGAGCAATTATAAATAGAATTATTTGTCTCTAAAATTGTTATTGGTGCACCTCTGCATAACATTGTATCTTTATTAACATTAAAAACAAAAAAAGAAAGAAATATAGTTCAACTTGCAGTAAAGAAAAACTTCATTAACATTGTTTTTTAATCTGTAACAGGAAAGATTTAAAGTGCACCAATGTGCCTGAAATTTAAAAAAAAAATACATCCTTATTTCAACTCATTCAACTTATTTATGTTTTTATATCTCAGTCTCTCTCCACCTTTCTCTTTGTTCCTGTTAGAAATTTTTCTGTGTTGTTTCTTGAGGGGTCGTTTACTGCACTTCATACTGTTTGCTCCTGCGAAAAACCGCTACACCACAGCGTGACATTGAAAGTGCCACTGCCAACTAATGGAGTGGAGGTGCAATTACACTTAATTCTCATGCACAATTCCAGAAACACATGTTCCCCAAGGTGATACGTGCTCCCCCCAGCAATACACTGTGCCCCCCCAAGGGGCGCATGCCCCACTATTTGAGAAGCACTGGACTATATCATCCCCCTTGAATTTGGATATCAGGCATCGTTAATTACTGTACAAATTCAATGTAATACACATGTGCCAGAAAACTGTTTTTTGTTTTTAAAACAGTACCGTATTTTCCAGAAGTTGCACTTTTTTCATACTTTGGCTAAAGGTGCGACTTATACTCCAGAGCGACTAGTATGTGAAATTATTACATACAATTCTGTTCGTCATAATAACAAACGTACAAACGTAATTTCAAGTTTGTTATTTTTGCACTCACAACCACAAGAGGGCACTCTTGTGCTACCTGTACCTGCTCATCCACCACTGAAGAAATGGCCCCAAAAAGAAAATCCCATTCTGCAGATTACAAGCTGCAAGTACAGTGAGCGCTCGCTACTTCATGCTTCAGGTTCTGCGGCTTCAGTGCATCACGGGTTTTTCAAAAATATTCATCGAAAAATTAAAAAAAATTGAAATTAAAGAATAGGGGAAAAGTTAAGGAAAATGCCACAGAACAAGGCCAATTATGCAAAAAAAAAAAAAAAAACCCAAACAAACAAAAACAAAACAAACACCCAACAAAACTACTTACATTTTTATGTGAGGTGCGCTTCTGTGTGTGTGAATTTATATTTTATTTACATCTTATGCATTATTTTTGAATGTTTAATTGTTATTATAAGCATTTGTAGCATTGAATGTGTAGTTATTTATATTATATGCACATATACATGTACGGAAACTTCAGTCAAGGGTGTCAATCCTACTTCACGGAAATCAGCGGTCACAGGGGGGGGGGTCTCGGTCCCCATTAAGCGAGGAAAGTGAGAGATCCCTGTGGTGAAATATGCAGCAGAAAACAAAAAAAAAGCTAATCGCGGGCTAAAAGCTAGATGGCTGCAGCTAGAGCAATGAGCTCGCACATGGGTGCTTGAGCAATGTGCTGCAGGGAGGGGCTTGTCAACAGTGCAGTTGCGTCTCCATGCCCAGGTAGTTGTCAAGGAGATGAATATAAATGACTTTGTGTGAGGACTTTCTTGGTGTTACCGCTTCACGCAACACAACCGCCTCTCTATCAGAGTGAGGACCACAACGTCACAAAAACTGCCAGCAGATTTCCAAGCCAAGGTAGATATGGGGTTGCGACTTATAGTCCAGTGCGACATATATATTATATATATATATACTAGTACGTATGTTTTTTTCTTCTTTATTATGCGTTTTTTGGGCAATGCGACTTGTACTCCGGAGCGACGTAGAGTCCGGAAAATATGGTGTACATGTCCGCAAAACTTATTTTCCCTGAATGCCACATCAGTAAATTTCGGTGTCATCAAGTGCCGAATAATCACTAAACATCTACAGTACTTGAAAATTGTAGTCATGAAACCTGTCTGCTAAAATGACCAGTTTGGGTATATGTCCTTTTTTTTTTTTTTTTTTTAACTCACCTTCCTTTCCTAACCAGCTAACTTGCAATCTTTCTGGCATCATGAATGACTTGCTGCCACCTAGTGGATGGATGATGACTTACATTTCATGGTAACGGATGACGCAAAGTATGTACGATAATCATATTCTTGGAAAGCTCTTACAAGCCACACAAAATGAGGTGGGCTGGGTTCGGCCTGGGGGCCTCGAGTTAAGACACCTGTGCAGATCATCATCAGACTCGTTCCATTTAGGCATCATGTTTTTATTTAATTCAAGGATGGGTAAAATAAAATTAATTAAAAAGTTTTAAAACCTACTTCCATGCCCCGAATCCAGCCTGCCATCGATCAGAGAAGATGAGAACAAGATTGAGGACCTTCATGATGGCTTCTTTGACAAAAATCACCTGTGAAACCACACAGCAGTTAAACTCACTGACATAAAGGAGAGTCGATTCATTTCCAATAACAGCAGGTCCTTGGGTGTTTTATTCCTCTTACACTCCCATACGTTTACTAATTTATCAATGATACCAATGTTGATGGAGTAAAAGGGAGAGTGTGTGATGTGCCTTTTCTCGCAGAAGGCAGCGGTCATGGATCGTGGACAGATATCTGTAATGGATTTTTATCAGCTGGTCCAAATCTTTCGCCTCCTGCACCTGGTGCTGAAATTCCAATCCGGTGCTGTGCAAGATCTGAACGCAGGTACACACAAAAGTCAGCAATAACCAAGAAGTCAGACAGAAATCCACTTAAAAACCCACCCACAACACCTCACCCTGGTCATGATGTAGTTGTGAAGACTGTTTACGAAATGCATGAGTTTGACTCTCAGGAGGAACATCCTGTGGATCTGCTGGTGGATCGGCTCCTTGGCTGTATGCTCTTCAGACGGACCCGATTCGAGTCGATTCACAGCGACCGTCAAATCTGTTGGAAAATCTCGTTCAGTGTTTCATAGTATCAACAGCTCTGATAGACTCTGATATGCTATTGTTTCCATAGTAACGGACGTTCTCAGTTGCAATGATGTTTTAAAGGTGTGTTGACGCGATGTCATATGACAATGTTTTTCCCAAAACACTCGAACAAGCAAAACATTTCACCCTCTTTGATACAGTGAATACAGATAAACTGAATACAGTCCTATTGTAGCATGAAGCACATATAAAACTGATAGTCTGTGATTATTTTCATCATTTTAATAAATAAAATACTGATCTTCAAGCCCACAAATCAAATTCAGGTGTTCTAGATGAGGCGCCATTTATCAGAACTTCCTACAGGAGGAACCTGTGTTAATACATTAGAATCAAATACAGGGATCCCTCGCTACCTCGTGCTTCAGTGCATTGCGGGTTTTTTTTTAATAAATAAATTGTCTGTCTTCCTTTCGGCTTTTTCCCTTTTACTCGGGAGTCGCCACAGCGAATCATCTGATTTGCACGTATGATTTGGCAGAGGTTTTTACGTCGGATGCCCTTCCTGTCACAACCCTTTTTAGCAAGGGACAGAAACACGCTGACGACTTTGCAGCTACTCTTTACGAAAGTCAGCAATGGTTCTTTTAGATGCCTCTCACCATAGACAGTGACAGACATGGCCCGCCTTTGATAACCCAGTTAGCTGCACTGGGGGGGAACAGTGACAACCCTGTGGAGAGTGGTACTCGAACCCCCAACCTTTGGATCAGTGATCCAGCGCCCTATACCACTAGACCACCACTGTCCCCCTTTTAAAATAAATAAATATTCATCGAAATAAAAAAAAAGGGAAAATTGAGGAAGAATAGGGGAAAAAGTTAAGGAAAATGCCACAAAAACAAGGCCAATTATGCAAAAAACCCTAAACAAACACAAAACAAAAAAACAACCCAAAATCTCCCATCAAAACTACTTACATTGTTGCATCTGTGTGTGCACGTACATCTGTGCGCGTGCGTGCGTGCATGTATGTGTGTCGTCTTCTTCTCATGCAATACCATCTGTATGTGTGTATTTATATTTTATTCACACATTATGTTATGTTGTTTTTTGAATGTTTAATTATTATTATAAGCATTTATAGCATTGAATATGTATTTATTGATATTATATACACATATACATGTACGTACAATATACATCAGTCAGAGGGGGTTGGGGGAGTGATCCGACTTCGCGGATTTCGATGGACACGTGGGGATCTCGGTCCCAATTAACTGCATAAAGTGAGGGATCCCTGTATAGTGGTACCTTGACTTATGAGTGTATTTTATTACAAATTTTCCATGATACGAGCTTCAGTCCAACAAAAATCCACGCCATCCAAACAGCAAAATTTTGATTTACGAGCTATGCTGGGGAAATGGCTTTTGCGGGCCGATTAGCCTCGTATTCTTCCATGTGTATTCCTCCGCGCTCCAAGAACACCTTGTGCAGTGCTTCTCAATTATTTTCTGTGATACCCCCTCTAGGAAGAAAAAAAAAAAAACATGCCACTCCCCCTCCCCCCGCACCCCGAGCGCGACTATAAATAGTGTTTACTGCACTTTGTATCATTTGCTCGGTGCTTTCTCCTCTACACCATAGGGAACACAGTGAGAGCGCCACTGCCACCTACTATAGAGGATGCGCAATTACATTTAAGTCTAGTACAGTATGGCAAAAAAGCATGTTCCCCAGGGTCATACGCGCCCCCCCCTGGCATCACACTGCGCCCCCCAAAGAGCCTTGTGGGAGCTTCCTCGCTGGCATTCGTATCGTGCACACGCAAAAAAATCTCCTCATCCTCCTCCTTCTCCACCTCCTGCCTGCCCACGTGACATCTTCGCTCCCACGTGACATCTTTGCTGCAGTCAATGATTGGAAGGGTTAGTTGACTTATTGTTTAATTATTATTTATTATTAATGTTAATGTACATGTATTATTATTATTATTATGAAATATTTGTTTTTACATGTTTATCCTTAATATATTAGATCAAATATACATGTTTGTGTCAGGTTATGAGTTTGGGAGGGGGTTGGAACGGATTAATTGGTTTTCTGTTATTTTTGATGGGAATTTTTGTTTTATCTAACAAACATTATAACTTATGAGCTCGCCCTCAGAACGGATTAATTTAATAATTCAAGGTACCGCTGTATATAGATATAAAACCGTATTTATCTTTTAGAGAAGGAGTCTCCAGTGTCAGAGTGAAAGTTGCTGGTGGATATTGTCACATTAAAGGGGTTAAATGTGCAGTTTTATCTTATTAACATGATGAGAGACAGAGATAGAAGCAGAAGGCTGGTGAGGAGACGACAGTTTAAACATTACAGCTTCTGTCATTCATGAAGAAGTTAAAACGAGTTAGGTTTTGGTAATATTTCGTAAATAAATCTGAGCGGCACGGTGGTGTAGTGGTCGGCACGTCCGCCTCACAGCAAGAAGGCCTGGGTTCGATTCCAAGCCTGGGTGTTTCTGTGTGGAGTTTGCTTGTTCTCCCCGTGCTTGCGTGGGTTTCCTCTTGGTACTCCGGTTTTCTCCCACAGTCCAAAAACATGCAAAATAGGTTAAATGGCTGTTCCAAATTGCCCGTAGGTGTGAGTGAGTCCGTATGTGGCCTGGTGAACCATGCGGTAGATCATTGTGATCACAGCCATGACAATCCCTGTATGAGCATCATTCAAGCTTCAGGCATCGATGTCCATTCCTCGTGATTGGATGTAGATGTAGAGAGAGAAATAAATGTGGTAAAAGCTAAGAGAAATAAACTGATATCTTCTGGAAAGCTGTGATAAGAGATATCAGCTTCTGCAAGTAACAGCAAGTAGAAGAAGAAGCTATACATCGAAAGAGGAAACATCACCATCATGGACATCCTATACAACAGTGATCCTTACCACTGAATCTCAGAGTGTCCAGACTGTACTTGGCCCATTTAATTTGCAGAAGCAGCAGGAAGACCTGGTTGTAGATTTTCTGACACTCTGAACTAATAACAATATCCACAGGCCACGGAACCTGCGACGCAAAAACACAGAGAAATGGAATAAGATCCAAAAAAGTGACACATGATTTCAAGTGACCACTCAAAAAAACCTCCATCATGTTCATGAGGACCTTATAACTCAGCGTGAGACCATCAAGGTTATTGATGGGCTGTTTTTTCTTCGTCGGATCGATGGCCTCCAGAAGGATTGACAACCTACAGAAAACATGTAGGTGAGACGACAGCTGAGACGTCGAACAACGACAGAACAAAAAGCTAGTGGGTGAAGTTGGAACATTACCTGCTGCTGTCCTCTGGATGGCGCTGTCCTACAGCTTCCTGCAGCTGCACGTTCAGGAAAGCCAACTGCTGCCAGCTCTCCTTCTCCAGAACCTTGTCAAAGATGGCGGTGTAGAAGTCGGACATGGTGTCTCCTGCTTCCAACAGGAAGTAGTTTCTCATGGCTTGGAGGTACCCTAGGAGCCTGAGAGGGTAAACAGGATCAGCTCCATTAGCGAGACTGATAACAGCCCCGCCCTGAAGATCTAAAGTTCCTAATCCGCGTAGCGGATCCTGACCTGTAATCTTTTTTAAGGGTCCTCATAAGATTCCCGCAGCATTCGATGTACCGCCTCTCGATGTGAGGATACAGACAAGAGCGCAGAGTCAGCTCGAACGTCTGACACGTTACCGACTCGGACGACCGATCTACGACTACGTCGGGTCCGGAGAACTTCTCGTGGAAGTCTTTCTGCTCCAAATACAACCTGTGAGAAGAAACCCAAGAGTAACATCTTCGTCTTCATCCACCTTTATATCCCATCACAGCACAGCCTTTACTCTTGTGTATTAATTATTTATCACTGTGTATTCGTTCATTAATATCTGAACCACGTAATCCTAGTTAGAGTCATGGGTAGGCTGGGGTCCATCTTAGACAACTCTGGGTGACGGCAGAGTACACCCCGGACAGTTTGCCGGGCCATTGCAGAACTGCTGTGTATTTATTCATAATTTATTACTGTGTGTTTATTAGTTATTTGTTGCTGTGTATTAATTTGTTATTTATATTTCTGGAAATGTGAAAATTAAAATTCATTATAAAATGCTGAAATTTGAAAAAAAATAAATTCTAAGACAGGAAGTGTTTGGGCCTGTCAGTGCAAAACTGTTTACAGGGATCCCTCACTTTCCACTATTAACGGGGACCGAGACCCTCCGCGAACGGCTAATTTCCGCGAAGTAGGGTTGACCCCCCCCCAACTGAAGTATACGTACACGTACGGTAGGCCCTCAATATTCGTGGGGGTTCGGTTCCGGCCCTTCCCGCGAATTAAGATAATCCGCGAGGTCTGTACCTGGAAGGAAAACCCCAGGTATCAGATTCCATGCGCGAATGAGCAACTGGAAGTAAAATACTATGCATCTCTTACATGCACTAAAATATGCTTCTTAAACACATTCTATAGACAGTCTTACTCATTAATTCAGTATTAATGTAGTAAAATATAGTAATGATTAAGAAAAACTTTTCAATTTTTACTGTTGTATTTATTGAAGATAAAATATAAACATTATACAGCATATAATGTTGTAAAGCACTCGTATTAAAGTATTTTTCAGTTATTATTCCAGTACAGTACCTAAGTTAATGTTTAGAATGTTTGTGCGTGAGATTTTGTGTTCTGTAGCATGTTTAACAAACAATACCAAAAGGATAAACTTTATTACACTTCATGTCCTTTTACATTGAACGTGACGTCTCGATATCAGTTTTATTTGTTGTTTTGTTTGTTCATATTTTGCTCTATGCTCATCTATGACCGGTCGACCCTACTACAGCTATAAGATCGGAGTCTTCGGCAACTGAGCACACTCAACTCCTATCCTGAGCTAATATGCTATGGTAGATCAATGCGAGCCGCACCTCGGCTAACAATAAGCCCAGGCGGAATTCTTAGAGTCATGATGTTTCTTTTGACTTGTTTCATTTGTTCATGTTTTGCACTATGCTCGTCTATGACCGGTCGACCCTACTAAAGCTATAAGATCGGAGTCTTCGATGTTTAGCACTGAGCACGCTCAACTCCTATACTGAGCAAATATGCTATGGTAGCTCATTGCTAGCCGCACCCCGGCTAACAATAAGCCCAGGCGGGAAGGGGCCGAACGACGACTCCGGAGCTTGGGATCGCAGGGGATGAAGGCCGTGTAGCCGGCTGGTTCAATTGCCTCGTCGGGTGTACTCTCCTCGAGCCATGTTTCACAGAAACACAGCATGAAGCAGTCCTGTAGATCCCTCCGAGTTGCAATCTGAGCATGAAGCTCGTCCATCTTGTTTCGCAAGAACTGAACATTTTCAAGCAGTATGATTGGAAGTGCTAACCTTCCACTTCTATCCAAGCGCCGGAGACTCTGTGAACTCTGCCTGGGCTTATTGTTAGCCAGGGTGTGACTAGCATTGAGCGACCATAGCATACCATCTTGGAGACGTCACGTTCAATGTAAAAGGACATGAAGCATAATAAAGTTTATCCTTTTGGTATCTTTTGTTAAACATGCTCCAGAACATAAAATCTCACACACAAACATTCTAAACCGTAACTTAAATACTGTACTGGAATAATAATTGAAAAAGACTTTAATACAACAGTTCAGAGGAAACTGTTGTTTCTTCAGGAGAAAGTCTTATTTCTTCAGAAGGGACATCCAGCGTTTTCTATCGCTTAGCCAGAGAAGACGCACAGCGTTTGAGTGGCATCATAGAGCTTAACTGATAACTAAAACACACACAAAAAAAAGAGGCTCATTGACAACCTGTGCGCGAATGAGGAAAAGGGGCGTTACAAAATCTCAACCAATCAGCAGGAAGGACAGCCATTGGCTGAATTTGATTGATGCGTCAGTTGCTTGGCAGTCCGCGAATACTCAAACCGTGAGTGCAAAACTGTGGATAGTCAAGGACCTACTGTATATGTGTATATAATATCAATAAATACATACTCAACTCTATAAATGCTTATAATAACAATTAAACATTCAAAAATATTGCATAAGCTGTAAATAAAATATAAATACACACACATACAGACATGCGTGCACACACAAATGCGCACCTCACATAAAACTGTAAGTAGTTTTGATGGGTTGTTTTTTGTTTTTGTTTCTTTTTTTGCATAACTGGCCTTGTTTTGTGGCATTTTTAAATTTTTTGATGAATATTTTTGAAAAACCCACAATGCACTGAAGCTGCAGAAACTGAAGCACGAAGTAGCGAGGGATCCCTGTATTATATGTGTATTTTATTTGATTTATTAATTAAACTGACTTTGTTATGTTACCCCAACCCTGCCATGCCCCTGTACTCCCTGCCCCAGTATTCCCTGTCCCGGTACTCCCTGCCTCGCTACTCCCTGCCCCCGTACTTCCTGCCCCTGCACTCTCTGCCCCTGCACTCTCTGCCCCTGCACTCTCTGCCCCTGCACTCCCTGCCCCTGCACTCCCTGCCCCCGTACTCCCTGCCCCTGTGGTAGGTCAGAGGCTTACCTGGCGAAGTTAATGGCCAGTAGTGGATCGTGAATATCATCCAGTTCCAGGTGACGTGCCACAATGGACTGCATCTTAATAAGGCTTCTCTTAGTGGCTTGTTGCTCGGTTACTGTATCCGTGGGGGAATCTTCTCCGCGCCGGAGACGTGTTTGTACCGCCTCCAAGAAGAGTGTGTACAGACTCTTTCTTTCTGCATCTGAGGATGACAGAAATACAGAGAGAGAGACACGTCAGTGAAAGGGATAGGACGTGAGGGAGAGACAAACAAAGACACCGATGAGGATAATGATGGTAGTATAGGGTGGGTGTGTTGTAGGTTTGGCATCGTATAGGGCAGGTGTGTTGTAGGGAGGTTAAGGTGTAGTGTGGTTAAATCATTGCCCCCCATTGACTCGCTGTCACCTCTGGAGGAAGCATCAGCCTGCTCGACGTCTTTGCAGTCTAGGTTCTTGAGCAGTTGCATGGACTTCCCCGCCATGATGATCTGCTTGAGGACAGGTTTGAGAAAGGACACCATGGTGTGCTGTCTGCTGCTGGAGCTCTGATCTCCTCCCGAGCTGCCGCTGGCCGTGTCGCTCAGCCTCTCCTCACTATCTACAGCCTCGGAGACGCTGTACAGGGTGTAGGTGGCATACCAGAAATCCCTGTGGTTGACTGGTACGTCTTTGTTCCTGGGGGTAACACACTGTTAACATCTGGATCCATTCTTACGATGTCATTCCGAGATACTTTTTCCCAGAAAATTACTTCTCCATTCATTACCTCTGGATTATAAATTCTTTAGCCGGGTCAAACAAATGACCATGAACAATCCACTCATCCACGATCTCGAGGTACGGCCTGACCGTCTCCACCCAGAGAGAAAAGAGCAGCGCCACCTGGTAACAAAGTGCATCATTACACGCGTTTTATCCAAAACGATTTACTCGTTTAAAAATGATAAAAAGCGCGTATCATTGCCAAGGAAACGTACTGCCTGGACGGAAGCTTCTCCGACACTGTCGTACTCGATGATGGCTTTATACAGGGTATTGAGCAGGTGCGAGGCTCGGACCACGTTGGGCGTGCCGGAAGGGACCTCGGCCACGCCCGTGCAGAAAACCCTGTGTAGCACGGTGATCTGTGCCAGGTGAGGGCTGAGGCGCTCTAACACGCCCGACAAGGTCACAGTCTCATCTACACACAACAAATAATTAATTTTTTCACCCCCGCATGGTTGATCCTGAACCGAGAACATTTTTTCCAGACTTTTGAACAATTCTGTCACTTTCTCGGTTTCATACAATTAAAAATTTTCTGGGGACATTTTTACACATGTCACCTTTAATATAATAAATACTTTGTGGCTTATTCACGCAGCAGATATCTATAAGGATATCAGTGTATCATTTATCTACAGAATCACTGTACTATTATTTCAGTGTATTTCCTTTTATATTACATCATTTCGCATTACAAAGTAAATCCGACCCCATATAAACACTGACGTACCTTTAAACTCGTGACTCACCTTTGCTGATGATCTCTCTCTCGATAGCAGAGAGCTCCTCCTTAAAGCTGCTGAAGTACTTGTACAGCGCCCACACAAAGGCCTGGTAGGTCCGGAACGGGGGCTCCGAGCTCTTCCTCGACGATGACGAGGAGGATGTGTTGAGCCCGGGAAGGCACGGCTCCGTGTTGTGACCAGTCACCTCATCGATGAACCTCTGGAGACGGGACACCGCCTGGCCGTACGCTGCGACGTGCTCCAGAATGGAGCGCAAGCAATTCTGAGATTAAAAAGAGGGAGGGTGAACATTCCTACCCAATTCCACTTTTATATGTGATGGGGGTGAGGTGTGCGGTGAAGATGGGTGTGGAGAGACGGCGGTGCACACTGGAGAGAAGTGTAATGAAAGTCAGCAGTAGAGGGTAAGAGAGAGCACATGTGCATGAATGGGGGGTGGGGGTGGAAGAGTGCGGCTGGAAAGAATTGCGGTGATGAAGGTTTCCAAAGGACCGAAGAGTGTGGAAGACAAGTGAAGGAAAGAGTGCGGAAAGGGTGGAATGGGTGAAGTCATTTCTGATAGAAGGCTACCTGTCAGGGTAAAGGGAAGATTTTATAAGACGGGATTGAGACCATCTGTGCTGTACGGTTTGGGAACGGTATAAAAGACAGGAGACAGAGCCTGAAGTGTCAGCAATGAAGATGCTGGGCTCTCTGGGAGCGACAGGAATGGACAGAATGCAAACAAAAAGATAGCACAGATAAGGTGTTTGGGGATACAGTGAGAGAGAACAGATCGAGATGGTTTAGACTTGTTCAAATGCGTGATGAAGGGTACACTGGTAGAAGAATGCTGAGGATGGAACCGCCTGGTAAGAACAGAAGAGGAAAGATTAAAGATTGCGGAGAGGGAGGACATTCGGGTAATTGGTGTGATGGAGAAGGATGCAGAGGACGGAGTGTGACGGAGAAGGGTGATGTGTTGTAGGGCCCCTGACGAGAGCAGCCAAAAGGTGATCAGCTCAGAGTGCTCTGTGGGGTAACGTGAGCACCAGAACCGTTTACAAATGTGCTAATGTCTGAAGCTACACTGGAGATGTACCTAATAATCTGTCCACGATGTTCAACAAAACACATAAGAGGTAATGAGGTTACATAAATATTTAAAATACAGTGATATCTTGACTTACGAGTGTCTTTTATCATGAATTTTTCATGATAAAAGCTTTGATTCACCAAAACGCCGCCCCATCCAACCAGCAAAATTTTTATTTACAAGCTCTGCTGGGGAAATGGCTTTTCCAGGCCGATTAGTCTTGTATTCTTCCACATGTATTCCTCTGCGCTCTGAGGACACCTTGTGCAGTGATTCTCAATTATTTTTGTGATGCCCCCTATAGGAAGAAAAAAAAAAACATTTCAAACCCCCCCCCCCCCCCCCCCCTCCATAAAAATTATGAACAGAATCGGTGACAAAGGACAGCCTTGGCGGACTCCAACTCCCACTGGAAACGAATCCGACCTGCTGTTCCCAATACGGACCAAACTCTGGCTCCGGTGATACAGCGACCGAATAGCTCGTAGTAACGGGTCTGGAACGCCGTACTCTCGGAGCACGCCCCACAAGATCGTTCCAGGGACATGGTCGAAAGCCTTCTCCAAATCCACAAAGCACATGTGGACAGATTGGGCAAACTCCCATGCCCCTTCCAGAATCCTGTGGAGCGTATAGAGTTCGTCAAGAGTGCTGCGGCCAGGACGAAAACCACATTGTTCCTCCTGAATCCGAGGTTCGACTATCGGTCGGATCCTCCTCTCTAGTACCCCTGCATAGACTTTCCCAGGTAGGCTGAGGAGTGTAATTTCCCGATAATTGGAACACACCCTCCGGTCCCCCTTCTTAAAAATTGGGACCACCACCCCAGTTTGCCAATCCAGAGGTACAGCCCCTGATGACCACGCGATGCTGCAGAGACGTGTCCACCAAGATAGTCCTACAACATCCAGAGCCCGGAGATATTCCGGGCGGATCTCGTCCAACCCCAGAGCTCGATCACCGAGGAGCTTTTTGACAACCTCAGTGACCGCCACTCCAGTGATGGGCGGACCCTCACCCGAACCCCCAGGGTCTTCCTCTTCCACGGAGGGCGTGTTGGTGGGATTGAGGAGGTCCTCAAAGTATTCCCTCCACCTCTCAACGACATCCCCAGTCAAGGTAAGCAGCTCCCCACCTCCACTGAAAACAGTGTTTGTGAAGAACTGCTTCCCCCTCCTGAGGCATGGGATGGTGGTCCAGAACCTTTTTGAGGCCAACCGATAATCACTCTCTAGGCCCTCACCGAACTCCTCCCACGCCCGAGATTTTGCATCTGCGACAGCCTCGGCTGCAGCACGTTTGGCCTGCCGGTACCCGTTTGCTGCCTCCGGAGTCCCACAGGCTAATAAAACCCGATAGGCCTCCTTCTTCAGCTGGACGGCCCCCTTCACCACAGGTGTCCACAACCGGTTACGGGAATTACCGCCACGACAAGCACCGACGACTGTACGGCCACAGCTATGGGCTGCCGCCTCAGCAATGGAGGCACGAAACATGGCCCATTCGGATTCCATGTCCCCGGCCTCCTCCAGGACATGGCTGTAGCTCTGCCGGAGGTGGGAGTTAAAGGCCTCTCGGACAGGGGACTCCGCCAAACGCTCCCAGCAGACCCTGATTACACGCTTGGGCCTGCCAGGTCTGGAAGGCAACCTCCCCCACCATCGAAGCCAACTCACCACCACGTAGTCATTGGTAGATAGCTCAGCTCCTCTCTTCACCCGAGTGTCCAGAACATATGGTCGCAAGTCCGATGACACGACTACAAAGTCAATCATCGAACTGCGACCTAGGGTGTCCTGGTGCCAAGTGCACTTATGGACACCCTTATGTTCGAACATGGTGTTCGTGATAGACAAACTGTGCCGAGCACAGAAGTCCAACAACGACACACCATTCGGATTCAGACTGGAGAGGCCGTACCTACCGATCACACCCTTCCAGGTCACACTATCGTTGCCCACATGGGCATTGAAGTCTCCCAAGACAACGAGTGAGTCTCCCGAGGGAGCGTTCTCCAACACCCCCCCCAAAGACTCCAAAAAGGGTGGGTACTCTGAACTGTCATTTGGTGCATAAGCACAAATAACAGTCAGGACCCGTCCCCCCGCCCGAAGATGGAGGGAAGCTACCCTTTCGTCAACCGGGGAGAACCCCAACATTTGGGCACCGAGACGGGGGCAACAAGAATACCCACACCGGCTCGCCGCCTCTCCCCATGAGCAACTCCAGAATAGAAGAAGGTCCAGCCTCTTTCGAGATGGATGGTTCCAGAGCCCAAGCTATGCGTTGAGGTGAGCCCGACTATATCTAGTCGGTATCTCTTCACCTCACGCACCAAATCAGGCTCCTTTCCCGCCAGAGAGGTGACATTCCATGTCCCGAGGGTCAGAGTAAGTAGCCGAGGATCGGTCCGACAGAACCCATGCCTTTGGCTGCCACCCAACCCCTAAAACTCCTTCCACGGGTGGTGGGTCCATGGGAGGGCGGACCCATGTCTCCTTTTTGGGCTAGGCCCGGCCAGGCTCCATGGGCATAAGCCCGACCACCAGGTGCTCGCCTTCGAGCCCCTCCCCTGGGCCTGGCTCCAGGAGGGAACCCCGGTGACCTGTGTACAGGCAAGGGAGACTGCTTCAAACGTTTACTCCGAGATGGCATAGGGGTCTGTTTTTATATTAATAAAATAAAAAGTAAAAAGCAGACTGCATTTGGGAGCAGACTTGGAGTAATGGGTTAGAGAAGCGGCTTTGGGACCTCAAGGTCTCAAGGCTCAGCCGACTCTGGGTGAAAGCGGGTTGCACCCTGAACAGCTTGCCAGACCATCACAGGGAAACATGGGGTGATTTGGAGCCAGCAATCAGCCTACTGTGCATGTTTTTGGACTGTGGGAAGAAATCGGTGTACCCTGAGGAAACCCGCACAAGCCACATGCAAAATCCATACAGAAACACCCGAGCCTGGGACTCGTACCCAGGACCTTCTTGACATGAGACGGACGTGTTGACCACTGTGCCAGAATTTCTTAAAAACAGATTATAATTCTTCTTCTTCATTATTTATATTTCTTGACATTCTCAGAAAAATAAAAAGGTAATAAAATATTCTGTGAGAAGAATATGAAATAATTTAGAAACAGCAGATTTACACGATGGTCTTATTGATATTCTTCATTCTAATTTTTGAAAAACAGTCCTGATTTTACATTTTCATCACTCCACACTTTCCCACAACCCAAACACATGGCTTTCAGGAGGAAAGAAAGGAAGAGACCCAAAAAAGCCTCACTCCACGCTCACATGGGTTAAGTGTGTGACAACGACGTCATTCCTCACGCTGACTTTCCCATCGTGGTGCTGAAATATGAAAAGCTTCTTCACCCCTGATAAAAGCCTGAAAAAAGAAAACCTGATGAGTTTCAGAAAACCTCCGCAATATTTATTGTTCTGCTGAAGGAAACTAAACTCCATCATTACCACAGAGTCTCGCGGACCACTTGGGTTTCAGTGACGAACGCCTTGTCCTCGGGTAGGTACAGCGGGTCGGTGTTATACAGATGTTGATCCCTGAACAGAAACATTACATACTCACGCCACTCTGTTCCACACGCAGCAGCAAATCACACGTTTACATTAACCTTCTGATTCGGTCTCGAAAGTCGAAATACTCAGATGGAACTAAAAAATTTTCCAATTTATCATCATCCTCATCAGCATCATCATCTTCCTCCGGTTAATCTGGGGTCAGGTCGCGGGGGCAGCAGCCTAAGCAATGAGGTCCAGACGTCCCTCTCCCCAGCCACTTCCTCTTTTCCTCTTCCAGGGTGGACACCAAGGCGGTCCCAGACCAGCTGAGAATACATAGTCCCTTCGGTGAGTTCTGGGTCAACCCCGGGGTCTCTTCCCGGTCAGACATGCCCAAAACACCACACCAGGGAGGTGTTTGGGAGGCATTCTAACCAGATGCCTGAGCCACGTCAACTGACTCCTCTCAACGCAGAGGAGCAGCGGTTCTACTCTGAGCATCTCCCGGATAGCTGAGCTTCTCACCCTATCTCTAAGGGAGAGCCCGCCCGCTGTGAAGGAAGCTCATTGCAGCCGCTTGTATCCGCGATCTTGTTCTTTCACTCACTACCCAAAGCTCGTTATCATAGGTGAGGGTTGGAACGTAAATCGACTGAGAGCTTCGCCTTGCGGCTCAGCTCCATCTTCACCACAACGGACCGGTACAAGCTCCGCTTTACAGCAGAGGCTGCAGCGATCCATCTGTCAATCTCCAGTTCCACCTCCAATTTAATATTACCATCATTTCTCTTTCAGCCTGTTCCCCCAATCCCATCCATGCTCCGCCCTTGGAGCCTAAATCGTAAAATTAGCACAGACATTCCTGACATCACCCTGCAGCACAGTCTAACTCCAAATCGATAAATATACTCGATCCTCCAAATAACGGGATTATTTTATACTTACAGGGTAATTATCACAGAATAAACCCTGACATACTGATGCCAGAGACAGAATCAGACTGCTGGCGTTTATTTTGAAAAAACCCCAACAATTTAGTGATAATACCAATGATGTGGCTAAAAACAATGATCTGTTGCTCATAGAAATGTCCCGTCACTCACATGTATCATCAATGACCTGTCACTAAAAATTTTCGCCTGTCATACACAAAAAGAACTGTCACACATAACGACGCTCTGATGCACATTATAATGGCTTGTCACGCATAATTCTGGCCAGTCACACATAACATTGGGCTAACGCGCATAACAGCAGCCTGTTCACCCACAACAACAGCCTAGGTGCATGAAACGAGACTATTATCCAGAGCGAGGGTCTGTTGTCCATAGCAAAGGTCTATTATCCATAACGAGGGTCTGATGTACATAGCGAGGGTCTGATGTACATAGTGAGGGACTGTCGTCCAGTGCGAGGGTCTGTCGTCCATAGCGAGGGTCTGTCGTCCATAACGAGGGTCTGTCGTCCATAGTGCTGGTCATTTATACATGCTGCATCTGATCTAATGATGAACTAATTTCAGGCTCGTTAGCTAACCACTGGGTTATTCAGATGCTCGAAAGACAAGTTCCAACTCTATACTGTACCCTTCTAACTCGGCTCATGATGGACTATAAGGCAAACATTAAATAAGTTATGGAGAAGTTTTGTGTAAGTTAACGGAACGCTGCTATAAGTCGCAGTACGGCGATGTTGTGCTCAGGTACGGTTTGTATGTTCCGATAAGTTGTGTGTAACTTCCAAGATCATTCAGATACATTATAAGTTGGATATAATGTTTAGTGTACTTTGAACCTTTATATCGACGAATACATGCCGTGTCAGCAGAGTTCGCAACTTGTTGCCAATGATAGTCAAACTTATGCAGCGGTGTCTCCGTGACGATCGATAACATGGCATAGCGAATAAAAGGATCCAAACAGACTTCACACAATCAACATCACCGTCATGCCGAGGAAACCAGTGAGGTCATACTGATGGTGGACGACAGCTAATAGGTATTCTCATCTCAGCCAGATGACACGAAAATCTGCTCCTCATGGCACCAATCAGGGAGAGGTGATAGCATGCACATGCCCCCCCCCCAACCCCCCAACCCACCGGTGACACGCAATGCGAGCCACCTGCCTCTTTTCAAACTGCGACACATTCGTATTTGGGAACGTGTCTAACACAGTCAGAGGGAAAGACATATCCACCCCCTCATAATGAGCTCACAAACGCCCGTGACTAGCGGGAGATCGCTGTGAGTGACATGGACGTGAGGTGAGCGTATGCCATCCCTCCCTCCCTCCCTCCCATGAGAGCTCGACCAATCATAAAATATGGACTGCCGGCTACGGACGGCTGTGGCATTATGCCGGATTTGAATTTGAAATCTCTGGGTTAATATTCATGCACCTTGTCGATGCACCACTCATGAGCGCCTCCCATGAGGTCTCGAGGAGTACTGACCAGTTTCTTGTTTGAACTGCATTTTACATCCCGATCCCCTTAAACGCTGCCAATACGCCTACGATACGCCAGCTATAAGTCAGAAAGACGTTCAGTAAATGTTCTGTGGTCATCTGGAACATACAGGATATGTCTGCATACATCAATATACACTGGAGATAATCTCGCTCTAAGTTATCGACAGGTCCTGGATAAGTTACTAATAAGTTCTGTATCTGCTCAAAACTGGAATAGCATGCAAGCTTTTCACAGAAATATGTCATTCGTTGCATAAGTTCTGCAAATCGTCAACATGTAACGAGGTTGTAGATTTTGTAACGGCAGCCAAGGCTCTGTATTACAAGAGGAATAAATCCCACGATCAGAGGAATAAACATCTATAAATCAGTGATGGATGAAACGAGCAGGAATAACACGGGAATGATGGGAAGGTTTCTTCTCACCAGACGTTGAACAGGTTGGAGTGCAAGTGGAGGCTGTGTGGAAATCGTGAGGAGTGAGGAACCCAGTATGGCGTCACCACATGCAGCTCCAGCCATGCCCGGGCATCCGGTTCCGCCACTGCACATACACAAACACGTTCAGTGTACCGCATCTCTCTACCACCTCACTCTGCTTTCACAATAAAACAGTCCTCTTACCTGTCCAGGTGACCTGCACCATCTTATCGTTCTGCTCCTGATCTTCCTGTGGCGTTCTGTCCACCTGTATCCCAGAATCCTCTCTGCTGATGGGCTGCTGACTCTCCTCTTCATCTTCACTCTCATCTTCAGACCACTCCTGACCCACACATCCACACAGTGCATATCGTTATGAGGAAGCTCCCGTTGCTATAGAAACAGTAACGTATTTGAATGAGTGCGTTAATACTGTGGAACCCCACATGACCTCACCGGAGTGTCTGGAAATGGCCCCGTGTCGATATCTTCTCCTTCCATGAGATACTTCGGCCAGTCGAACATGTCTTCTTTCTCTGCAGAGACAAATAACGTCACCATTCATCTCGTGAGCGCTGACAAGGCGCTGATTCAACACACTCACCTGCTTCTTTCAGCCGGGGACGCTCACTGTAGCTCGAGTTACACGGAGAATCCGAGAGTACGAGGAGCAATGACAACATGCTGTGGTGGACATCAGTCTGAAGATGAAGGTAGAAAGTTAGTGCGAGAAAGCACAGCACTGTAGTGCTGTGGTTGTGCTGTGTGTTTACAGGATCTTACCATGGTTCCTTCCGTGTTCGGGAGAGGCGAGTGCAGGAACTCGCTGGTGAGTCGCTTCCAGCTTTCCGCTTTACATACATCAGAGTGCACCATCAACTTTTCATAGATCCTGAAATTCATACACTCAACTCATCAACACATTCACTGCAGCTGCACTCACCTTCACAACATCCACCAACCTTCACAACATCCACCAACCTTCACAACATCCTCCAACCTTCACAACATCCACCAACCTTCACAACATCCACCAACATCCTCCAACCTTCACAACATCCACCAACCTTCACAACATCCTCCAACCTTCACAACATCCACCAACCTTCACAACATCCACCAACATCCTCCAACCTTCACAACATCCACCAACATCCTCCAACCTTCACAACATCCACCAACCTTCACAACATCCACCAACATCCTCCAACCTTCACAACATCCTCCAACCTTCACAACATCCTCCAACCTTCACAACATCCTCCAACCTTCACAACATCCACCAACATCCTCCAACCTTCACAACATCCTCCAACCTTCACAACATCCTCCAACCTTCACAACATCCACCAATCTTCACAACATCCACCAACCTTCACAACATTCTCCAACCTTCACAACATCCACCAACCTTCATAACATCCACCAACCTTCGCAACATCCTTCAACCTTCACAACATCCTCCAACCTTCACAACATCCTCCATCCTTCACAACATCCACCCTTCAACAACTTTCAGCAACCTCCATACTTTTCCACCAATATTAAACTTCAACCTCTATTCAATCTCTGTCCTTCAATCTCCACCATCTTCCGCCAACCTTCAACAGCTTTCAACCTCAATCAATCTTCACCATTGTCCCCCAAACTTAAACAACCTTCAACCTCCACCATTCTCCACCACCCTCTGCCAACTTCTGCAAACCTCAAGGCTCCAACATTCAACAACAGTAAGTCTTTGACAACCATCGCCAATCTCCAAAAATTTCATGGTGGTGTCTAAATGAACAGTGAGAATTACACAGTGCACTCAGTGTACCCCATAAACATGAGGAAAAGTAGTGCACAAGTGATGGTCGAAAAACAAGCGATATATCCCATCATGCATTGTGTTTGGGCTGTTCGGGGAATTGTCTGCCAGCTGAGAGAAGATAAAACAAGAGGGTACATGTGGGCCTGTCATTTAAATGGAAGTCATTATATGCGAGTGGCGCGTTCACCAGGTGCGTGACTATTAACCCGGAGATCACGAGTCTGAATCCGGGTCAAAGCCACAGCTGTCTGTACTGTCTGTATGCGGGAGTCCATGGGCTCGGACTGTAGAACCAGATACAGGCATACCTCGGCTTAAGTCGTTTTGAGTTAAATCGTTCTTGATTATACGTCGGTTTTCAAAAAAATATATGGAAAAATAAATAAAAATAAAGTTTATTTAAAAAAAGTTTACGAAAATAGATTCTTATTAACCATATATTATTGATAAATTGCATTCATGAAGAAAGTACAGAACTAGGAACGGTCATTTTCGGCTTAGCCTAGACAAATAAATTTGGCGTATCCTAGCCTGGAGCTAAGCTCATTCCATTTAGATTGTTTTTCGACTTAAGTCGTCTCTCCTGGAACCAATTAACGACGTCGGGTGAGGCAAACCTGTACGTAAGGGCAGCAATTCAAAAAGAGGCGGGTGGCTCGCGTTACATGTCACGGAGGAGGTGTGTACATGTTTTTGCTGAATCCCTGGACGGCGGAGGTTGTGTGACAGGGAAGCCAATACCTGACTGGTGGGAATCGGAAATATCTAAATTAGCAAGAAAATCGGGGAAAATACAACAAAAAGAATAAACAAAGAAGCCATTATACACTTAATTCCATCAAAACTTTAAAGCCATCAAGCCAGAGTGGGACAAAGTGAGAGTCCCTTATTGACATTATTAATCATTTTAACCCAGTTGAACTCTCCTCTGCAATGAAGCCCCGACACCGTGAATTTCCAACACAGGCATCGATTAATAACACAGAGCAGCACCTCAGTCTGTCAGAGTAAAGAAAAACAGCAAGGTTTAGAACAGCACAGTCGATTCTACTGCACATTCACCAACCACAACAACCACCCAGTGTTTCCTTGTGGATGTAAACTCATGGAATTTGTGAATTAGGAAGCAGTAATGATTTCAGGATGTTTATACAACCTCTGGAAAAAATATGGAATCACCAGTCTCAGAAGATGATGTTCATTCAGTTGTTTAATTTTGCAGAAAAAAGCAGATCACGGACATGACAAAACTAAAGTCATTTCAAATGTCAACTTTCTGGCTTTAAGAAACACTAAAAGAAATCAAGAAAAAAAAAATGTGGTTGTCGGTAACAGTTACTTTTTTAGACCAAGCAGGGGGGAAAATTATGAACTCACTCAATTTTGAGGAAAAAATTATGGAATGACCCCGTAAGTTTCCATTCCCAAAACCAGCACCTGCATCAGATTCGATCTGCTCGTTAGTCTCGGAGAGCTGTTGGACCAAGTGGACTGCCATGAATCACAGATCCAACACCAGAGAGGTCATTGAAACAAAGGAGAGGATTATCAATCCTCTTAAAGATGGTAAATCATCGCGCACATTTTTCTCTTGATTCTCGTGTTTCTTAAAGCCAGAAAGTTGCCATTTGAAATGACTTTAGTTTTGTGTCATGTCTGTGATCTGCTTTTTTCTCTCTCCAAAATTAAACACCGGCATGAGCATCCTCTGAGACTGGCGATTCCATATTTTTTTCCAGGCGGTGTATCTAACCTTTACAGTGAGCTGAATTCTCACCCTTCAATGGAGCGCTGCACATTGTGCATGTTCACATCCAGGTAGCGATGAAACCTATGAAATGGAACAGAACAATTCCAAAATTTGGCACATTTAGGGTAAACACTGCACTATAAAATATTAAAATACATAACCCTTTAATGCCCCAATTTTTTTTTTTTTTGCAGTTAAAAAAAAAAATGTATCATTAGTTTTTCCGAATCAAAAAGGCCTAAGGAAACACCCGAACACATTTCTTTCAACAAAATTATAATAACACTAATAATAACATCATAATAACAAATAACAACGCTCACAAATTGGTGAACAATGCAATCCTGCTCTCAAGGTCTTCTCACAGCACACTGAGGCACGTGGGACCAAGCTGTGTTGCATCAGGTGATGCCACAACGAGTATAGAACACTTGAGCAGCACTGACTACAATACGTCTGGGAGTTATGAGCATTTTTTGAAAGAGGACTATATGGTCCTGATGGCGTTAAAGGGTTAATACATTTGTCATATTCAGTACACACACGTACACACACGTACACACACGTACACACACACACACACATATATATATATATATATATATATATATATATATATATATATATATATATGTATGTATGTATATGCACAGCCTTAATCCTGACCTGAAATTGGACCAGGCGTATTTGAGCGCCATCTGAAAGTTCTGGTCGTCCTCATCCTCGATCCCAGTCAGGTGTGTGATGAGTTTCC
>CM045741.1:3957500-3977500 GCA_024760905.1 Plotosus lineatus
AAGCACAGCGACAAGTACAAGCGTCTGCTGTCGCCTGGCAACAGGGTGAACCGAGCTGAGCACTACGTGTCCGGTGCCATGGAGCTGATCTGCGACAGCTGGCTGAGTGACATGCTCCTGGTGAACGGCGCCCCTCCGTGGCTCCGGCGCAACTACCTGCAGATCCGATACGAGGACCTGGTGCTGCGTCCAATCAGCGAGCTGCACAGACTCTACCGCTTCGCCGGCCTCAGCTCGTCTCCGGAGCTCGACAGGTTCGTGTTGAACATGACTCGAGGACAGGGATACTCCTCCGACCGGCCCTTCCTCATCTCCTCCCGAGACGCCAAGGAAGCCATCTCCGCCTGGAGGGAGAGGCTGAGCCTGGAGCAGGTCGGACAGGTGGAGGCTTACTGCAGCGAGGTGATGCGCCACCTGGGATACCTCAGCAGGAACCAGGAGCAGAACAACAGTAAGAGATCCTCATCTTCATGTAAACCTCTTGCAGGGCACGTCCAAGGGTGAGCTTTTACATTCGGTTCCGGGGCCTCACGCAGACCTGCCAATAATTGCACGCAAACCCCCCCCCCCCCCCCCCCACACACACACACACCAAGAAGGTCCTGGGTTCGATTCCCGCACTTGGTGAGCGTGTTTCAGTGTGGACTTCGTATGTCCTCCCCGTGCTTGTGTAGGTTTCCTCTGGGTACTCTGGTTTTCTCCCACACTCCAAAAACATGCACCGTGGGCCTGCTGGAGGCTTCACATCGCCCTGAAGTGTGTATTGTGTGAGTATACATGGGTGTGTGTGTGTGTGTGTGTGTGTGTGAGTATAGATGTGTGTGTGTGTTGGCCCTGTGATGGACTAAAAGCCTGTTCATGGTGTACCCTGTCTTCACATAGAGACGGTTGAGATAGGCTCCAGCCTCGCCACAACCCTAGTCGGATTAAGCACTTCAGCAAACACACAAAAGAATCATTCACTGGTTTTCTGAACCACTTAATCCTAATTAGGGTCACAGGGAGGCTGGCGACCATCTCAGCCGACTCTGTGCGAGGGCAGCGTACGTCAGGCCATCGCTGGGCAGAAACACACTGACGGCCATGCAGCTACTCTTATCAAAAGTCAGCAATGTTTTTTTTTACATGAACCTCCAACCACGGGCAGTGAGAGACACGGCCGGCCTTTGATAACCCAGTTAGTGCACTCTGGGGGCAGTGACAACCCGGTGATAGTGGGGCTTAAACCCCCAACCTTGGGAACAGTGATCCAGCAGCTTACCCCCAGACCATCACTGTTAAACAAAAGAATGAATGACTATTATATATGGCACATCCCTGTAAACAGAGTTACCATGGAAACGATAACATGTAGGAACAACCTGTGCTACTGTTCGAGAATTAATCAACACCTTCTGCTTCTGACCAATCAGCATCGAGATTGTTACACCTGAGACACAGGGCTGTTGTTTTTATAACAACCTGAAGCGAACATATAAACTTCAAAGGAGGGTTAAAAGTGCAGAGGCTGAAGGAAGGCGTGTGCACAGGTCCGCACGTGTTCCGGAACACTCCTGTCCGCACCCCGGCGGTGGTTTATTCCTCACACGTCGTTTAGTCCACTTTACATTAGGCCACTTTGGCTTCATGCGTACGTTAGTCAGGCCCAGAGAGACGACGAGAGGAAAGGAAGAAAACCATCGGAGAGAACAAACAGGGGGGGAAATAAGTTTCGCGGAACTTGTGGTATGACATAAGAGAACGCATATCCTGCGTCTGTGAGGCGTTTAGAAAGAGATTCATTCACTGCACAAACAACCATCCCGGTTTAGAAGTGCACCACCGCCAAGCAGGCCTGCGTCAGACATTCCAGACGGCTGAGCAGAATGAGACGAGATGTTGTGTGTGTGGTGGAGACGGTGGGTGGGGAAAGAAAAAACAAACACAGCGCTGTACTTATTAATCCGTTCTGAAGACCCCGAGCAGCAGCGGGCCTGCGCCGTGCCGCGCTAGCCGCTCACCAGTGGTTGCTTTTCGCTCCAAAACCACAGTGCGACCAAAACGTTCTCGGGCTTTGCACGGCATCTCTGTGTGTTCCGTGCACCGTCTTTTCTCTTCCACACCTCTTTTCGAATCACACAACGAACACATTGCCGACAAATCAATCTTCGGTGTTTTTTAAACGGTTTTATACACTCGAGATGTCCTGAAGACTGAGACAGCGAGTGAGGAAGTCCAACGAGAATGAAAAGATAAATGAAACCATCCACCTCCAGAGCAGAGGCTGAAGGACGACGACCCGATGTGTCAGATACATCTGTATGCAGTCGTGCTGAGGAACCGATGAGCTGTGATACAGATGTGAAAGCTGACAGAATGACGGGACGCCGTCGAGCTCGACCGACAAAGCGAAAGTGACATGTGCTGCAGTGTAGTGTAAAGAGAGCAGTGAACGATCGGTGAAGGTGGGAAGAGCGACCTGAAACCACTTCCTCGCGTGGTCTCTACAGGAGCGGTTCAATTGTGGTTCAATGTCTTTGTATGTCAGTCGAAACGGCTCAGTGTTCACATGCTGTTTCGAGACGACCAGAATAAAACAAACGCTTTATGATGAAGAGTTGAAGCCGTCAGATGTTTACGAGGCTGCGGTGAGCCGCACTCGGAAAAAAATCCGACCTGCGCCGTGGAACGAGAAGCACAATGGAACGTTACTCACTTCAGAAATTTTAATCCATGCACACACCCCATAGAGATCACATGACTTTACCTTCCCCCTGATTAAAGTGACTTTTCCGGGTGTGTCGGGCTCGCGCTCTGTAATTCTGTCATCTGGTGAATCAATTTCACTTTAAAAACCCGGGGAACGGCCGAAGTGGTGCCCCGGTGGTAAGCTGCTGCCCCAACGTCAGGGGTTCAAGCCCCACTGTCAATGAGTTTGACTGCTGCTGTCGTCCCCCCCCGCCAGTGCACTAACCGGGTTACCAAAGGCCGGCCGTGTCTCTCGCTGTCGGCTGAGATGGGTGCCGGCCTCCCTGTGACCTTAATTAGGATTAAACAGTTCAGGAAACAAACGAATGAAACGTGGTGAACATTGCTCGATGATTTTTAAAGTAAACAGTCATTTTACTGCGACATCAGTCATTAATACAAGAATTATTCTTCAACTTTTCCTCCGGAAACAGAACAGTGCAATAATACAGTCATAATGCAATAATACACTTATTCCATGGCACTGATGCAAATACGATCAATTATCCAATGGCTTTTTTTCTTATGTTCCTGTGTAGTGTATACCGGAACTGTTCACATCAGACTCGGTTCCATTTCAGGAACATTGATATCGGCCTCATCTTCCGTGAATAATCCGTAATAATATTCTGTTTCTGCACATCGCCGTGTACCTGATCAGACAAGAAAACGTTTTCCTTTTACAAGAACTGAAAAAAATTCTGTAAACAAAAGTGAATCGAATTTAACTAATTTATTTCCTGTGCTTCTGGACTGGTGATCCTGCCTGAACTGTATCTTTATTATTCACAGATGAAAGGCGCGGTGATGCTGCTGATCAGGAAGTGCTATAAACGCTACAGCTTTATCATCATTCCACAGAAACGCGCTGTAATGCACCCATCAGATAACCAAACAATCCCATCACCCATCAGATAACCAAACAAAAACATTTCTCCGAGTTCTAATGTAAAACCTCAGTGTAATCGCCATTGAATTGCGAGGTCAATACACCGGTACCTTGAGTTATGAGTGTCTTTTATAACGAATTTTCCATGATACGAGCTTCGATCCACCAAAAATCTGCCCCATCCAACCAGCAAAATTTTGATTGACGAGCTCTGCTGGGGAAATGGCTTTTCCTGGCCGCTTCACCTCGTATTCTTCTGCATGTATTGCTCTGCGTGCCGAGAACACCTTGTGCAGTGCTTCTCAATTATGTTCTGTCAACAATTTCTCCTATAGGAAGAAAAAAAACATTTCATGCCCCCCCACCGTGATCCGCGTGCAACTATAAATAGTGTTTACTGCACTTTATATCGTTTGCTTGGTGCTTTTTCCCTACACCATAGGGAGCACAGTGAGAGCGCAAATGCCATCTACTGTAGAGGATGCGCAATTACACTTAATTCTAGTACAGTATGGCAAAAAACCATGTTCCCCAGGGTCATACATGCCCACCTGGCATCACACCATGCTCCCCATTATTTGAGAAGCACTGGCTTTGTGGGAGCTCACTACGAACCTTTTCTCGATAGCGTTCGTGGCATGCACACACACAAAAAAATTCTCCTCCTCCTCCTCCTCCTCCTCCTCCTCCTCTGTTATGCACCACCTCATCACCTGCCCATGTGACATCTTCACCACAGATGATGATCGGAAGGGCTAGTTGACTTATTGTTGATTCTTGTTTTATTAATTATTTATTATTAATTATTATTAATGTTAATGTACATGTATTATTATTATTATTATTATTATTATTATTATGAAGTATTTATTGTTTTTACATGTGTATCTTTAATATATTAGGTGAAATATACATGTTTATGCAGGTTATATGAGTTTGGGAGGGGCTTGGAACAGATTAATTGTTTTTTTATTATTTCTGATGGGAATTTTTGTTTTATCTAACAAACATTTTGACTTACGAGCTCGCCCTCGGAACGGATTAATTTCGTAAGTCAGGGTGCCGCTGTACTTCTGATTTCAGCAATTTATCAACATCCACGAAATAAAAACAGTTCTGGGACTCGAGAGTGATGTGTTGACACAGTGCACACCTATTAATGTGGAGCTCGCAGGTTCGAATTCAGGTAGATGTCGTAGCCACGAGTCGGGGAGCTCGCCTTACTGACACATACTGCGATCACCGTGGCTGTCTGGGATTCTGGGATGTGTCATGTGTTCCACGGATGAATACAACTTTCCCCTCCAAGCGTGTTCGGGCAGATACAGCAATCCGTAGAGACGAGTCATGGAGGGGACACGTGCTTACATACACACCCCTTTGTTCGGTAGAAATCATGTGTGTCGTTGAGGCTATACCTGATGGGTCAGGTAGAGCTATTTGCCTGTGAGAGGCCTTTATCTGATTAAAGAAGTCCGTCTTCTGTTCAAGCCGGATCTTGAGGGACGCTGAAGAAGTCCCTTTGATTGATGACTTTATTCTGGAACGAGGCACAGACTCATTTTACACAAACAAATACTCACATGATGCCATCAACGCCATTTCGAACGATTGTTCAGAGCCAGCAAAAATGCTGCCATGGTTACGTGACCTCATACTTGACGACACGGATTTATCAAAATGTTGGAGGTTTTTTTTTTTTTTTTTTTTTTTTACATCCACTCACCCAGAACACCTGCCTTTTCTCCACCACGCTCTCGTCCACATTCGAGTTTCTGATTCCTCTCGCAGTTTAAAAACTGCTCGGCATCACTCTGAACTTTGTTGAAGTCTCCGCTGTGATTTAAAACAGGAACTTCCTGCGGGATTCCATCTAAAACGCTGACGGTTAAAGTCTTTGTTCCGCGCCCTGTATTTACCGAGTTAAAAAAAAACAAAGTCGTACAAAGTCTCTGTGAAATGGTTGAATTTAACGCCGACGTCAGCAGCCCGGACGGACGCGTTCTCATTCCGGTTAAATATTATTAAATCCTCCGAACCACAGAAAAGGAAACCTGTCGTGTAACATTCGCCGTTAATGAGTGGCGGCTCTCCTGTGGGCCGTTTGAAAGCAGCCTTGGCAGGACTTCAGTACTCTGAGACACCAGTGATATTTATTCCTGTGAAAACAAACCTGGGCTGAACACCCGCTGTGGTTCGAAACTGCTCGTATAATCTCGGTGAGGTTAAGCTGGGCTCGGTCATCTGGAAAGCTCAAAAAAATACTTAAAAGCCGCATCTCTTTCGGGATCGAGCTAAACCCCACCCTGACCCCCCGTGCCACACCCTTCGATGTGCATTCTGACTGCAGGTCAGAAGGCCACTCACAGTCGAGCTCAGACACGGCAGAGAATTTGATTGGATATCTGCCAGAGGGCGTGAGCTCGTGAGTGCTCTGTGGATTTACAGGACTATGGCAGCGATAAATGGCAGATTTTCTTCAGATCCCAAACGTTTTTGAGTGCCGTCAGGGTGCAAACATCAGTGCGACCAATATAACCGTGAATACAACAAAGAATGTACCAGCCACAACTTTATGATGATGATAATAATAATAATAATAATAATAATAATAATAATAATAATAATAATAATAATAATAGTGTTGGCACGGTGGCCTCGCGATTAGCATGTCTGTGTCACAGTAAGAAGGTCATGGGTTCAATTCCTGGTCCTGGGCTGTTTCTGTATGGAGTTTGCATGTTCTCTCTGTGCTTGTGTGGGTTTCCTCCATGTTCTCTGGTTTTCTCCCACACTCCAAAAACATGCACAGTTGGTTAATTGACTTCCACATCACTTCTAAATGTGAGAGTGAGCATTAATGGTAGTGTGTACGTGTGTGTTACCCTGAGATGGGCTGGCGAGCTGTTCAGGGTGCATCCCAACCTTGCCCAGAGAAATGTGAAATCTGAAATGGTCGCTACACTATAAATATATACACTATATATATATATATATATATATATATATATATATATTTATATATACACTAATTAGATGGAGGCACATGATTTGCTGTGGCGACCCCTGAAGGGAAAAGCCTAAAGGAAAAGAAGATATACACTATAATTATATACACTATACATATATATATATATATGTACACTACAATTTTAACACTGATTCACTTCAGGCTGGGATGATGTCAAAAAAGCGAATAGTTCAGAAACTATAACGCTTCACCTTCGGTGTGTCCAAAGATAGTTAACCAATCAGCTCGCACGATTCCCATATAATACACATTAAAATTAATTTGACATTATTTATTACACTCTACAAATTATACTTTATACATATTTTCTTCTAGTTTTTTCGTCCATTCATTCATTTTCAATGTCACTAATCCACGGGTAGGCTGGCGCCCGTTTCAGCCGACTCTGGGCGAGGGTGAGGTGCACCCTGGACAGCTTGCCGGGCCATTGCAGGGTCACACTCACACAACTGTGATAGTATATGTACATGATAATTCATACTTCATTTCTACTTTATTATTTGACACCAAGAGAAGAGTATATTCTGTACATTACGCGATACATTATAAAGTAGGGGGCGGCACTGTGCGCGAGTGGTTAGCACGTCCGGCTTACGGCAAGAAGGTCCTGGGCTTGATTCCCAGGCTTGGGGCATTTCTGGTTCGAGTTTGCCTGCTCGCCACACGCTTGCATATGGGGATTTCCTCCTACAGTTCAAAAACATGAACGGTAGTCTGATCGGTCGTTCCAAATCACCCCACGGCGGTGTGTGTGTGGCTGCGAATGGTTGTGTGTGTGTGTGTGTGTGTGTGTTGTGCTTGTGAGTTGTTCAGGGTATACCTCGCCTTTCCTTTGATATGGGCGCCAGCCTCCCTATACTATTCTGTCCACATTGTTTTAGACTTGAACTGTCCTGCACTATACAGCCACTTTTACTTTGATGGTGGTTCATCAGGATGGTCACGGGTGAGTCACTGTATGAGCTCACAGGAAAATACGTGTGTGTGTGTGTGTGTGTGTGTGTGTTTCAGAAGCCTAAAGAGAAGAATGAGGCTGTGAGCAAAGAGTCTGAACAGACTGATGTGAAGAGACACCGTCTTTCTGTCCGTTACTGGTTCTTGGAGGACTGACACCAGGGACAGTTCCAGTGCGACAGCAGACGCACTGCGGCGCCGTCAGTCCAACCCTGCCACCGGCACCGAAGCTTCACAGGTCACTGAGGATGGCCTGGATTAGTTTAAACACTAACTAAGAGAAGTGAAGCGGAGACGCCTGGGAGATGGTCATGTACAGATTATCAGCCATATTGGATCAGCGCTAATCCTTCAGTTCCCTTCTTCAGCTACAGGACAGCTCAGAGCCCTGGGTTTCACTGTGTGTGACTGTGTGTGTGTGTGTGTGTGTGTGTGTGCGTGTGTGTGTGTGTGTGAGTCCTGTGATATGTGTTAGACATGGTATCGTATCAGAAGCTTTGAGAAACACTTCAGAATGCATTTCTAAGTTTGAAATGGTACACAGATGATGTGCATCATAAAAGCAACCAGCATCGCCCGATGGCGGTGACATCACAGGTCACATGATGGTCAAACCTTTAGTTTTGTTTACGTGATACCTTAGAACAGCGTTCATAAGGTTACATGAGGTTCACCACGCCGTACATACACAAGGTTCCGTGTCTCAGTCTGCGCTTCCTGCGGGCCACCACGCACTAATAGACGTCGAATTAGCATATTAGCATATTAGCATATTAGGATCAGCTGTGAGAAAGATGACGCATCAATAACTCTATTATAACTGTGTAAGAACATGGTTATAGTTTCATATGACTCCTAAGACGATATAAAGGAATAGAGCATAGTGTGAATAGCATTTGTTGAATTGTTCCAGGCGGGAGGAACGACACATGATTCCGACATGGTGATCGGTGTCCGTAAACACGTTATGAGCAGAAACGTGTCAGGAACAGAAGCATCACCTGCGATAACGCCAGAGGGGGAAAAAAAAAAAAAAAAAAAAAAAGATAAGAATGCACATAGCTGTTATTACAATGTCATGACATGGTCATTAAGTAAAAACATGAACCGGTCCAAATTACCCGTAAAGCGGTTATAAACTCCGAGGACGTGATGATAGCGAAGTCGTAGGAACATGAACTGAACCCCTCCGTAAGGTCTTCTCCAGCACATCCGGAAAACCTTCAATCGGGTTAAAAGTCTGGACTCTGGATGGTCAATACATGTGTGTAAAGGATTCCGCGTGCCCCCTGAACCACTCCTTCGTTATTCGAGTCCCCATTTCATATCCGAGCCATCGGGGGAGAAAAAGTGCATTGATGTGAGAACCTGCACATTCAGATCTTCAGCCGCTTGGTTCCATCACCGCGCAGTAAGGTTGCCGAGCCTCGACCGAACCAACTGGAGCGACCTGGGTTGAGCGCCCTCCCTCCAGGGCAGGTCCTGAAGCCATGATGGCGACATCGTTCCACCCATCACTCCAGGACCGGGTAGATCTGAACGCATCATCTCACACGACTATTTCCCAGAACCTTTGCCCCGTACGAAACTCATTGGTCTTCTGAACAGCTTAATGGGTGAGGGCAAAGTACACACTGGACGGCTCGCCAGGCCACCGGGGGGGAAGAAACACGCCGATGGCTATGGAGCTCCTCTTTATAAAACTCAGCGATGGTTCTTTCACGTGAACCTCCATCACAGTGAGAGACACGGCCGGCCTTTGACAGCCAGTTAGTGCGCTGGGGAGACAGCAGTGACAACCCGGTGATAGTGGGGCTTGAACCCCTGACCTTGGGATCAGTGATCCATCACGGGGCTCCATTACAACGGATATTCTGAAGGCCACACGGCTGTTTCGTGGTTGGCTGCGAGCCTTTCAGGTTTTAAATGTGCTTTCACCCAGTCGCAGCTTCCATGATCTCTGAAGTTGTTTTGTTTGTGTGATGCAGGTCAATATTTCTAAAATCGTCCGGCCCTTTACAATAATCAGGATAATCGCGATACGTTTCAACCTGCTAGTTAAAAAAAGAAGCTACTCGCTGCACCATTAGAGCTAAATTATAAATAAATGACCCCCGAGTGGTTCATCGACAAGACTGGCAACCTGGAGATCACAAGTTCAAAACCAGGTAAACGCCGCAGTATTCTGTGCCTGGAAGTCCATGAGACCTAATTGGCCGAGCTCTCGTGGGAGGGAGGGAGGGAGGGAATACACCTTCTTTCCCGACACTCACAGCGATCAGCAGACGATTGTGGGCGTCTGCGAGGTCATTTGTATGAGGGGGCGGATATCGCTTTCCTTCCGGTGTGTCAGGCCGCCTCCAAATACGCATGCACAGCAGTTTGTAAAGAGGCGGGCGGCAGCATGACAGGTCACGGAGGGAGCGTGTGCACGGACTTCATGGTTAGTGCTGGTGGTGATGATGTGACAGGGAGGCAAAACACTCGACGGGTCGGAATCGGATACGACTGAATTAGGGGATAAAACAAGAGTAAACAATAAACAAATGCTTGTTAATGTAAATTCTGGTGCTGAGTTTATCTTCGGCCAGGCGCCGTATAAACTCCCGGGAAATTCTACACAGCGTTCATCTGAAACCATAGCAACCGTGCAGTCAAGTGAGTAATTGATAATGAGTGACGTAATTAATAATTAATATAATAATACCATCATGTCTTATAATCAACTAACATGAACTACATCGAGTTGAAAAACTCATTCTGTGAACTGAAACATATTTATGAAGACATTTTGGTCAATAAAGAGCTTTTGTAGTAAATATTGTCTCTTTTTATTCGGTAACAAAGCAAATCTCTCATTTATATTGCTACTGTAAACCAGTTCAGCCGAACACACAGAGATGGATATATATATATATATATATATTTTTTTTTTTTTGAAAGGTGTCTTATCTTTAACACACACACACACACACACACACCCCATCAGACAGGCTCGAGTGCATTTTCACATGTAATACTGAGTAATAAGCGTCGACGCTGTCATCTTGGTATAGATACTGTACATCATACACATTCAACATGGCATCCCTGGGTACGGAGTATATCTGGACGGAGACACACATGCAGGACGGCGGGGTACAGGACAGCGGAAGGAGGAGCCTAGATGTATGTACAAGTCTGAGGGCTCGCTCAGGACGCCTCGGGAGCACAGCTGCAGAAGGTCCCGGAAGAGGCTTTCAGTCTGTTGAAGTCACAGCTGGATCCATGGCGTCATTTCCAAAGCAACATGAACCGTTTCACAGGATGAGGATACGTCCAGAGTTTACATCAAACACAGCAGGCGTTCACTTTATCATCATTTGGAAGAAAAAAAAAAAAAAAAAAAAAAAAAAAGAGAGAGAGAGAGAGAGAGAGAGAGAGAGAGAGAGAGAGAGAGAAAGGGTTTATGGAAGCGAAGAATAAATCATAAATACAAGTCCATACAGCAGAGATTTGTTTCACAGCCATCCAACCAGATGCAGAGTCTTCACCATCCAGCCTGTCATCCTCAATGCTACAACAGCGACCAGCCAGAGGACGATAAAAACCAGCAACTGCTTGCTTTGAGACGGGTCAATCCAGGCAACATCTTTCCCTCCTCATTCTAAACCACACGCCATGCTGCGCGCCACAGGTCCGTGTACTCACTTTCTTCAAAACAGCCTATCCGCCCACTTCCACAAACACATTCAAGAACATCCCGCAACAAACTCGGCTGCCTCCGATTCGTGGACATGATGGGGGGCGTTGAGGTAAAATGTACGGCATCAAAAAAAAAAAAAAAAAAAAAAAAAAAAGCTCAATGATTCACCCGGAGACTTTGCGATGAAAAGGTCCGTGTACCAACCAGGAAGTGTGAAATCTAAAGAATGTGTTTTCTCGGACAGCAAAATTGTTTTTTTCTTCGTCTGGACTGCTGCCCACAAAACAAAACATACTATCCGCCCCTTCACACACACACAGGCTCAAAGACGTCTATGATTCGCTAGTGCTCATCTGACTGACAGGGACTAATCACACCTTGTTCTTTGGTGATGACATCATCAGGATTCAATTTTGAATCATAAATGTGAATTTAAAAAAAAAGTAATGGCATATGCATTCGAACTGACGTCATCTCATTAAACCTGTTCCAGCAAAAAAAAAAACAAAAAAAAACCAAAGAAACAAACCCTGAACGATAAGAGGAAACTTTGGTGACTTTAAATTTTAAGAAAACGCCGACGGTTGGTTTGGCATTTTGATTAAAGTAATTTTTTAATCTGTACGTTTTACCAACGTTTTATTGAAAGATTCGAACAGTTTTGATTATTTAATTATAGCTAACCAAGCTTTACTTTGAAATGCTAACATGATAGATTAAAGTAACAATAATTAAATGAAAATTAAATAAATAAAATAAATCACTCAAAATTTCCTGACAAAAAAATTAAGAATTTAAGCGAACTCGAAATCTCATGACTCAGGATTTGTAATTACGGCAGATAAAGCCGTCCGATAGTTGCGTCTCTGTACTTTTGCTCATTATAGAAGTAGTGAGCGCGGCAAGTTTTGTTCATTAGATTAATTATGCTGCTGTTTTGTAAATTGAATCGTTAAATTCTCTCACCGGATTACCGTCGTTTAAAGTAACGAATTTTTCTTGTTGAAATTAACAATTAATTTATACATAGCGTTATAATGTACATTTATACACAACGCTTCATTGTATTATTCTATATTATCGATTTTCACACATCACTGCCCAGTCAGAGCGCAGTAAAGGACCAGTACAGGTACATTTATTCATGGTACTCATCATCATTTTTATTTTATTTAAAAAAAAAAACAAAACAAAACAAACCCTAATTTTTTAATATAATTTTTGGAAATTCACTTTTTACTTTTGTGATAATTAAGAGAACAGAAGAGGGGAACCATTACTGTACATGTCAGTAAATGCGTATTATACCGGTTCTGGTGAAGGTTCGGTTTTATTACTGGGTCGGCGATGAAGCGGACAGATTGTGATGCTAACAAACGACTCTGTGTTTACGACGAGGATTCAGACAGTGGCTTCTTGTACAATCTGAACCGGAGAGAATTTGGCGATGAAGGACTGCATTCACGGATTCAGCTCAGAATTCTGACGCAGATGTTACTGAAACCACACCCCCCCACACCACCACCATTGGGTTGGAGAAAAGCACACGGAAGACACAACATGTGCACAGCTGTTCGAGTGCAAGTCATCGCATGGTGTAGGAACAGCTGTGCACGTCACTCACATCTGGGTGTGTAAATCAAGTTTTGTTGATGGTAATGACGTGAGTCAGACGTGTCGAACCGGAGAGAAGTAAACAATGAGGCAGATGTGCTGATGATAAAATCTCAACTTTGTTCCTTCAGAAATTTTCATTTTGAAAGGTTTGCTGACAAATAAACTAGCAGAAAACAAAGTTCTCCAGAATCTGGGGTGGAAAACCGTGCGTCGCGCCACAGCGCCACCTTTACCGCACTTTATATATTATATTCATATGTAATACCTCACTGTGAGTCTGACGCACAAGAAACTCGCTCTATTTTGCCATGTAGCTGCAAATTAACACCGAAGACCACGTTTTATTAATTCCTGATTAAATGAACCAGCTGCTTCATGTTTGAAATGTTTTTGTTTCCAGATGTTTTGCTTCCTGATAACGTCAGTAACGAGATAAACGATACTTTAGATTGTTGTACTGGCTACGTGATTCTGTGTTTGCAGTTAGCGCCTGAATTAGGCAGCAAGTAATTTTTTTAAACTGAAAATACAACTTGACATTAAATTATAATTAAACACAAACAAAATTAAAAAGGAAACCACTGGGTTTCAAACAAACAAACAAACAAACAAAAACAAAACGATCTGACCTTCAAAATGTAGCTGATTGGATTAACTCGAAAGCGAAGACTGCAATGTATTTTCTTTAATGAGTGACCCAGCTGTTTCATAAATTACATTTCTAAATGCATCTCGCTGCTCATACTTGCAAATTAGCGGCTAGCCGAGTTTTATTGATCAGATTATTAAATAAGCCAGCTAGGCGCGTTAGTTCAAGTTAGAAAGTTCCGCTTTGCTAATTCGTTAATCAGCTTTCGTAAAGATTCTCGCTGTTAGTAAGGTCATCGAGTTTTGCGAAGGAGTCGAGTCAATTAGCTGCTTAGTTACATTTTGAAAACGTAGCACGGACGACTATTTAAATTTCATATATTACACCTTTATACAATGCAGGCAGAAGGTAAGGGTAAAGTCTGGCTTATCAGGGCGGGGCTTATCCCCGGTTTCGGTAGCGTGAAGCGACCAGGAGTTCAACTCCTCCTGGATGGGACGCTAGTCGTAGGTGACCTTCCCAGTATATTTTACTGGTTCTGTTTTATACTGCTGGGTGGACAGAGGCACACTTGTGGCTGAGACCTTGCCCAGGGGTCTTAGCACAGTGAGGGTCTCAGTGGGATTTGAACTCACAACCTCCTGATCATGAGCCCAGCACCCGAACCACTACACCACCGACCTCACCAATGCAGTCAATACGGTTTCCAAAAGGTTTTAGTTCAGTTGCGAGTGAAAGCGGGTTGAGATTGGTAACACTAGCTTATTACGCGAGTTTGAAAACGAATTACTTTGCTTCATTCATTTAGTAAATGTTCGAGTTTGTTAAAGTTTGCGAATGAAGTGAATTTTGTAAATCATTTCCTCAGACTTGACTGAAGTGAGCAGGAGTGTACAGTGGGTCAGGAAAAATTATTTACTTTTGTTGCTATAGATTAAATGTAATGTTATCTGCAGCACCGTCATTTTTTATGCAAATGAGGTATCTAGCTAAGTCTATTTACAGTCATGCGGGCTCAGTTACGTGTACACGTCACCTCTGAGAATTCGAGTGTGTGGATCTTGATGAGCCTTTTGATATTTTGGGATTTTCACTCAGAAGTTTTTGCACCCGTGATCTCGGCTATCATGCTTCAAACGACAGTTGCTGGTCATGTGACCTGTATGGAAGAATGTCAGCCTGGAACAATACGTGTGTGTGTGCAGCTCGTCAACTTATCAGCACGAGTCCTGCACGTTTACATACAAACAAATCATCAGCCAACATTTACATACAGAACAGTGGAGCATGTCATGAGTGCTCGGGTTACGCTGAATGAATCGAACAGTAATCCTGGTACGAGGTCTTCTTCCAACAACAACGTGTGTGTGTGTGTGTGTGTGTGTGAGTGACAGAGAGTGTAAGCAAGTGTCAGATAGACGGTGTGTGTGTGTGTGTGTGTGTGTGTGTGTGTGAGAGAGAGAGAGAGAGAGAGAAATAACAAGAGCTACACTTGGCTTGTGAGGCAGACGGACTTCGTCTATACTTAGGCTTCACATTTTTAGCTGCTCGGTGTGGGCGACGGCTGATGAAAACAAAATCTCCTCCAGCCAATCATGACCCACATCGACTCCAGCACACCCGACTTCCTCCAAGTTCCTTCCCTACAGTCTGATATACTTCACTATTTTCTCAAGTCGCCAAATGTTCTGCATCTCCTGCAGTTCAGTGGACCCGTGAGATCTTCTCGCTCGGACTCTCTCTCTCCCTCTGCCCTGCCCGAAGTCTTTAAAGCAGCACAGGAGGATCAGATGGGCTGACGTGTCCTAGGTATGGCGATGGAGACAGAATGAGAGACGGAGGGAGAGAAAGAGAGAGAGACAGCGAGATAGAATGTGCAGAGGGAGGAGTCAGCAAGTGTGTGAGTGTGGGGGTTCTTCTCAGGCGTGATCTTCCATGGGGAAAACCAGCCTTGTGCCTCGGCTCAGGAACTCCTGCTCACGCGAGTCCAGCTCTCTCTCCAGCGCCTCCTCGGACGTGCTGCCGTTGCGTTTTCCAGTCTTCGGCCCGGACAACGATGAAGCTGATGAGGCGCCGTTGACCGTGATGGCCGTATCACCATATGTCAGCGTCAGCTCCCCGTCTGTCAGGATGAGATCCGAGCTGGTGTCCCGAAGCTGCTCGCTGTTCTGTGGAGCACAGGGACCAGTGGCGAGAAGGAGAGTTAGAGGGGCGGGTTACTCAGGTAGTCAGGTGCACGCGTACGCACACACGCGCGCGCACACACAGTATTAAAAGCTATAAACTCTCCCCGAGTGTTCAGGCTACGGTGATAAACAATGTCAACGAAACATTTAACATTAAAGAAATCCGAATGAAGAATCTTTACATGTCGATTAGGAATATCCACAAAAAATATTTCACTTCCGATTGAACAAAAAAAAAAAGAAGACAATAAGAATAAAAAGGAACAAAGGACCACACCTGCACTGACCTCGGGGCAAATAAACAGGGCAGAGGGATCAGGTGCTGCCCACTGACACACACACACACACACACACACACACACACACCATTCTCAACTGGTAACGAGGTGCAGAACAATATAATTCATGAAAATTAAAAGAGAATCAAAGAAAGCGTGATTCACCAGAAAATCCCAAAACTCTTCAGGGCGCTTTCACACCTTGTTGGTTTTGAATCCGTACCAGACCCAAATTCATACTTCTGCATCGTTTACTATCGGATCTGGACTCTTTACTACAGAAAGCAAACAATAAAAGAGCTACACATATTTTCTTGTGTGTGTGTATGTGTGTGTGTGTGTGTGTGTACAGGATTAATAAAATTACATCACACGAGAGCTATCAATCAGGGAGGGCAAAGGTCACCACGTGTTTTTGTCGAGGCATGTGATGTCATCTCACTGCACTTTTCCAAAACTACTGCTTATAAATAATCTACTTGTTTTAACAGCTACAAGATCACTTCCTGCAAGAGTTCTAAGAACTATCATCATCTTCAGTTACTGCAGTGTAGATACAAAATACTGGTCCACTTTTTTACAGTTCGAAGAACTAAGTTGTCTTCAGTTATGACAGTACACCCAAGCAGCAAAAAAACAAACAAAAACAAAAAAACAAAAAAAAAATTGATCATAAAAAGTTTAAGAACTATAAATAATGTTTAAGGGGTTCGTTTCTCAAACAGTTCTAAGAACTATGATCATCTTCAGTTTCCACAGGGTCATCTTGAAAATGTGTTAATTCCTCAAATAATTCTAAGAACTTATCTTCTTCAGGTGCTGCAAATATGGACACAGAGCTGTTTGAGGAAGTAACACACTTCTCTGTGTACTTTCTGCAGGAAGCAATTATATTACAGTACTTGGGAAATGGGGCACTTTCTACAAACAGTTCTGAGAACTATACCCTAAATGAGTACCTTCTAAAAAGTTCAAAGAACTATCATTACAGACACTCCCCGACTTACGTTTTAGTTCGGTTCTGGACAGCCAAACGTAAAGTGAAATAAATAAATAAATAAATAACAATAAAACGTAAGTTGTTACTGTATGTTCCAGTGACGTATGACGTTCATACTGTACTATACAACCATAAATACCATTACCGTATCTCAAAACACCCCTAAATCAATTATTATAAACATAACATTGTAAAATAATATCAACATTAATTCCAAATAAATTAAATTCAAGGAAAATAATTTCAAATAGATAAATTTTAATCAAATTCACTCATCAAATACAGTATCAAATATAACCTTTAACATTCTCTGATGAGATCTTTCTGCTTGTAAATGGTTCTGATGGTCGACGGAGCCATTTGGAAGAAACGAACAACATTCATATGTTTTACACCAGTATCGATTTTCTTGATGATAGCCATCTTCGTTTCCAACGAGAAGGCTTGCCGCTTTTTCTGATTTCCACTATCACTAGTAGGCTTACGCTTCTGACCAACCATATTTGCTTAGGATTACAAAAGTACACAAAACAGTGTAAACACAATGATCACAGAGACGACGTCTTATCACAAGGGTAACACGCAGTGGAACTGGGAAGAAGGAGGGGCACGTTCAGTCTGTCGTTGTAAACAATGGACGGAGTGTCATGCGTAAGTAGTGTATTACATCAGCGTACTACGTTGGTACATCTCGTACTACAGAGAGCACGCTAAACTCAATTTGACAAATTTTTTTTTTTTTTTTAAACAAAATTGAAATACATAAAACGAATGAACGTAAAAAGCGGGGATTGTCTGTATTTTCATTTCCTGCTATGTGCAGATAGAAATATGGCCTATATCCTCTAACAGTTCCAAGAACTGTGATCATTTGTGGTTCCTGCAGTATAAACACAAACACAGGATGGTACTTCTCACAGTTCTAAGAACTATGACCATCTTTGGTTGCTGCTATCCTGACAGAGAAATATGGGGAGCGTCTAATAGTTCTATGAACTCGGACCATTTTGCCTTGCAGACACAGAAACGAGGTACTTTCTCAAATGAGTCGCATGTCATTAGTTTTCAAAATGGGCCCATTCCCAGCTCTGAACACTGCTGGGGGAATCGGTGATGAAAAGACGTGCAATTTACACCCAGACAACGTGACGGCTAAGTTATTTTCATTAGCGGCACTAATCACAGAGGGGGAAACATGTGTTGAGGTAAACGGCGCTCTCGATATACCACACATGCACTATTACAGCTGTGAAGGGAACTGTTTGCACCTCTGTGCTGGAACATTCTCGAAATAAACAGTGCGGATGAAACGTATGATTGGATTGAATTGCTGTCCATGTGATGCTCGAGTGTGAAAAGCTTCCTCAAAAGCCAGTGCTGTCTCGGTGACATTACAGAGCCGTGACGATCAATGACTTTGCTTTTGTCTACTTACGATGAAAGTGAGGCGGGGAGGTGGGTGGTGGCAGGAGGGGTAGGAAGGCACGGGCCATGAAGACATTCAGCTCATTGTGTGTGAGTAGCATAATGGAGGACTGTGAGACATTTGTGAAATCAGCCAAGCGTCCCTGCAGCTACAGTATCGGCATTCAGACGGACAGTGGAATTTGCCAGAACGCATCGGGCTGTGACCGCACAGTGAATAGCTGCGTTCTTCATGTCCCGGGTATTAGAAACGAACGGCTCATGGGGTGCCCATACTGAAAGCCTCTTTTGTGTGATGAAGAACCCGGGGTGCATCTTCTCCCTTCAGTCTGAGGCCGGATTGGTGCCGATGCGTCTCTCGGTCTTTTCAGACACCTTCACAGCGGCACAAAGACACCATCGATGAAAAAGTCTCGTTACTGACGAACTCGCCGACAGCCGCTTCCTCCCCTGAGCTCTGAGCGGAAACCAGTTTAATCAACTCCGAATAAACTTCACTGCAAGTGTCAGTCAGAGCAAACGCATGGCACGGACTCCACTTTCTGTAGAACTCAGTGCTGGCACCAGCACAAAAATACTGGCACCCACAACCGGGTGTGACATCACATCCAAGAAAAGTACATCCTCTCAACACCACCACAGGAAATATAAAATGATCTGAACAGCGATGCAGTTAAAGTCATGTTTAATAAAAAAAAAAAAAAAAAAAAGTGTTTGTTTTCATTTCTGTTCAGCAGCTGGAACACCCTGCTCCTCATCATCTTCTGGTCATTTTCTCTCTCAGAGTCTCCTTCCATTCCATCCTTGTACAAAACCTCAACATATCAATTATTTAAGCAGTTTATCATTAGATTCAAAATTATAACACCATCATGCCCAACATCCTTTTATTGCAAAACAGATCGTACGCTTTGGTCTGAGCTCAAAGAATAAATGTAATGCTAACTGGTGAATCCGAATGAGTACGGCTCACGTTACATGCATCACTCACTCCATCACACATGATGCTGCCACCCACATCTTTACAAAGTGCTGTGTATATGTATTCAAGGGCAGCTTAACACACTCAGACAGAATGTATGAACCTCCCTCATACACATTAGCTTACAGAAACTCATGATCAGATCATGATTACTATAAGATTGTACGCATGTTTGTTTGAGCAAACTGAGCTTCAGTTTAATGCAGCTTATATATATATATATATATAAATTGTGCTATTCTGAATTAATCCCAGAAGGGAAATTACTGGCTCTGCATTTAACCCATCAAAACTGAGCACAAACACACATGTAAACCATGGGCGCACACGCGCACGTGTAAACAGTGAGCACACATGTGTGTAAACAACGGGAACACACGTGTAAAGAGTGGGTTGCCATACACACAGATGCCTGGAGAGCAGTTGGGGGTTAGATGCCTTGAAAAAGGGCACTTGTGCAGTGAAGTTGGAGGAAGGGAAGATGCAGCTCACCCATTTTTTCTGCTGATTCAGGAATCAAACCAGCAACCTCTCGGTCCTAAAGCCATTTCTCTAACCATTAGGCGACTGCTGCCCTCCAAGATGCTTTATAAGCATGGTTTGTAATTTCTCAGCCCCAACAGTAAAACGGTGTTTT